>CM031241.1:135352216-135924764 GCA_018340775.1 Taxus wallichiana var. yunnanensis
GTTTTGCCACGTGTCTGGCCTTATCTAAAAAATTAAAAAAGTAACTCAATCTTATTTCTAAGTCCGCATCTTCCACGTCAAGGGCCAAGATTTAAAGATGGATAAGATCGACGGTTTTTGTGCATCCATTTGTTTTGACCTCCATTCGAGCTCCGGAAGCTTGGAATCACAATTTTGCACCAAAATTCATCAAATTTATAGTGATTTTGTGTCGTCTTGGCCTTCCAGGATCATTGGCATCACTTTTATGGCTTAATTCTTTGATTTGAGATGTTTTTGAATTTTTTTTTTACCTCCGCCCAAGCAAACCCGTAGAATGTCAAAATCAAAAGTTGCGAGAGATAATTTCAAAATGTAAAAAGGTGAAAATGATGAGTAATAGGTGTTTGCATGACTCAATGATAAAAACATGCCACCAGGATGGATAATGATCTAGATATTTGTAATGATTTAATCATTTCGGGCACACCTGACAAAATGTGAATTTTTTTCTGTTTGATGTCATTTTCATTAAATCATAAGGATTGTTTTGTAACAAACTTGATCCCATGGAATATTATTTTCTTGAGAAAGAAGGCTCCAAGGTGGCATGAGGTATATAATGCATTTTGGATAAATTGTAAAAGGTTGGGAGTTGAAAATCATGAGCAAATTCTGAGAGAAAGCTCATTTTTCTAAAAACCCACCAAAGAACTAGAATAGTTTCTTCTGTGTTGGATCTTCATGTATGTGAGTTGGTTACAAGTGTATAGCCATCACACAGCTCTAATATTGTTCATGAAACACTCCCCTGCTGATGAGTCTAACAGGATTTTGAGTTAATCTATGTTTTTTTGGGCAATATGATGTTTGTTATCATTTTTAAATGCCTGCAAATAGTTTCCATTGTTCTTGTTGCAATATTGCATTGAAATTCTTTAGAAATCACATAGAATCTCCATTTCTTGTTGATAGTTTAGTGGCATTTGCAATCTCAATTTCAGAAGAGCCTTCATATGATAAAGAGATAAAAAAATTTAAAATCACTTTACCTTCCTTGACTGCAGATATTGCTTGTAAGCCTTTGGGGGTACCTTAGGCATGGTTTGATCATGGATTTTTGTGTTTAATTGAGTTCTTTACTTCAAGATTTTGTGGTGAATTCTCAAATATTGTGTGAAGAGTGCAACCTGGGCTTCCATTTATGCCTCTTCTGGTTGAAAGAATATCCTGATTATTTGAAGCATTTTATCTGATAGTTGTTCAAGTATTGTAGAGGTTGTCAAAGATATGATATATCCCAGTTTGTCTCATCAATACCCCACCAAAATTTCATTCAGAATAACTAATCCTACCCCATACTACCCCTGCATTGCATTGTGTGTCAACAAAAGGATCTAACCCATCTACAAAAATGCACAAGGCAAATCAAGATTATACAATGTCTTGATAACCCTTTCCTTACAATTAAAATATCTCCATGATCTGGGAGTGACAACTTGTGAAAGTTAGATTTGGAGTGTTGATCATATTTTCCCAAGGCCTTTTCATACTATTTGCATAAATTGAGGGATATCTTCATCTCCTTCACCATTTGGGGGTTACAATATAGGTTCTCTTACCTTGGTTGAAAAGGCACAACCTAAAATAGTGAGGGTCAGATCAAATCCTTTCAAAGTGTTATCCATCTCTCCACAAATCTAAGTGCCAGTTAGATCACCTCCTTGGCTACAAAATGACACACATCATGATCTATCTGACTTCAAGCTTCATGCCATATCTCTGATGCTTGCTCAAACTGAAAAGGAGAAAAAAATTGGGTACCAACACCTTTTGGCGCCGTTTCCGGGAGTTCTTGGAATTTCTTGGTGTTTTTGGAGTGTTTGAAGAGTTTGAGAATTTGTGTATTCAAGTATTTGAGCTACTACATTGTTAAAATATCATTCTATGCTTCAGATCTACAAGTTTTAAACAAGGGTTTCAAGTTTTGTCTACCCTTTTTCCATTTCCTAGCAGTTCATACACTTTGGGTGCATTGTGATTGATTGATCTAAGAAGAAGAAGGTTTGATTTATAAGGCTTTGCAAAGTTTTCAGTGCTAGCAAACATTTGACAAATTATTTTAGTGCATTCTTGCACAACTAAGGTGAAATTCCTTAGTGGCAACTCCATGTTGATTTGATCTTGAAAATACCAGTTGTCTTACCTTTCTATCATTTACTTTTGTGTTGCTTAATCCTGCAAAACTGGAAGGAAGAAGATCTCTCTTCATCAAGGACTCTACTAAGAAGTTGTTTACAGATTCAAGAAACTCAGAGCTAGAGGGAAGAAAGGTGTGGAAGGTTGTTGGAGACTTGACTGCAAGAAAGGAGATCCCTATTGTTGAGTTTGAAAGTGAGCAGCCTATTATTGAGGACTGCAATTCTTCTTCAAGTGGATCGATTCAAACAATCCTATTACTGATTTGAATTCCCCATCAGGTGAGGGACCTTCTTGTGCATTTGAAAGGATTGCTCCTAAATTTGTTCCCATATTTTCTAAATTTTCTAGAGATCATCAAGAAGGAGAGCCCTTAAGAGAGATCTATCTTGAAGTTTTCATTCCCATTCCCCAAAGACCTCTCACTCCTCATCAGCTTGTTTCACCTCCAAGATCACCCCCACCAAACAATATGGCTCAGCCTAGACCTCCATTTTTGTTAACACCTTTGGTCCTATAAATTTTAGAGGAATGGATGGTTACCCAAATGTTGTCCCACAAGATGTCAAAAATAGGTTGCCAAAATTCCAGGGTAACAATGCTATTACTGGTGATCAGCATCTCAAACTTTTTGATAATATGATGGAAGATTTTGAGATAGAGTTTGAGGATGTGTATGTCAAATTGTTTATTCATACACTAGAAGAGGATGCTAGGGATTGGTACAAGGCTCTACCTAATAATTCTATTGATTCATGGACTAAAATGAAAAATGCATTTAGGTTGCAATATGGTGACAAGACTGATCCTAGATTTCTTTTATCTGAGTTTGAGAATATCAAGAAGAACCCTAATGAATCAGTCCATGACTTCAACACAAGGTTTAACAAAACTTTGAGAAGGTTTCCTATTAATTTGAGGCCTTGTGATGAATCTTGTCTAATCAAATATGTAGATGCATTTGATAAGAAGGCAACCTATTACCTAAGAGACAAGAACCCAACCAATCTAAGACAAGCTTTCACCATGGCACTTCAAATTGAAAACAATATTAAGGTGTGGAGAAACCTCTCTAGAGGGATGGTGTAAAATTGATAAACCACTGAAAAACCTCAAGCTAGAAAAGGTGTTGATTTAGAAGAGGTTGTGAAAACTTTGGCAGGGGCTATCAAAGAAATCTCATACAAGTCGGCCCGGGCTGAGAAGGGAATTGGGTAGACTTTGCAAGGTCACCTAGGCAGCAAGCACACAAACCATGATATATTTGGCAATCATCCTAGGGGTGATCAAATACAAGATGATAGAGGTAAAGGAAATATGGGAGGGGAAATAGACAACCCCAAACATGTGAAAGTAGACTGTTCGAACCTCTAACTATCATGGTTGTTATTCCTGATGAAGTTGCTGATATGGATTGGTGCGATAGATGTTTTCTTCCTCATCCTCCATGTGGAGTGGACCAACAAGAAGGTGAAGCTAATAATGACGATGGTACTGATGATGATATTTACATGGTGGGATATTCTTCAAGCTCACAAGGAGAAGCAACATCTACTTAAGTAATAAGTGTTAGGATTGTTTGCTACCTTTTGGGATTACATCAAATGGGTACAAGTCTTTCTCCCTATCTTTCTCTTGAATTTTATATAGTGCAATATTTTGAAATTCCTAACAATGACTTTGAATACTTAAGAGCTTTGATGATTAAGAAGTATGATGGTGGTATCTCTTCGAAGGAAGATAGAAAATTTTTGATGAATGTTGTTGTATCTCAAGAGAAATATTATAACACTAGAAGTAAGGTTATTAAGGGATTCAGGCCTCAAGCCAAACCTAAAACACCCTTGCTCACAAGAATTCCCAAAGAAGCTCCTAGGAAAGAATACAATCCTCCTCATGCCCAAGCTCCAAAGAATCCACTTTGCCATCTAATGAATCTTCTCATCTCCCTTCCAATGTTGTTTTTCCAAAAGTGTCCCCAATGACATAGCCCAAGTATTGAGCCAAATTGAAGTGAGTGTTCCAATCATTGAGTTTCTTAGAATTCCTGATATAAGAAGAGAGCATTTGAGTACTTGGGATTGAAAGAAGAGAAGGTTACTCCAGGTAGAAATGTAAATGTTGTTGAAACTCTACCTCAGATCATTATTGACCTTGAAACACCACCAGTAGTAGAAGATCTTGGAGAGACACCTGAGGTATATTTGGGGACATCCTTGGTTGATTCCCAATCGAAAGTTGATCCATTCTTTATAGCTTTTCTCATAAAATATATGCTACTTCACAATTGTATGTTTGATTCTGGTGCATCATGTAATTTCATGCCTCTAGAAGTCATGAATGAGTTGGATATCAAAGTGATAGTTGCCTATGGGAAGTGTACTACCATGGATTCAAGGGAAGTGCCGGTGGTTGGTTGTGTGAAGGGTTTGGTAGTGTAACTTGTAGCCTATCTGGGTAAGAATTTGAAACTTGATGTTGTAATTGTTGACTGCCCTACCAAATGGGGTATGCTTTTGTCAAGAAAATGGGCTGCAAGTGTTGGTGGTAGCATTCAGATGGACATGTCTTTTTCCACCATTCCAATTGAGGGCAGCCTTGTTAAACTTTATGGTGAGAAGAAGATGTTGCACCTAATTGAAGATCCCAACAATGCTTCCTATGAAGTGTTATTTGTTGATGTAGATGCTGAGAATTTCATTGGTTTTTCTGATGGAAAAGAAAATAAGATGGAAAAATCAAGGTTCCTTGATATGGTAGGTTCCCCATGGATATTTCTATTTGATGGAGCTTGCTCCAAATTTGGGAATGGTGTTGGTATAGTTCTACTTTCTCCTAGTTTGGAAGAGTTTGCTTTTCCTTCAAACTTAATATTGAACGCACTAACAACATTGCTGAGTATGAGGCATTGTTGTTGGGGTTAATAATTGCATGGAAGTATGGAGTGAAATATATTGTTGCAAAAGGAGACTCGAAGTTGGTTGTCAAATAAATAAGAAAACTTTATGCTACAAAAAAATTGCGTATAAACAATATAAGCATGCAATTTTGGATCTAATTGAAATTTTTGATTCCTTTAACATTGTGTATCATGACAGAGGTCTCAATGCTACTACTGAAGGGTTGGAAGTGTTGGGTTCTAGATTTTGAAATTGCACCATTTCACCTTATTGTGAATACAACATTGAAGTGCTAACTGGCCAGTTGTCCCCGATAATGTGAGACATTAGCAAATTTTAATGATGATACTCAAGTGCTAAGGTTCTTACAAAACCAAGGTGAGTTTGTAAATCATAATATTGATTGGGAGCCAATGGTATGCATGAATGAAGGAAGAAAAACTTTGTTTGAGAAAGACATCATCCAATTGAAAACAAACACCATTCTTAGAGGTCTTGTTGCACTTGAGTAAAATTTTAACAATCTTGATTACATCATAAATAGAAACATGTCTGCCTCAAGGGATGTGGAAGAGCATAACTTGGGCACTAATGGTAAACCAAGGAAGATTTGGTTGGGCAGCAATTTAAGTAAAGAGGAAAAACAGTCCTATGCCCAACTCTTGAAAAAATATCAAGACTGCCTTGCTTGGTCCTATTCCAAGCTAAAGGCATATAGAGAAGACTTTTTTCAACATGAGATCCCTCTTAAGGCCAAGACTAAGCCAATCAGATAAAGGCAAAGGAAAATTAATCCACTTCTCTCCATGAAAATGCAAGAGGAGTTAAAGAAGTTGAGAGATGGAGGTATTATTCAGCCCACTAGATATTCATCTTGGGTTGTAAACCTTGTGCCAGTCAGAAAGAAGAACAGAGACATCAAACTTTGTGTGGATTTTAGAAATCTAAACAAAGCATCCATGAAGGAAAACTATCCCTTGCCAAATATGGAAAATATGTTGCAGCTTGTGATAGGGTCTAAGTTGCTTTCTACATTGGATGGTTTCTCCGGATACAATCAAGTGGTTGTCAAAGAATCAGAAAGACTTAAGACAACATTCACTACTCCTTGGGGAACATATGTTTTTGTTAGGATTCCCTTTGGTTTGATGAATGCTAGTGCCAATTTTCAAAGAGAAATGGATGTTTCTTTTTCTAGTTACATCAATGAGTTCATTGCAGTTTACCAAGATGATGTGACTGTGTTTTCAAGGTAGAGAGATGATCATTTGGAGCACTTGGAGAAGATGTTGATCAGATGTAGGGAGTATGGCATTTCTCTTAATCCAAAGAAGTTTCATTTTGGCATTCAAAAGGCCAAGCTATTGGGACATATTGTGTCTAAAGATGGTGTTATGATAGACCCTAGAGAGTGGAAGCAATCAGCAAAGCACCTATCCTAAGAACCAAGAACGGAATCTAATTTTTCTTTCGTCGATTAATTTTATTAGAAGGTTTGTTTCCAACTTTGTTGAGTGGACTCTTCCAATCACAAACATGCTAAATAAGGACCAAGTTATCAGGTGGGAGGAGGCTACCATTTAATCTTTTGAAGAAATTGAGGATGCACTTAAACATGCACCTATTTTAGCAGCCCCAAACTATAAGAGGCCTTTCCAAATTTTTTCCTTTACCTCTAAGTATACCATTGCTTCTGTTTTACTACAAAAGGATGAGAATGGGGATGAGAGGCCTATTTCCTTCTTTAGTAAGGCTTTACAAGCATATGATCTGAAGTGTACAATCATGGAGAAACAAGCATTTGCCTTGGTGAAAGCAACAAAAGTTTTCAGGCCTTATATAGTGAGTTCAAAAGTTCTTGGTTATGTTCCCCACACCATGGTGAAAGACATCTTATCAGAGATGGAGATCTCAAGAAAAATATGTAGGTGGGTGAAAAAGGCTGTAGAGTATGATATGGACATCTAAACCATAAAGTTGGTACGTGGTTTGGGCCTTGCTAAGCTCATGGATGAGAGAAACTTGCAGAATGTGGAAGCAAATCAGCTAGATGGAGAAAGGGCAGATGTCCTCGCAAAGTTGGTAAATTCTGATTGGTACAAAGATGTGATCGTCTACCTCAGACATATGTGCTACCCTAGTCACTTAAATAAAAATCAGAAAAGAGCCCTTAAGCTGGCTTCTCGAAAATATATCATTGCAGAACTTGGGCTGGCCATGAAGAACCCTGAAGGTGTCCTCTTGAAATGCATAACTGAAGATGAAGCTCCCACGATAGTTGTTGATTTCCATGGGGGAGTTTGTGGAGGACACTTGATGGAAGAGTAATAACACATAATATTTTGAGAACTGGTTATTGGTGGCCTACTCTCTTCAAAGATGTAACCCATCTGGTTAGAAAATGTGATAGTTGCCAACATTTCTTTGGAAGATTGAAAGCTTCAAGCTCCCTTCCTTTGTAGTCTATATCAATTGAAGCTCCTTTCAAGCAGTTGAAGTTTCAGATCCTTCTAGTGCTGGCCATAAGTGGATCCTTATAGCCACTGATTATTTTACAAAGTGGGTAAAGGCAATCCCGATTAAGAAAGCAGCAAACCAAATAGTTATGGACTTCTTGTTGAATCAAATCATATGTAGATTTGGAGTCCTAGTCAAGATTGTAGCTGATAATGCAGGGAAGTGTTGTAAATTTTGGTTTTTTTCCTTTTTCAAACAAAGGGGCATTTTTGGGCCCACGGAGCCATTTTTTCCAAATTTTCCTATGTGGCATGTTCTAATTTGCAGGCGGGATGGCGGGTGGTTGGATTCCCTTAAGGTTTTTAGACCTTATTTTGAAAAACTTTTAAAAGTAAAAATTGGTCCAAAGCCCCGCAGCCAATCCGGAGTGGACATGTGTCCTAAAAAACCAAAAAGGGAGGAGTGGGCCGAGGGGGACTTAGAGTTTTTTAGCTCTAATTCTCTAAAGTTTCAAAATAAGTTTTAGCCCCGCTCCAATCAGAGGAGGACATGTGGTAGCACGGTAGGCACAAGGTGGGTTGGCGGGTTGTCGAGAGGTAAAAGGGAATTTTTCCCTTTTTCACAAAGGAGTTAAAATCAAACTTTTAAGCACTAGCCCGCAATGAATCATCGATCGACGCGTGGCAGAGGACAAGGTGGGTCGGTGGGCCGACGGAGGTAGGAGGGAATTTTTTCACTTTTGTAGAAAGGGCTCAAAATTAAAATTTTAAGTGCTGGCCCGCTAGTGAATCATCGAGCGACATGTGGCGATAGAGAAATCGGAAGCATAGGCCAGCAAAAAGAAAATTCAAAATTTTCCCTTACTGAAAAAGGGAGTTAAAATGAAAATAGGGCCCATGGATTTTAGCGATATAGGAAGCAACATGTGGCGAGGAGAAATCGGAGGTGCGGACCCATAGGGCAAAAGTGAAAATTCTCCAATTTTCCAAAAAGGTCAAAATGCAAAGAATTGAAGTGCAATCCCAATGGGACCTACCATATGCCATGTGTCACTCCAAATTTCAAGGGTGGAGAAAAAGTCAAATTTTTCCATTTTTCCAAAAACTGTAGAAAAGTCAAAACTGATCCCAATTTCGGTTCCAATCATTTTTGGCCACATGTCCGACCTTATCAAAAAAATTAAAAAGGCAACTCAAGCTGATTTCTAAGTCGGCATCTTCCACATGGAGGGCCACAATTTAAAGATGGATAAGATCGATGGTTGTTGTGCATCCATTTGTTTTGACCACCATGGGAGCTCCAGAAGCTTGCAATCACAATTTTTGCACCAAAATTCATCGAATTTATAGTGATTTTGTGTCATCTTAGCCTTCCACAATCATTGGCATTAGTTTCATTGCTTAATTCTTTGATTTGAGATTTTTTTGAAGTATTTTTTTTATCTCAGCCCGAGCAAACACGTGGAATGTCAAAATCAGAAGTTCTGAGAGATAATTTGAAAATGTAAAAAGGTGAAAATGATGAGTAAAATGTGTTTGCATGCCTCAATGATGAAAAACATGCCTCCAGGATGGATAATGATCCAGATATTTGTAATGATTTAATCTTTTTGGGCACACTTGGCAACATGCAAATGTTTTTCTGTTTGATGTCATTTTCATTGAATCATGAGGATTTTTTTGTAACAAACTTGATCCCATGGCATATTCTTTGCTTGGGAAAGAAGGCTCCAAGGTGGCATGAGGTATATAATGCATTTTGGAGAAATTGTAAAAGGTTGGGAGTTGAAAATCATGAGAAAATTATGAGAGAAAGCTCATTTTTCTAAAAAACCCGCCAAAGAACCAGAATAATTTCTTTTGTGTTGGATCTTCATGTATGTGAGTTGGTTACAAGTGTATAGCCATCACACAGCTTTAAGATTGTTCATGAAACTCTCCCCTGCTGATGAATCTAACAAGATTTTGAGTTAATCTATGTTTTTCTGGGCAATATGATGTCTTATTATCATTTTTAAATGCCTACAAATAGTTTCCATTATTCTTGTTACAATCTTGCATTGAAAGTCTTTAGAAATCACACAGAATCTCCATTTCTTGTTGATAGTTTAGTGGCATTTGCAATCTCATGTTCAGAAGAGCCTTCATCTAATAAAGAGATAAACAAATTTAAAATCACTTTACCTTCCTTATCGCAGAGATTGCTTGTAAGCCTTTGGGGGTACCTTAGGCATGGTTTGATCATAGATTTTTGTGTTTAATTGAGTTCTTTACTTGAAGATTTTGAGGTGAAATCTCAAAGATTGTGTGAAGAGTGAAACCTCATCTTCCATTTATGCCTCTTCCGTTGAAAGAATATCTTGATTATTTGAAGCATTTTATCTTATAGTTATTCAAGTATTGTAGAGGTTGTCAAATATTTGATATATCCCAGTTAGTCTCATCAATACCGCACCAAAATGTCATTCGAATAACTAATCCTACCCCATACTACCCCTGTATTGGATTGTGTGTCAACAAAAGGATCTATCCCATCTACAAAAATGCACAAGGTAAATCGGGATTATACAATGTCTTGATAACCCTTGCCTTGCATTGAAAATATCTTCATGATCTGGGAGTGACAACTTGTTTAAGTCGATTTGGAGTGTTGATCATATTTTCCTAAGGCCTTTTCATACTATTTGCATAAATTGAGCGATATCTTCATCTCCTTCAACATTTGGGGGTTACATATAGGTTCTCTTACCTTGGTTGAAAAGGCACAACCTAAAATAGTAAGGCTACAAAATGACACACATCATGATCTACCTAACTTCAAGCTTCATGCCATATCTCTGCATCTTTGCATAGACTAAAAAGGAGAACAAATTTGGGTGCCAACACCATGTAGGCTTGAACCTTGCTAAACGCCTCATAAGCTTGCAACTACCAAAAATTTATGATGGATAGGTGCCCATGTTTCTTTTAGGTATTTTGGAGAATAGTTCACATCCAAAGTGCATGCTTCCACATTTTTCAGGGATATCTTCCATCATTTAAACTATCCAATACTGCTAAATCTACAATACGAACTTAGGTTTTAGTTGGTTTATGCCCGCGGACCTCAAATTTAATTAAACTCTTTTTTTCAAGGACAAGATAGGTCTTCATTGTTATTATGGGTTCTGTGTGCCTTCATGTTGGGGGGGTCATCTACCCCACTCACACATTTACCCACCTACATACGCACCTTTATTTATTTATTTTTATATTATATCCTTTTTTTTGGGAAATTACATTTCCCTCCCCTTATAAGAGTATTGTCCTCGATGCGACATAACACCAAGGTAGCAAAAGTAATAAGCAATGAAGGAAGCTAATGACGACAAGTTCCATCTAGGGATAAGATCTTTATCATTAGAACATGACCACAATGAGGTCAATAAAGTTTAACAAATTCTTAAAATTTTAATATTCTGTGAAGATTGGCAGTTCTCTTTTACTCTATCAATTAGTTAGTCTTTTCCTTTACTTTATTTCTTATTCTCAAGCTCTTAATATTTCATTGTTTCAAGATTTCACTTTATTTATTTTTGTGGGTGCCCAATAGTAATTGGCCTCAAGATGTCACACAAAACTTAACACAACACAAACAACCCATGATAAACCTTGCTACTTACTTTCACGACTGTATCACATCACAAGAACTCAACCAAACCATGGAAGGAACATACAAAATCCACACAACATAGTACTTATTGCACATGCCCCGACACAATAGTACTTGTAACATAAGAAGACTACAACAACATGGAATTCCTAACATGTACACATATGAAGGTTTCACAAAACTCCAGACCATTTTTATAGCTACAAAGTGTCAAGATGGAAGCAACATCACAAGACATAGCCCAAACTCACAAATGTACACATAACTCACTATACCAACTCCACACATCACAAGACATCACAAAACAATCTCCATATATCTCCCAAAGCATCACTAAACAAATACATATACCTCCCAAGAATCACAGAACAACTCCATATACCTCCCAAAGCATCAATCACACCCACACAAATCTCTTATGCCTCCCTCAAGCAATAAAATAAAGATAAATTTTCCTTTTTATCCACAAAAGAGGTCGGTCACCCTATGGCCCTAGGCACATAGAGTCCAGATACCCCTAACCCAAGGGACATAATAACTCATTGTTCAACAACCCGCTAGTCATTTATAACTCCTTGGGGCATACCCCTATACAACGAAGCGGGTCCATAGGTCCCACCACTTAATGGTGAATCCCATGACCCTAATCCAACACATTACGACATTAGAAACAACATAAAAATGCATATCAAATGCCTAGTGGAAAAAATATAAAGGCTTGGGCTAGGCTTTAAAAAAATTTAAACTTGATACATTATTTAAACTTTGAGAAAAGAAAATGGATAATTAGCCATGGTTAGTGCAAAATCCAAATTTTAGCGCAATAAATAAGTAAATGTCCAAAATATATATGAACATGACGATCAAGAAACTGCTAGTTCTAGCAATAAAAGGGAAAGTGTTTGATATACGAATAAAATACATGTATAGGAATAACACATTATGATAAGTATGTGGCCTTATACAGCCACCAAGGGGGTACTCAACGAATTGTTGGCACTCGAAAACATCGATCCTTTGCTCATAAAATATCATATCAATAATACAACTGTCATCATCTCTATCTGAATCATCCCACCACCACTTCGACAAGGCTCAACATAGTCAAAATCACATAGGTTTAATCCGTACGATAACCATATCGGGGAGATTAAGGATTACAAGTCACCATCTACCGAGCCTAAGGTTTCCACAAAACAAAATATACATGACACCTATTTAGAAAGTGCCAAACATACTAAATGAACAAAATTTGGTTTTAAGCCTATGTAAGGCTCCACTTTCTATCTCGTACTTGACTCGAGTGGTACTCGGTCAATGGTACACAAATTTCCTCACTCCAAACATACACATTTTATCGATTTCCCTTAGTTCGGTTAGTGTAGGGTCCATAACATAAGGCATAACTACACCACCGACACAATGGTGATTCACATAAATTAACCATAACATCTTACACATGGTATACATATAGGGTAAAACACAATCATTACTTACACGGGTTATGATGCATCACATTGCCACATTCTATACCCAAAGTGTAATCACTGTACAATAGGGATCATATGCTCACCATATGCCCCTAAATCACAACATGAACCATCACATATTACATGAATTATATGTATGAGGAACACAATTTCTAACTTTACAACATATATTCAATTGCAATACAACATGGTGATGCACACGATTCATCACAATACAATGATGACATCATGATACAATCTAATTCACTTTACACCAATTTTTTCATGTAATACATCAATACACCTACATATCACATAATGAAAAAATGCTCCAACACTTCATAATCCACAATAATATTCTTTTGTCACACACCATAAGGCGGTACGTCATATGTGAACTCTTTGTAGAATCCATGAAAAGGAGAGAGAATACTCTCATCACAAGCACATCAACATGATAAAAAAATACACACTAAGTGACATACACAACATGTGTGTTCACAATTTCACAATTACGACATAGTTCACATCACGCTTATATCACATTACTCTTCTAATCTCTACCACCACCATGCAAAAACCACCACAACTCCAATCTGTCCCAGAGGTTTGAGAGAATGAACCTCTGCTCTGATACCAAATGTAATGCCCACATTTTACACACATAAATACAACAGTAAAAATACCAAGATAATTTTTTTTTACTTACATTGCTCACTATACAACGCCACAAGGGCTCCAAGAAAATAAAACTCAAAGACACATATGACACTTACATAATTCATCAACTCACATAGACACATGACAACACCATATACATGTCGATGCCACACTTTCCCCAATGAACGAATACTAGCAATGACCCAACCACAAGAAAAGGACTCAAAGATTGGAAAACCCACAACACATCATTTCCTTAATTGCATCTTAGTTACGATTAACATTCCAAGAAAATTATTGTGCAAGGATAATTTTCTCCTTTTTCCACCTATAGATTCTTAAGTTCATTCCACATTTAATTTATAGTTCGACCATTTCAAGTTGGATCTTTATCCTTTAGGAAAATTTCCATAACTTACATAATTATTTGGAATATTTCAAATTACATAAAAAGTACTTAATTCTCTTGTTCTTATGTTAATAATATTCTTCTCAAACATTTATTCAATGGTTAAATTTTACCCTTTCTACACAAGTTAATTTGGCATGATGCCGAGAAAGAAATCTTAGGACTTAAGGGAGATTTAGATTCAAGACACATGTTCCCACAAACATTCTTTGATCACGGTATATTTATTTCCCTATCATAGTCAATATAGTTCAAAACAACTTGTTGAATCCATTCAACATTTCCCCATCAAGAAATTTTATTTGGATTCATATATATATATATTTTTATCGAAGTTTGATCTCACCAAGGGAAATCCATATTATTTTTAACACATGAAAAATTCTAATTGAGTTACATGGACTCCAAGAGTGACATTATACCTAACTTCAATTCTCATTTTACTCTTATATGATTTACTCTCACATTGCACTATGGTCTCATTATTAGCATCATTTTATCACATTTGTAAACAAAATAACACATAATTTTCACTAATGGATTCACTACTACAAGGAGTGTAACCTAGCATGAGACAACTCAATTCTTTTCTCTTATACAATGTAGAGTCACGCTTGCAGCAACCAAGACATCCACTTGTGTAATTTAATCCCAACATGAGATCAATCATAGGAATATCATAGAAAAACTACCTATGTTTGGTTTTGGGCCACTCACATGGGGTAGAGAGACCCCTTTTTTGTTTCAATATTTCTCTTAAGTCAACTTATGTTAAATACAATTGCATTTTCTAAGATTTATGAACAATTTCCACCCACAAGTTAAACCCTTAATTAGCCAAGGTTTGGTTTACTTCCAATCGTACCTAAGGGTCAACTCCCGACTAAATATGAGTATAAGGTGAAAGGAAAAATTTATGCCAAACGTCCTTCGAGAATCCTTATAAGTCACCAAATTGTTGACCAAAATAAGCTCACACTTATTTTGGGTCAACTGACACCATTTTCCCCTTTTTGCACTTCAATCTGAATTTTTACATATTTTAAGCACTTAAGGCCCCTTGAAAGCATTTCCATTAGATAGGAAATTTCTTCCCCTTTCTAGAGATATAAAGAAGTCCTTCTAACTCCTCATATTTTGCAAATTCTGAGTAGGGCGGGCCTTGGAAGATTTTTTGCCGAAAGCGGGCCGACGGGCCTAGGGAAACCTTTTTTCCAATGAGAAATTGCGGACCGGTGGGGCAATGGGAGACATTTGTTATTTCTTCACTTTTCACAAAAGGCACAAGTATAATTGCGGGCCCACGGGCTCGAGAAGGATTTCTTATGAAAAGTAGAAAATATGGACCGAAGGGCTCATAGATGTCTTTTTGCCCAAGTGGAAAATGCATGCCGATGGGCACGAGGATGAATTTTTCCAAAAGTGGGTGTGTGGGACCACAAAGGTGGAAATTTTTCCCAAGTATAAATGTAGGTGGTAGGTCTGCAGGGGACTTTGGAACTTTTACACTTTTTACAAAATGGTGCAGTTTTCAAGTGTAGGCCCATGAGCCCGTGGGGTCCCATCGGCCATTGAAAAGTCATAGACCATGCAGAGGGTGCAATGTGTGAACTCCATGAAACTTCAAAGACTCAACTCAGGTAGTTCCCCAAACAAGCATAGGCTCACCATGTGGTCATATTTAAAAAATGGGGACAGATCGGCCCAAATCAACTAAGACTTAAGTATAAGAGGGCCAACCGAAGGTACCACGTGTCAACTCAGTGCAACTTTAGAAGTGAAATACATAGTAGGTTCCCGAACGTACACTGACTCTCCATGTGTCTTGGGTCCAACAGAGGTCAATTGGATAAATGCCTGAATTGGCTAAGTATAGAGAAGCGACGGATGGTGCCACATGTCACATCAACGCAAACTTAAAGGTGTAGCCCAAAGCAGAGACTCAAATGAGTGCGAGACTTCCATGTGTCTAGGGTTCGAGAAAGGCATCGACCTGAATTAGCTAAGTATCATAGACCAGTGGAGTGTGCCACATGTCTAGAGGGTGCAACTTCAAATGAAGGATCAAATACGAGACTCAAACAAGAGCCAAGCCTCCACGTTTCCCAGTGCGAAAAAGGGAAAGAGATGGCTGCAGAATCAACTAAGTCTAAGAATGTCCGTGGAAGCCTCCACGTATCTCTTTGTGCAACTTCAAAGATAAAATCCGAGGCATAGTCCCAAACAAGTGTTGATCCTCCACATGTCCAGATTAGACATATATCCCCACCAAGCTAAATGGACTTAGCAAAAACACAAAGAAATAGAAAGCAGATTCATGAAAGGTGCCATGTCTCTCATCGGTGCAGCTTTAAATGTGACCCAAAAGGTAGTCCCCAAATGAGTGCCAACCCCACATGTGGTTGGAGTCTGAAAATGTAAGTTTGGCCATTTAAAATTCTAAAAGCCCATGGAAGCCTCCACGTGTCTCATTTGTATAACTTCGCAAGAAAAATATGGGGGCAATTTCTAAATGAGCGCGAAGCCTCCACATGTCTTAGGTCAGGAACAATGTCTCTGCCAACAAGAGGGACTTAGGCAAAACACAAAGGAACACATAGGATCCCACAGAAGGCATCACGTGTCTCTGCTCGATGTGATTTCAAGAGTGAAAGGGAGGGGATGAATCTTCATGATGCACGAGGTTGCCACGTGGGTCTTGCATGGATGGAATATTTTAAATATTACGTGCCCGTGATCCTAATCTTCAGACAACCATATCTTTTGATTGGAAACTCGGATTTGGGTGGGAGAGGACTTTTTGGAAAGATCTCGGTGTCGGCTTCTCACCTGCCTCTATTAATGTTTCAGCTCGCTATTTTTGGGGTTTTCAAGTTTCCCACATTCTACCATGATGAAGAATGGGCCTCTTTCTTGCCCGATGGGGACATCAACAGGGCATGGGTGTTGTAGTGAGACTTTTCATTGTGGTAGGTCTATTTCAATGCATTGCGGGGGTGGTTAGAACAAAGTTTGAATTCTTCCCTCCTCTCTCTCTTATTCTTCCTATATATTATAGAGGAGGGAATTTTCCTAGAGTTTGTTCATATTTTATCTCTTGACCCCTCTCTCTTTCTTCCTTAGTGTAGATCACGAAGTCTAAGCCTCCTTTCATGACTCTGTAATGGCATTTTCTTGCCCATTGCCCACTGATGATGTACAATGTGACTTTTGAAGCAACAAAATATGTTTCATGATGCACTTGTCCATCCTTTGCTTATTTTTTTGTCTCTTCTCGGCTCTCGTCATTGTAGGGTATGCTATGCATACACCGATGTTTATTGAAGGTTACGGGAGCTGTGCTTAATGGGTTTTGAAGTGGTGTTCGGTGTGAACTTCATCTTGTCCACCCCCTCCATTTCTCACCTCTCTCCAGTTTATGAAGTTGGATTTGTTATTATCCACTTATGTTTTTGGTGTATCACCACTTAGTGTAGGCTCTGTTTTTATGCATTTATCTCTCTCCATGTCTCCTTGGAATGGTTAGATTAGGATTATATTAGGTTGTGCCTCGCACCGGAGTAGCTTGTGTTAGGTAAATTAGGAAGCAGGGAATCATCCTTCTCCATAGGTCCATCTCAAGTTTTATAAGTCACACGGCTTGAGAGATGGTCCAATGGTGTGCAATATCACTCAATGCCCCATTTCGGACCCAAGAGACATTTAGGGGTGCTATGATTTTTTCATAATAGTAACCCATTTAGCTGAGAGGAACTAAGAAGTTCATTTAGAATATTTTAAGACCTAGAAAAACTATTTCATGATCTCCATTTATGTCATTAGGATCCAACAAGGATTTCATTCGCTGATGAAGATAATTGCTAGATCTAATTTTGTAAGACCTAGCAATCTAATAGGATACTAAGGGAGTAATAGCCCTACTTACTCCATAGATGGTAAGGTTACACCACATAGTCGTTGCTTCAAACAAGGACTCTTAAGGTGACTTCCAAGGTGGTCTTCACCACTCAACACGGTGTCAGACACTGAAGAGAAGACATTCTCCTCACGGTTACCAAAACTTGAAGGAAACCACATACTCTAGATAAAGTTGGACCATCTCGTTCCTAAAAGATGGGTTCACGACAATGTCACTAAACATAACGAATATGACACTAAACTCAAACTAGGGGTTTTATTTACCTAAACTTGGAGGTTCTTGTTGGTACCTTAATTGATTCTCCCTTAGAAGCTGAGCAGCATCACAGGTTTAGTAGGAAGATTAGAGACAAGTAGAGTATATGGTGTGTCATTTTATAGCTAGGGATGAAATGCAAGTTGCTCTTTGTCACTCAGATGTGGAGAAATGGGTAGCACCCTCAAGAGGATTTGACCTATTCTCACTACTTTATGGTTGTGCCTTTCAACCAGGGTAAGAGGACCCTTTTGTAGCTCTGTTGTTTATGGAGGATATGGATATGTCCTTCCTTGTGAAGTATTAAGAAGACCTTGAAGAAAATATGATCAATGCAAAAAAACCTAACTCTCACGAGTTGTCACTCTAGATAATGGAGATATTTTCTAGGCAAGGTTCAAGCCACTAAAGACAATGAAAACTTGATTGTTTCTACATGTTTTGGTAGTAAAAATTATGCATTTTTATACATACATGACAAACAGGGGTAGTATGGGTATGATAAGTTGTTTTTAAATGAATTTTTGATGGGAGGTGAAGTAGGATAAAGTTGATTATACCATACCTTATGGGGGACTTTACAATAATGAGAAAAACCACAATAGAAAGCCTTATAATAGTCAAGACATTCCTTCAACAAGAAGGTGTGCTTCAATGGAGGCCCAAATCAGCATGTTTTCACATAATCTTTAAGAATCCAATATGAAGGCTTGAATTAGAAGACTCAATTAAACACTATAGTTTTTTATTAACCATGCCTAAGGTACACCCAAAGACTTATAGACAATCTTTATCAACAAATGACAGTGAATTGATTTTAAATTTGTTTATCTCATCTAAGATGAAGGCTCTTCTTGATATGAAATTTTAAATTCCATTAAACTATCACAGGGACAAGATCCTGTGTGATTTCACAAAAATTTTAGTGTAAGATTGCAATAGGAATGAATAAAACTATTTGCAGACATTCTGAAACAAAGCAGACACTAATTGCTTAGAGTCAACATAGAATAACTCAAATTTGATTAAACTTATCAATAAGGGAAAGTTTCTAGAACAATCTCAAAGCTTGTCAATGGTTGTACACTTGCAACCACCTTGACACGATCAAGTTTAACACAAAAGAGATATATAGGTTTCTCAAACAATCCCTCAAAAATATGGGCTCTATCAAGATTTTTTTCTCTCAAAATTAGTTCTAATCTCTAACACTCCTATTGGTGCTTAGATCTTTCTTTCCCCATTTTCCATTATCTTCCTCTTATCTGTATATGTGAAATTTGATGTCTCTTGATGTGGGTTTTTTTGAAAGATTTTATTTCCATTTGAGATGCTTCGAGTTGTTTGCAAAATCCATTGGCATGTCCATCCTTGAAGAAGTCTTCGAGTCTTCCCTGTTTTTGCCCCAATTTCTTCAAAATCTGCAAAATTAGGTTTTGGGTGTGAATGGTGATTTTTTGTATTCTTACAATCTTACGGGTGTCTTTTTCTTGTCAAATTTATTCCTCAGCATTCATTGGTCAAGTGGCTTCATTTGGTTGGTCAGGGGACGGTGCGCAAATGATTTAACTTATCACTTTTTGATTTTTTGGTAAAAGGAAAATTTGGTCCCGTGGCCCCGCTCAAATCTAATTGGTTCTTTTGGTGCTTACGTGGCTTCTTCTAATTGGATGGGGCATGACGGGTCTATTTTTGAAATTTTTTGTTTTTGGCTACTTTGGTAAAAATTTTGAACCCACCCCGTGGCCCTGCTAGGCTCTGATTGGAGCAAATTTAAGAGGTAGGGAAAAAGTCTCACTTTGACCCCACAGGAGGACACGTGAAAAAGCTAATGGTAGAGATGCGGAGAAAAATGGAAATTTTTTCCATTTTTTCAAAAGGTTGTAAAAATTCAAAGGAAACCCCAAGCCTATTTTAAATTTGAATCTTCCATGTGGATGGCCCAAATTCAAAGTAAAGATCAATGGCAACTGTGAGTCTGAATCTGATTTTCCCCCCATTTTTACTGAAACATGCCTAGAAGTGTGAGTCTTCATGATTTCTTGGTATTTCCTACATGCCGATGGAGAGGGAGTTAATTTTGATATCTAAGTTTGGTGGGAGAGATCTAGAGACATCTTTTTCCATTAAAATGGTCTAACTATCGGGCTCGATCTGATTTTCCATTTTTCTTCTCCCAAGCACGCAAGGAACTAGATTTGATAGATTAGGGGTGGAAGTGGTTGGTGAGTTGAAGGAGGAGTGTTCTACCAGATGAAGGAGTTGAATGCTGAGATTTTCGAAGAGATCTACCCCATGAGCACCTGACAACTTTTACAGATCTGATTTTGGGAATCGTGATCGAGATCATGGCGAGCACTGGTACATTAAATGTTTTTATCTTTTGGGGAAGAAGGGGCTCTGTTGTAAATGTTATAAATGGAAAAAAAAAATTGTGCAAATGGTTGGAGTGTTAGAGGTCGAAGAAAATTCCCAAGAGGAAAATATGACAAAGCTTTGTGTTTTGAGAAGCCTTATAAGAAGCCTGTATATCTCTTTTGTATTAAGTTTGATCGTGTCAACATGGTTGCAAGTGTACAACATTGAAAAGCTCTGATATTGTTCTAGAAAATTTCCCCTACTGATAAATTTAATAAAACTCAAGTTATTCTATTTGGATCTTATACAAAATGTGTTTCGTTTTACTCTTGAATGTCTGCAAATAGTTTTCCTTGTTTCCTATTGCAATCTTGTATCAAAATATGTCTTGATCACACAAGTCTCAATCCTTGTGACAGTTTAGTGGCATCTGCAATCTCATTTCTCATAAGAGCTTTCATCTGGGAATGAAATAAACGATTTAAAATCACTTTTCTTTCATTTGTTGATAGAGATTGTTTGTAAGCCTCTGGGTGTACCTTAGGCGTGATTGATCTTATATTTTGATGTTTTATTGGATCTTCTAACTTGAGCCTTTGTGTTAGAATCTCATAGATTGTGTGAAAAAGTGTTAATTTGGGCCTCCATTGAAGCACATATTCTGGTTAAAGGAACATTTTAGCTATTCTGAAGTATTATGTTGTCTAGAATTTCCATTTTGTAAGAGTTCTCAGAGATTTGGAAAATCAAGTTCATTCCCTCACCTCCCATCAAAATTTATTTAAAAATAACTAATCCTACCCATGTTTGTCATGTGTGTATACAAATTCACAAATTTTACTACCAAAATATGTAGAAATAATCAGGATTCCAAATGTCTTTAGTAGCCTGAAGCTTTCCTAGAGAATATCTCCACTATCTAGAGTGATAACTCATGAGAGTTAGATTTTGTTGTATTGATCATATTTTATTCAAGGCCTCCTTAACAACTTCATTAGGAAGGATATATCCAGCTCCTCCATAAATAATAGGTTACAAAAAGGTTCTCTCACCTTGGTTGAAAGGCACAACCATAAAGTACTGAGGATAGGTCAAATCCTCTTAAGGTGCTACCCACTCCTGTTCAAATCTTGGGTGCCTAAAATTCAGATAGATTTCTTCCCAGCTACAAAATGACATACATGATCATCTATCTTCCTCTGAGCATCCTGCTAGGTCCATGATGCTACTCACCTTTAAAGGAGATTAAATTTGGGTACCAACACACTTCTAGCGCCATTGTCGGGACTTATTTGAGTTACTTAGACTGTTTATAGATTCACCGCAATTCATATTTATTTATCCCATCAACAATGCTTCGGCACCCTTGACGGGGACATAGTGTTTTTAGTTCATATTTAGACCCTGGTAAAACACTTCTTATATACTCCAAGTTCCTAGTACAATTCTTTTAGTTTCTACACCTAGTTCACTGGGTTTCATTGATAAATTTGGGTAGAGAAAAGTCACTTCTTTCCATTTCAAGTTACCAATAGTGACAGACATTTGACAGATCATATTTATTGCATTTTCATATCTAAGGTGGAAATCCTTAGTGGCGACTCCCTGTTGATCTGATTCTTGATGAGTACCAGTCTCTTAACCTTTGTCAAGTGAGATTTGTTACTAATCTTTGCAAAGTTGGAAGGAAGAAGATATTTCTTTGCTAGGGATCTTGCTAGGACATTATTTCAAGAGCTAGGAAAGAAAAGTCAAAAGGAAGAAAATCTTGGAGAGTTGTTGGATATCAGTAGACAAGAAAAGGGATCTCCATTGATGAAAGTGATCAGCCCATTAGTGAAGACTGCAATTCAATTTCTTCAAATCAGGTAGCCTCTTTGTGGAATTGAATTCTCCAACTAGATAGGGGCCTTCATTTGATTTTGAGATTTATTCCTCTCATTTTGCACCTATCTTTTCAGAAGTTGATAAGGATTTCCAAGAAACAAGGCCTTTACGGGATATCCATTTTTAAAGTTATACTCCTGTGTTTCAAAGGCTCTCTGTTCCTTATCAATTTGTCACTCCTCTAGGGCTAACTCCTCAAAACAAAATGGCCCTGCCCCCACCTAGACCCTCTTTTGTTGTAAACACCTTTTGGTCCCATAAATTTTACAGGGATGGCTGGTTATCCAAATGTAGTTCCCTAGGATGTGAGAAATAGATTACCAAAGTTCCAAGGAAATAATGCTATAACTGGTGATCAACATCTAAATATTTTTATCAATATGATGGAAGACTTTGAGATTGAACATGAAGATGTATATATCAAATTGTTTATCCATACTTTGGAGGAAGATGTCAGGGACTGGTACAAAGCTTTGCTAGATAATTCCATAGATTCCTGGACCGAGATGAATAATGCATTTAGATTGCAGTATGGTGATAGAACTGACCCTAGATTTCTTCTGTCAAAATTTGAAAACATCAAGAAGAATCCTAATGAGTCAGTACATGATTTCAACACAAGGTTTAATAAGACCTTGAGGAGATTTCCTGTTAGGATAAGGCCATGTGATGAATCATGTTTGATCAAATATTCAGATGCATTTGATAAAAAGGCTTTACTACTTGAGGGACAAAGCCCCTACTAATTTGAACCTGACCTTCACCGCTGCCTTGTAGATTGTGAATAACATCAAGGTAATTGGAAAGCCTCCAAAAAGGGAGGGTGTAAAAATAATCAACCGGAAAAGCCTCAAACAAGTAAGGCTATTGATTTGGAGGAAGTTGTAAGAAATTTGGTAGGGGATGTCAAAGAAAAATCATACAAACTAGCCCGGTAGAAAATGGGATTGGGCGAGTTGACAAGGTCAACACAAGAAAAAAAGGCCAAGACCGGTTTATAAATCACAAAAGAGTTGATGATAGAGGCAAGGGACCTGTTGGATTTTGAAACAGGTAGTCCCAGGCTAGGGTAATCATAATGGTACCTGATCCTTTGGCTACCGTGAGTTCTTTATTGTGGAGGAGACACATGTCATTGATTGGTGTGACAGATGTTACATGCCCTATGCTCCATGTAATGGAGATCAACAAGAAGAGAAGAATTTGGTGATGATAATGATGATGATGCCTACATGATGGAGATCCCTACAATTTTGCCAAGGGAAGAAACTTCGAATGTGGTAATAAGTGCTAGAACTACTACTTTTTCAAGGATTGTATCCATCGGGTACCTCTTCTTCCTCCCTCTCATACTTTAGAAGTAGACACTATACAAGCTTTTGAATTTCCCACTAATGATTTTGAATAATTGAGGGCATTAATGATTGAAAAGTATGATGGAGGAGTTCCTTCAGAAGAAGATAGGAAGCTATTAATGAATGTTGTAGTTGCCCAAGAAAAGGAGCACAATACCATAAGTAAAGCTACTAAGGGGCCACAAGCCAAGTCAAAATTTCCATTTCTTACCAAAGAAACCCCAAAGAAAAATGCATCTGGCAGAGAGATTGTTTCCCCAAGAAAAACTTATTTTCCTCCCCATGCCCAAACTGAAAAGAATCCCATTCCATCTGATGAATTTTCCAATCTTTCTCCTACCTTTGCTTTAAACCAATTTTTTTCCATATGACATTTCCCAAGTTTTGAGTCAAATAAAAATTCTTTTCCCAGTTGTTGAGCTGCTTAGGATCCCTGAGCACAAGAAGAGGGCTTTTGAATACTTAGGATTCAAAGAGGAAGAGATCACACAGGATAAAGATGTAAACAAGGTTGGGATTCCCCTTCTGTTGTAGTGTTGAAAAATCCACAAGTTTTGGAAGATCTGGGGGAACCACTAAAAGTTTATTTATGAACTTATTTGGTTAAATCCTAGCTGAATGTGGATCCATTTTTCACTACCCTGGTTATCAAAGACAAGTTGTTACATAACTGTATGTTTGATTCTGGAGCTTCATGTAATGTCATGCCTCTTGAGGTCATGAATGAGCTAGGTATCAAAGTAACAACACCATATATGGAAGTGCACTGTCATGGAATCTAAAGAGGTCCCAATAGTGGGATGTGTCAAAGATCTAATTGTGTAACTTGCATCTTATCTGGAAGGAACTTAAAACTTGATGTAGTGATTGTTGACCGCCTGCCAAGTAGGGGTGTTCTATCAAGAAAGTGGGCAGCAAGTTTTGGTGGTAGTGTGCAAATGGACATGTCTTATGCCACTATCAACATTAAAGGAAACTTGGTGAACATATATGGAGAGAAGAAGATGGTGTACTTGATTGAAGACACAAGCAATGCATCTTATGAATTTTTTCAAGCAGATGTTGATCTTAACAAATTTGTGAGTTTTACATATTTCGGGAGTATAAAAGAGTTGAAAATAGAGCTCCTAAGTATGCTATTTTTTTCGGGAATTTGGTATACAATTCAGCCTTAAAAATGTTAAAGAATTTGACTCAAACACAATGGAGGAGATTCGGAGAAAATGCATGGTTTACAAACCGAACAGAGAAGAAAAAGAGGTATGTTTCAGTTGATGACAACATATCGAACCTCTTGGCATGGTCATATCCAAGATGGAAGATGCTTGAAATTTTTCCTTGATATTTTTCTATAAATTAGGGTAAACGTATTTTGTATAGTTTATAGTTGCTTGTTTGTTTCCTATTTTGTGTGTTTTTCCCACTCGGTCCTTGGTGACCTTTTTTTCTTTGGTTTCTCTATTCGTTTTGAGAGATGGATATGTTTCTCTCGCTCTGCAAGATGACTCCTTTGTCCAATAGATATTTTTAGCACTTTTCTACCATTGTTCTTGAGGCACTCACAGGAGTTCCCATCCCGAGTTGGAGCCGTTGTTGGTGCTCGATCTAACTCGCCCCATTTACCATTATTTTCCTCAAATCGCATATTGTGAAATTTTCTTTCTCTCAATGTGGGTTTTCTAAAAGCTTTTATCTCCATTTGAGATACTTAGAGTTGTTTACAAAATCCATTTTCATGTCCCTCCTTAAGGAAGTCTCCGAGTTTACCCTATTTTTTCAACAATTTCTTCAAAATCCATAAAATCGGGTTCGGGCATGAATGGTGATTTTTGTATTCGATAGTCGATGGGTGTCTTTTTCCTATCAAATTTATTCCTCAGCGTTCGGTGGTCACAAGGATTCTTTTGGTTGGTCGGGGATGGTGGGAAAATGTAAAAAAGCAAATTTGGTCCCATAGCCCCGCTCAAATCTGATTAGTTCTTTTGGTGCTTTCGTGACTTCTTCTAATTGGATGGTGCATGACGAGGGGTCTATTTTTGAACTTGTTCTTTTTGCTACTTTAGTGAAAAGTTTGAACCCGCCCGCAGCCATGTCACGCTCGATTGGAGAAAATTTAAGAGGCAGGGAAAAAGTCTCACTTTGACCCATGAAGACATGTGACAAAGCTAATGGCGAGAGATGTGGAGCAAAATGGAATTTTTTTCCATTTTTTCAAAAGGTTGTAAAAATTCAAAGGAAACCCCTGAGCCTATTTTAAAGTTGAATCTTCCACATGGACAACCCAAATTCAAAGTAAAGATCAACGACAACTGTGAGTCTGAATCTGATTTTCCCCCCATTTTTACTGAAACACACTTGGAAGTGCGAGTCTTCATGATTTATTGGTATTTCCTACACGCCAAACAGAGAGGGGAGTTAATTTTGATATCTAAGTTTGGTGGGAGAAATGCGAGACATTTTTTCCAATAAAATGGTCTGACTATCGGGCTTAATCTGATTTTCCATTTTTCTTCTCCCGAGCATGCAATGAACTATATTTGGCCATTAGGGGAGGAAGTTCTTTGGTGAGTTGAAGGAGGAGTGTTCTACTAGATGAAGGAGTTGAATGTTGATATTTTCAAAGAGATCTGCCCCATGAGCACCGACAACTTTTACAAATCTGATTCTGGGAATCGCAATCGAGATCATGGCAAAGCACTTTGGGACATTAAATGTTTTTGTCTTTTAATGAAGAAGGGGATCTCTTATAACTATTATAAATGGCACAAATTTTTTGTGCAAATGGTTGGAGTGTTAGAGGTCGAAGAAAATTCCCAAGAGGAAAATTTGACAAAGCTTGTCTTTTGAGAAGCCGTCTAAGAAGCCTGTATATCTCTTTTGTATTAAGTTTGATCATGTCAAGGTGGTTGCAAGTGTAAAGCCATTAACAAGCTCTGAGATTGTTCTAGAAACTTTCCCCGGTGATAATTTTAATCAAACTCGATATATTTTGTGTGGATCTTATGCAAAATGTGTTTATTTTTTTCTGAATGTCTCTGCAAATATTTTTCCTTTTTTCTGTTGCAATATTGTATCAAAATCTATCCCGATCACACATGTATCAATCCTTGTGATAGTTTAGTGGCACCTACAATCTAATTTCTCAGAAGAGGTTTCATCTGGGAATGAAATAAATGATTTAAAATCACTTTTCTTTCATTCATTGACAGAGATTGTTTGTAATCCTCTGGGTGTACCTCAGGCGTGATTGATCTTAGATTTTGATGTTTTATTGGATCTTCTAACTCAAGACTTTGTGTTATAATCTCATAGATTGTGTGAAAAAGTGCTAATCTAGGCCTCCATTGAAGTCTTGTTAAAGGAATATTTTAGCTATTATGAAGTATTTTTTGTCTAGACTTTACATTTTATAAAAGTTCTTAGAGATTTGGAAAATCAAGTTCATTCTACCTCACCTCCCACCAAAATTTATTTAAAAACAACTAATCCTACCCATACTACCCCTGTTTGTCATGTGTGTATACAAATGCACAAATTTTACTACCAAAACATGTAGAAACAATCAGGATTCCAAATGTCTTTAGTAGCCTGAACCTTGCCTAGAGAATATCTCCACTATCTAGAGTGACAACTCGTGAGAGTTAGATTTTGTTGCATTGATCATATTTTCTTCAAGGTCTCCTTAACAACTTCATTAGGAAGGATATCTCCATCTCCTCCATAAATAACAGGTTACAAAAAGGTTCTCTCACCTTGGTTGAAAGGCACAACCATAAAGTAGTGAGGATAGGTCAAATCCTCTTAAGGTGCTACCCACTCTTGTTCAAAGCCTGGGTGCCTAAAAGTTAGATAGATTGCTTCCCCAGCTACAAAATGACATACATGATCATCTATCGCCTCTGAGCATCTTGTTAGGTCCATGATGTTGCTCGACCTTTGAAGGAGATTAAATTTGGGTACGAACAACTCCAACATTCCAACCTCCAACCCTTGTCATGGAAAATTATTACCTATTTATAACATTTTACAACAGGGCCTTTTCCCCCCAAAACCAGAGAGACATTGAGTGTACCAGTGCTCACCATGATCTTGATTGCGATTCCCAGAATCAAATCTGTAAAAAGTTGTCAGGTGCTCAAGGAGTGGATCTCTTCAAATATCTCCCACATTCAACTCCTTCTTCTGGTAGATCACTTTTCCCTCTACTCGCCAACCACTTCCACCCCTAATCTATCAAATCTAGTTCTTTGCATGCTCGGGAAGAAAAAAATGGAAGACCGGATCAAGCCTAGAGGTCAGATCTCATCTTAATGGAAAAAGATGTCCCCAGATCTTCCTCACCAAACTCAGATATCAAATTAACTCCCCTTCCCTGTTTGGCATGTAAGAAATATCGAGAAATCATGAAGACTCGCACTTCCAGGAGCTCTGGAGTGAAAATGGCAAAAAAATCAGATACAGATGCACAGCTGCCGTTGATTTCTATTTTAATTTTTTACTATCCACGTGGGAGATCTAATTTAGAGTGGGCCTGCGGGTTCCATTTTTCTTCTACAACTTTTTGGTAAAATGTAAAATTTTCACATTTTACTCTGCAGCTCCGCCCTTGAGAAATGAGCCAAACATGTCCTAAGGTGGGTCCCAAAGGAACCGCGTCCAAATTCTACTATTTCACCACTTTTTTGGAAAAGGGAAAATTTTCCAAGTTTTTGCCATAGCTCTGCCCTTGAAAAATGGGGTTGAAACATGTCCCAATGTGGACCCCAAAGAAACCATGCTTCCTTTTTCACTTTTAACTCCTTTTTCCCCAAAAGGAAAATTTTCCAATTTTCCTCCAAAGGTCTGCACCTTAGACATTTGACTGGAGCGAGTTTTGACTTTTCTCTATCAGGCCATGGTCATTTTGATGACTTTAATCATTTGAAAATAAAGGGGGAAAAAAATCCAAGTTGCCCTCGGTGGCCTACCTCCCGGCTTTTGACATTTTTAATGCCAACTTTGACCTCCTTCTTATCGAGCTTACTGGCCATTTTGAGATTTTAATCCTTTTGATGACAAGGGGAACAAAATCCAAGTTACCTATGATGGTGCACTTCCCCACCCCTTTGAATTTTCAAACTACTATGTGTTACAATGGCACATCTTGAGATGGTCCCCAAAATTTCAAATCTTGAATGAGTGTGGGCTTGCCACGTGTCATTATGGTGCAACTTCAAAAAACCTTAAGGCTTCTAAAATGATTTGGCGGGCGCATTTCCATTTTAGAATTTTACTCCATTTTACCAAAAGGGAAAAATATCCAACTTACCTCCGAAGGCCCGAATATCTGCCATTAGCTTTGTCATGTGTTCTCCTCTGGGGTCAAGGCAAGACTTTTTCCCTGCCACTTACAATTTTCTTTGATCAAAGCTTTGCCCGGCCGTTGGGTGGGTTAATTTTTTTGCCAAAGTAGCCAAAAAGATCAAGTTGTGAAAACCATCTCACTGCACCCCATCTAATTAGAAGAAGCCACGTAAGCACCAAAAGAACCAATCATATTTGAGTGGAGCTACGGGACCAAATTTTCCTTTTGCCAAAAAAGTAAAAAGTGATAAGTTAAAGCATTTTCTCGTCATCCCCTGACCAACCAAAAGAAGCCACATGACCGTCAAACACTAAGGAATAACTTTGATAGGAAAAATACACCCGTCAGACCGTCAAAATATATAAAATCACCATTCACGCCCAGAACCTAATTTTTTTGCTAGGGATGAAAAATAAATTTGAAACAAAAACAAGTGAATCATGGTTCCAAGCATCTTTTCGACCATGGATTTGGATTTTCAAAGGCATACAAATATAAATTAACCATTCTCAAGCTTCCATGGTTGAGGAAAAATAGGAAAAATGACAGAGCCTGTGGATTTTGAAGAAATTAGGGAAAAACGGAAAACTCGGAGACTTCTTCAAGGAGGGACATGACAATGGATTTTACAAACAACTCGAGGCATTCAAATGGAGGTAGAAGCTTTAGAACATCCACATCAAGAGATAAAATGTTTCACAACACGCAGATCAGAGGAAAATAATGGCAAATGGGGCGAGACAAATCTGAGCACCAACAGGTTCTATCGAGTGCAAAGTTTAAGATCGTTATACGGTTTTCAATTTCTTCTATGGTGAAAAGGATAACACATGAAGACATGTTATGCATAGATCTTATACTAGGTAGATAGTTTTGATTAAATATCTTTATTACATTTATAAGGTAAGAATACAACATGCTAATTAATTAATCATTTAGTGAACACTATATCTAACTTAAAATTCATTTACCACATATATTTCAAACCTTTTTACCATATATAACTATGTATCAAAGTCAACCTATGGTTAGATGCACATTTCCTAAGATATCCCTAAAATGAGAATCTCATTCATATTAACAAATTTCAAATCTAACTTTCTGTAGCATGAGACTACATTATACATATATTCATTTTATAATAATCTATGTAAATTACATAATAAATCATGAGTTACACATCACCTTTTCACCATCATTCTTGCATCCTACAAAACCATGTGAAAATGAAATCGGTGTTAAATTGTTGGCATACAATCCACCCTAATCTAACATAATTGGTGTCTTTAGTTTCCCATTTACATATAATAATAATCATAATTTTCATTCGAAAGAGAAGTTTTTAGAAACATGTATTCATTTCACTTCATTTCGTAGCCAAGGAGAGAGAAAGAAAAAGGAAGAGAGAGAAACACCATTTTGTCAAAAGTTCTATTTCACACAACAAGTTACACTATAGAGTTTTAAACAATTATTTACATGTGTCAAAAAGTTTCCACGGTGGTTTGGCAACCCAACAGGAGTCCTACAACTGTCTTTTTACATTTTCCTGCTAGCTACAAAAATGTTCAAATCAGGCTCGGAGGCTAAGAAATCACTTTCAAACGTTGTCTTCTGAAGAGAAAACATACCATAGGTAAAATTATTTGTTTCCTCCTATAAACCAAGAATACACAAGAACTGACGGAATTCAGAATTGGTGAACAGTTTACGATTGGCGGTCAGTTTTCTGAGGTCATTGGTCGTAATTCGCCTAGTTAGAAATGATCAAAAGTTAGCTCGAGGATCATAAAATCACCTCCAAAACTAACGTTTGATGGACGAATGTGCAACACAAAAATTCCTACGAGTTCCCCTATATATAGAGAATTCACCAGAGTCAATGGGACTGAGAACTAGCAAATGGTTTTGAAACGGCAACAAGTTTTCTGGAGCCATCGATCATAATTGGTCCATTTTGACCTAGTCAAACTGTGACCAGAGGCCTATAAAATTCCTTTACCACACTATCAAGAAGAGTGTTTTTCCCAAACTAAAGGTTTTAGGAAATTGTTTTGTAAAAATACTAGAGGTTTGCGAAGGCAGATATGCATCGTTATTGTGGGTTCAAATGGTGGGTCAAAACGAAAGCCAATTTTTTCAATTTTGACAACTTCCTAATAGTGTAAAAATGGGATAGCCGAGATTCTATGGGAGCGGTGAAGGGAGTACTAATAGTTGATCGAGGCTAATTTAAGGATTAGTCGACTCCCCACAAAGCAAGGAACAAGGAAGAAACTTCACTTCTCTTTTCGGGGTCCAAAAGGTCTTTTGCGAGTGTTGGAATATTGCATTTTTTTAATTTACAAGGTAGACAAAAATGGTAATTTTATAGACAAATCATCTAACACTCACCAATACCGGTGGACACGAGCATCTAATTTTGATACCTTAGATAACAACGTATAAGGTTGCGGTAACAACACAGATGACGAGAAAATTGTAGGTCGGTAAGGTAAATCATAAGGAAGAGTTTTATTGTTTTGCACTAATCGCCTGAATATAATATCCAATTGTATTGTATCTAATGGTTTCATATTTTTATTCTATTGCAAATGGATAACCAAATTATGTAAAAATTATAAGAGATAAGGTAAGGAAGACCATGCACTGACAATATTAATGTTCGAAGAGTATGATGTAGTCCAGGGCGGTTTCAAACACCCTCCACAAGGCTTCAACTCTCATTTAGAATTTTGTCAAATAGTTTTTGATCATGTACAATGCCACCATTTTGCATTTTCTTAAAAGGTTCCAAGGCCTTTTTAACAAACCCATTTTGTACATAACCTACTATCATTGTGGTCCATGAGGCCACACTTCAGAATTTAGTCGAACAGTTCATATGCCATTAGAAAATGGACGTGAGGATATACAGGTGAATCCATGACTGTGAAGGTAATTTTGTACATCTAAATGATGCATTACTTCATCATCAACAAGCTTATATACACCCTTTTGTTAATCTATCTGTGTTATAACCACTGGGTAATGTAGGTATAGGGTCATGAGGGCATGAATTCCAACTCTGAAACTGCACAAATGTTTCCACCATTCTATTAGTGCTTCCTTATGAAATTACTAAAGTAAATCTTTGATTAACCATCTCTGCAGCTTGCACCTCCAATGCTAGTTAGTTGATCTGGATGCTCATGTATCAAAAATCATGTTTTGGAGACATTTCTATCTCCCCAATGACTAAATCAGCAAGACATTGTTGTTCTTATGGGGAGAAAGTCTGTAATAGACACGTGTTCATATTTCTCTGCTACAACTAGACCAATGATGGGTTTTGAATCCTCTATCTTCTTCATCCTTTGCATACAAAAACAAAACAACAGTAGGTAGCAGTTTGGTTTCCTCTTAAAGATGATAGAAACATGTTTCAAATGCAGATACAGATCCACATTTTTTTTAAAGACATTTTGTTAACAATTCACCCTCTTTGTGTAAGGTTCCTCATTTTGTACACATGTCTGCCATAGCATTTGTAACTACAACATTTGACACTATCCCTCTATCCTTTATACTTTTGTTGATATCCATACCTTGTTCCTAAGATCCCATTTGACACAGGCTGGGAGGATGCATACAAGGTGTGTGGAAATCTGGTTTTAAACCTGTAAATGCATTTGTTTGGAAGTTTCTAAGCCTTTAATAAACCCATTTCGTGTATATCCTGCAACCTTGGCATCTGCATGCCTTTCCAAATGACATCACCTCCACCCACATAGGCACTTGAACATTACTAAATGCCTTATAAGCCTACAACTACCTAAAATTTATGCTTGATGGATGCCCACATTTCGTTCGGGAATTTTGGAGAGTAGTTCACATCGAAAGTGCATGCTTCCACATTTTTCAGGCCTATTTGCCATCGTTGAAACTATCCAATACTGCTAAATCTGCAATACAAACTTAGGTTTTAGTTAGTTAATGCCTACGAGACCTCAAATTTAATTAAACTCTTTTTTTTTTGGTCAAGGAAGAGACATGTCTGCATTGTTGTTATGGGTGCCCAAATGCCTTCACGTGGGGGGTCACCTACTCCACTCACCCACCTGCCCACCTACCTACGCACCTTTATTTATTTATTTTTATATTATATCCTTTTTTTCTCGGGCATTACATAGTCAAAGCTGTGGCCGGAGGCCTGCAAAACCCCTTTTCCAAACTAGCTAGAAATGTGTTTTCCCCAAACTAAATGTTGTAAGTAATTTTCTAGTAGAAATACTAGTGGTTTGCAAAAGTTGAAAAGCGTTCCTTCGCGTAGGGTCCAAATGATAAGATGAAATGAAAACCAACTTTTCAATATTAACAAATGACCCCAAAAACTGCCAAATGGGGTAACATGGCTCCTAGAGGGGTGGTGAAGAGAGCACAAACGGTCAATCGAGGTCGATCTAATGTTTGATGTGACTATCCACATAACAAGGAACACATACACAATTCTTAAAATATTTTTAAGGGGCTCCAAGTTATGTTTTGCAAGTCTTTGAATGTGGTGTTTTTCAAACTTTGAAAGTAGATGAAAAAGGTTGTGCTTAGTTGATGAATCATCTAACTCCCACCAGTAACCACAGACACGAGCACCTATTTCTATTACTCTGGGTTAGTAACATATAATATTTTGGTAGCAATCATGGTTGATGGTCAACGTGTAAATCGGTTATGAAATCCACATAGTGGAGTTTGTTGTTTTACACTATCTAATGTTTGCTTAAGTATCCAATTGTATGATTATCGAATGGTTTACTATTTCTAATAAATTGCAAAAGAAGAACCAAAAATACTAAAATTATAAAGGTTAAAGGTAAAAGAGACCATGCCTGGAAATATTACCATCCGCAATGTACAAGGTTCTCTAAGCGGGTTAACCCACATTCCACAAGGCTTCATCCCTCTTCCAGGCATTTCGTCAAATGGCTTGTGTGCATCTGGGACATCCATCCACTTTCCTTTACTCAAACATCTCTAAAGCTTCTTCAACAAAACCATTTTTGCACATCCCTAAATTGAAGCATTCCATGAGGCTACATTTGTCTGAGGCATTTTGTCAAACACTTCACGTGTCAAGTGCAAGATTCTACATTTTACATGCCTATCTCCCCAACAATATTAGTTATAAACACTGACAAAAGACCATCCGTGCTCCTATCATTGCACTCCAAGAATTTCTATTTCCATTAGATACTTTCACAAACAAATTGTGTGTATATATTTTGTTTATATTGTTGCAGATCTCCCATCTCTAAGTACCCTGGTCAATGTAGTGTCATCCAACCTAATACACGCCTCTTGTAGTTGTACAAAGAGATTAAAGGTATCCACTGCATAATCATTCTGAGAAAAACACCCCCTCCCCTTAAATATCAAAATCCACAACACCTTATAATGCACACACATTATACGGTAAATATGAAATGCATCCCGTGAAACGTATTTCTTTAGGCATTTTGTCAAACAGTTCACGCGGCGTGTATTTTCTTCCACATCTCCATAACTGCCAACTAAACACTTGTAACCACATGCCTTGGAGGACAAAGAAAGGATAAGCAGCTGGTTTCACGTAGAGGAAGAGTGACAGAGACAAATCTTGCAGAAACACACTTCGGACAGGAGGAAAAGGAAACTTTCTATGCCTTACACAATACAACTACTTGAAATCAAAGATGAAGAGCAGGAAAGGAGAAGTGGTAGCCGTTGATTACCATGAGAACGGTGCAGCAAGGTTACAGTGCACGTAGCACTATTGAATAGGCGCAAAAGAAGAAAAACCCATTAAGCTAGATGTTACACCCGATTGGAGCGGCCCCTAACCCCAAAATTCTTGTTCTCCTCTCATACAACAACAGTAATTTCCTTTTTCCAAAATGATGTAACTTGCTTCAGACGCAGATACAGATTCAGATCAATCAATTTGTGCATAGAAAAATGAAGAGACAATAGGGATACAAATTTATCTACACGTATGGGGATAAGTTTATCCATTACAAAACTGATTTTGGGACGGCTATTAGCAGAGCTCCCCTCTAACAGAATCTGAGATTATGCTTGCAAGGAAGGTTGCTCACGTTTGGAAACCTGTTATGGCCATTCATCACATCCACAAGATCACCTCCTTTCCATAATAATGCCTAAAACCCACTCGCTGCAACTAACCAATTACTGCTAACTTCACAACGTAAATTGGGTTTCACCGTGGTTAACTCCTCTAGATCTTGGATAGAGTGCTTGGATTACTAAGCAAGGCAAAGACAGGTCTGTAGCTCGCTTCTCAAACCTGCTGAAAATTCAGCTCTACATCCTCATCTCCTTTGCACAAGGACCACCAAATCCCCACCAAACGACACGTTTTATTTTAATATTTTTTACTTAATTATGTTGGGCACTCAATCTATAGACGTAACTACAAACATTGCCACCTATATAGGGAGGGGAGATCAGGTGCACCCAAACTTCGGGACACTATACAACACATGATATTTTACCGGGTAATCCCAAAAATCTGTCAACAGAAGCGCACGTGAATTCTCTACATCCTCATCTCCTTTGCCAACAAAATTGACACGTAACCCACCGCGGACCAATACATGTTACCGCCGAGCCCCACCTATCACCATTTTCGCTGCCACCCGTTGGTTTAAATGCCGCGAGTTACGAGGACATCCAAATCCCAGCGAACCGATATGGTATCGATACAGATCCAAAGGACCATGTCGTGGCAGCGGCTTGATAGATATTTGTGTGGCATTCAACTCGGTTTAATGTTGTTCAATGCGCCAACGACTCCGCAGTTGATGCACGCATATGGTTCTACAATCCGTCACCACCGTCCACCGCTGGTTCGAGTTTCCCGCTCAACCCTCCGCCGAACGCTGCGACTGCGACTTCGTGCCGTGGATACTGAGATCGCCTGGTATATTTCTAGGATGTTTATTGCCTGGCTATTCGTGTTAACAGCAAATGCATGTTGTGGAAGGTATGATCGCCTGGTATGATTTCTTTCTTCAGCAATAATATTGATTTCTTCCTACGTTCTGTACATTGTTCGTATACGTCGTTTAGTTCTTTAAAACCAGTTTGTATTATTTGGTGCTTGTATATGAAACGAACTGATAGTATTATGTGAACATGTGTTGCAGTGGTGGGGAGGAGCTTGTTAAATCGACCCAGTATGGAAGTGCAGATGCGGAGCGTGATTTCAACTGTGTTTATCAACACATCAAACACGTTTGGAAATTGTTTGATTCTCTTTGAGCGAATACAGTCCTTAGGGTTCTAATAGGTGAGGTTTTTACCCTCACTGAGGCAGTGATAGAAACTATTGCATATTTCTCTGTTCGACTGGTAGATTGTGTTATGTCTTCCAAGTTATGTGATTCCTTTTTTCATATTTTTTTACTCCTCGCTTGTTTCTGAAAATTACATTACTCTGAACATTAAAAAAAACTAGGTATTCCCAAAAATCTGTCAAAAGAAGCTCGTGAGATTTGTATCATTTTACTTGTTGAATTAATATAAGATCTCAAGCGAAAGGGAAAAATACCAACAATTTGTAAACACTGTCCTTTACAATATTTGATCTATTTTGCATTATTCCGCGCATGTATTGTGAATAAGATTCGGTATTTTGTATGATTGTTGCTTCTCTAAGAATTGGTTTATTTGGTTTGCTACCTGGCCAGATTTTAATAGTCCTTTACTCCATTAATCTTCGGCGAGCTATGTAAACTGTGTACCCTTTTGGAGGAACCAAGATATTTGTATATTGAACCTCTTTTTAGTTATAGCAGGTCTCGACTTTCACCTGAAGGTACCTGTCGTTCTGCTGCAAATACCATTTCTATTCTATCAAAGGAAATTCTTTTACCTAAACGCCTTCATTCTTCGTGTGCTGATATTTGAGCTAATTTGATGATTATGTGTACAACCCTGTGTGTCATAATCCATATTTGATGATTATGAGTGACTGCATGCAGACAAAACACAAATGAAGGTAATATGGTCAGGCGTTGGGCCTCCCCTTTGCATCTGGGAAAAGAGTGCGAGAGCATTCTCCCCGTACCCATTCAATGCATAGGCTGCAATCATTGCATTCCATGCTGCCACATCTCTATTGCACATTCTTTCAAACATTCGAAATGGAAAATCCACACTCCCACATTTGGCATACATGTCAATGAGAGCAGTTCCTACAGGAACATCATCCAATCCAAGTCCACTTGTAATCATGTAGGCATGGATCCACTGTACACTGTCTGTAGAGCTCCTAAGTGAGCACATGCTGAGAGCAGAGGTGCCACAGTGGCAGAGTCATCTTTCACACCTGCCACTTGAAGTTGATAAAAGAGTGTCAGAGCCTCACCACTGTGTCCATTTCGAACATAACCAGAAATCATTGCGTTCCATGACACCACATCTCATCTGGACATTTTCTCAAATAATTGGCGTGCAGTCTCTATATCCCCACATTGTGCATACATAGATAAAAGGGCAGTCATGACAGATACGTCTAAATTAAATCCATTTTTTATAATGAAAACATGAAGAGCCTTACCCTCTTGCAGAACTTTTAGGTTGAACTCGGTTCTGTTAGTCTCTTTTGATATTTCCTTGTACATGGACGTTTCCATTCTTGTATCTATGTAACGTTAAGGACGTACTGAGATCCAAAGTAACGTCAGCCCGGCCATATGAGTATTTATATATATTTCTGTTTAAACATCACAGAGAATAAGGTTAGTGTCCATTGCATGGGAGGGGAGACAGTCATGGTGCACCCAAACTTTGGGACACTATACTGAACGTTAAAAAAACCAGGTAATCACAAATAATATGTCAAAAGAAGTGCGTGAGAACTCTCTACAGCCCCATCTCCTTTGCCAACAAAATTAACCTAGTCCTTGAATCTCAGTACGTCCTTAACCTTACTGTTTTGGCCTCATAATTTTGTTCTCGGTCATTTATACAGACCACCTCTGCGTTGGGAGCTAGTGATACTTAGCAGTGTATTACCTGGCTACTCGTTATAACAGCACATGCAGAGAGTAGAAGGTACTTGTGATTTCTTTCTTCAGCAATAATATTGATTGCTTCCTTCCTTCTGTACACTGTTATGTTCTTATTTTTTAGATAGATAAATTGTTTGATTCTCTTTCAATATCTACAGTCCATACAGTTCTAATAGGTGAGGTTTTTACCCTCATTGAGGCAGTGATAGAAACTATTGCATATTTCTCTTTTCTACTGGTAGATTGTGATATTGGCTTCTGGCTGTTACAGTAATGTCATTTACTATTTTCTGTTACTCAGTGTAATTTTCAGAAACAATAGGAGTTTAAATCTTTGAAAAAGGGTATCACATAACTTGGAAGACATATATTCATTCAGTAAACATTTCGATTGTCCATTACAAAAACAGGGCCATACAATATACTTGGGCCATATAACTACTATTACTATATTGTAGTTTTTAAATCGAAAGGCCAATTGATTACATCAAAAATTCAGCCCTCAAAATTAAATATTTACTTTCGATAATATCATTTCCAAAATCCGAGGAATGGCGGTGTTGAATCTGCAGTCGAAGTTGAAGCTGGGGTGTTACTTTGCAATTGCCTCCCTATGTTGACATCCCTCACAGGCGTAGTTGGGAATGGATCAGAACTTGGAGAAGCACTCACTCCAGCTGCAATATTATGTGTTGAAACTGATAAAGGGCAATGTATGCCCATTAATTCTCTTAACATTGGGTGCTGATCAGGAAAAGGATTAATTGGACTACTCAATCTCCTTTTCCTTTCTAACTCTCTTCTTGCTTTTTCGAACTCCTTCTCCTTTATCTCTTGATCCCTTTGAATCCTTTCCTGTTCCTTTCTCTGTTCCCTTTCTTGCCTTTCAATCAACTTTTGGTGCTCCTTTGTTTTCCTTCTATATTCTTTTTCAATCTTTTCCTGCTCCTTCCTTTCCCTTTCAACAATTCGTTCAGCCTTCTTCTCCTGGATTTGTTCCTTTTTTCTTTGCTTCAATTCATCTATCTCTTTTTTTCTTTTCTCTTTCTCAACCAGAAGCTCCATGTACTGATCTGCGGTGATTAGTAGAGATTCCCTACTCAATCTTATACCTGAAGCACTATTTGACCTTGATGATTCTCTAACCTTTTCCACAGGGAGTTTCAAGAATCTACCAAGAGTTTTTTGTCCTTGGTCTGCCTCACAAGTTTGGTTTGAATTTGCTCCTAATACCCCTGCTGCCTCTAACTGTGAATCTGCATCATTGTCTTCAGCTTGATTGCCAACATAGTAGTGCACCAAATCTGAGTCATGAAGCAGTGTTGGATGAGAGGGTAAAGAGAGGCTGACCTCTTCATTATTGAAGTTCAAGTTTACACCAAGATTAAGAGCTGCTTCTTTCATCCAATCAGGAGGGCTATCTTCTGTGGGCAGAGATAGTGATTCATCGATTTGATTAATTCTGTTTGGAGTTTCCAATTGTTCAGCAACACATTCATTTATATTTATCTCCTTCTGCTGAGGTTCTGATTCTTTCTCCAATTGTGTGTTAGGCACCATCTGAACATCTTCACTTTGCTGTAAATCAACCCTAGATAGATGAAGCATATTTTCTGCTGCACCAGCATCATCTTGAGAAGATGTGTCAAATGTTCTGCTTGGTGCCATGTCTTCATCCAAGGCATTGGGATTAAGAGGCCATATACCTGTTCTTTTGAATCCTGCTTTAATGTTGCTAGGTGTAAGAGCCCTTTTGAATGCTTTGCTCCCTAACTCGGCTAATTCAGCCCTTTTCACATCTATCCCATGGTTTGCAACTATCCATTTGCGCCTCTCCTCCTTGAAGTATGTTTTGAATGGAGCAAAGACACTCACATCCAATGGCTGTAATTTATGAGAGGTGTGTGCAGGCAATGTTAACAAATCAATCCCCAAACTCCTGGCTTCTTGAATTGTCCCCAAAGCAACATGTGAACCATGGCCATCAAAAATTAGTAAATGCCTATTGGTAGGAGAAACTCCGCCAGGTACAGATGATGCAAAGTGATGTAACCAGTTCATGAATAAATCCTTTGTCATCCATGCATGTGATTGTGTTGCCATGCAAGCTCCAGGCTCACAACCTGCAATATAATTTTCTAAATGGCTCTTCCCCTTAAAAAGATAGAATCCTGGAATGCTTTGTCCAGCAGCATTTACACAACACAATATGGTAATCCATTCTCTACTTTTTGGGATGATATATGGCACACTCCTACTACCCCTTTTAGCAAGAACTCTCATACCGCAGTTCCTTCCAGCTTGTAATCCAGTTTCATCACAATTCCATATTCGGTTTGGTCCATATGGGTTGGCCTCATAAGCTTTAGACAAATTAATGTAGAAGGAACTCACAATTGATGGCCTCAAACACACTGCTCGATCCTTATCAAGCCCTTCAGCTGTCCTTAATGTTAGATCCGGGTGTCTTTTTTTAAAACCTGCCCACCATGACTTACCCGGAAAACCATCCGTGAATGGGTTAGACCTTGTTTCACAGATTTGTGCCACACATGTTTTAAGTTGTATAATTTCTAACCCGTGTCCCATGTCAGCCATTTCATGACACCAACTCACTATCTCCATCTCTTCTTCATCTGTTAGAATTGTTGGTGGACCCTTTCTTTTAGTGGTGGTAATGCCCATCAGCCAAGAAGTAAGGGTGGTCGCTGGTATACCCCATTTTTTTGCAGCAGCACGTGTAGAGTATCCATAATCTTCAACATCTTTCATGGCATTATTCATATCAGACTTGTTCCAATCAGATCTTGGCTTTGACACTTTTAGTGTTGAAGGGCTCACGCTTATTGCTTGGACATTTACTTCTTCATGTGGTGTGTCATTGGCATCTTGAGGCGGGGTATTGATAGCCTCTTCTTCATGCTCTTCACTTGGCGGAAATCTTGCTCCCCTAATTTTGGCACATGCTGGTCTTACTCTTTTGGGAAGCTGCCTTCTCCTCATGATGTCAATAATAACCTGCTAAGATAGATAAATTTACCAAACCGATGTAACTTACTACAATGAGATTTTTAGAATATTGAATCAACTAACGTAAAAGAAGTGCAGCCATTTGATATGAGTGCCTATGTTCTGAGCAATGAAAACTTCAAAGATCAAAGGTGAAAATGTGTCTAGTACAGAGGATGGCAATGTTATAGAAAGAAATACAAATTTGAAATTATGACCAAATGTACATCTACATGAAAAGGCAGCATGCAATATAGTTGAAAGCTTCCTTTTAGTGTAGATGAATATTCACAAGTAATTCCGAGCTAAATTAATGAAAGTTGTAGATGTATGTGTACATGTAGATTTATATTTACAAGTAATTCCAGGATAAATTGAAGAAAGATGTATATGTATACTTACAAGTAATTAGAGGAGGGGAGCCACTCATGGTGCATTACCCAGTAGTGGTGAGGGTAGTTGACATATTTGACTCCAGTTTTTGCACAGTAAAATATTAATAATTGAATGAATACTATAATTACTATAATTTTATAAATCAATATACTACATGATAGGTGGGGCTCGGCGTTAACATGTATTGGTCCGCACTCCGAAAACGCGCCAAATCTGACACCTCCCACTCCAGCTGGACTGAACGGCGGGTTACGTGTCAAGTTTGTTGGCAAAGGAGATGAGGATGTAGAGAATTCACGTTAGCTTCTGTTGACAGATTTTGGGGATTACCCGGTAAAATATCATGTGTTGTATAGTGTCCCGAAGTTTGGTTCGTGCTGCCTTTTCATGTAGTTGTATTTTTTATGCTTCATTCTCATGTAACTATATATTTAATGCTGCTTTTTCCTGTCCTTGTATATTCTGTAGCTGTATTTTTACAAGTAGATGTATATTTCGTGCTGCCTTTTCATGTAGTTGTATATTTTATGCTTCATTCTCATGTAACTGTATATGTAATGCTGCTTTTTCCTGTCCTTGTATATTCTGTAGCTATATTTTTACAAGTAGATGTATATTTCGTATATATCTATTTGTAAATATAGAGCCATTCCTTAATTTAGCCTGGAATTTCTTGTAAATATACGTGTACAGAGCATACAGTTAGTTGTAAATATGAAATACAGATTTCATTAATATAGTCTAGAATTACTTGTTAATATACATCTACATGAAAAGGCAGCATAAAATATGAAATACAGATTTCATTAATATAGTCTGGAATTACTTGTTAATATACATCTACATGAAAAGGCAGCATAAAATATGAACTAGCAAGGGGAACATACATCTACTTGGAAATGTGAAATACAGATTTCATTAATATACTCTGGAATTACTTGTTAATATACATCTTACATGAAAACGCTGCATAAAGTATGCACGGTGGGTTACATGTCACATTTGTTTGCAAAGTAGATTGGGCTGTAGAGAATTCTCAAGCGCTTCTTTTGACAGATTTTTGGGATTACCAGGATTTTTACAGGCTCCCCTCCCATATATAGATTGACAAAAAAAAAATTAAAATAAATTGAATGTGCATCAATATAACAACAGAGGTAAGAACTTACTATGTAGCACTATGATGTGGAATACCAGTTGATTACTGCAGCTTGGCACTGTAATTGGCATGCACTAGCAAAATAACTCTTAACTGAATAAAATTTTAGAGCAGTTGAGGAACTGGATTTATAGGAGATATGAAAAGTGTTGTAGTTGAGTGATCCTTGTGCTTTTTTTTGATTGGGTAAAATTGGTTGATCCTTGTGATTGTTTTTGATTGGGTGAAACTGATAGGGGTGGATCAAGATTTATGATATTTTATTTCAATACTCATATTTGAAGTTCAATTTGATTTGATTTCTCATTTCAATTCAGTCTTTGTTTCTTGAGCCTCACATTTGTTAAAAAATGCAGGTATGTCATTAATGGGAGTAGCTGGTACAGAAAAGGGTGAGAAAGTTAATGCTTAAAAGACAACTTGTATTTGAAAATGGTGCACTTTGGACTTCTTCTTGTGAGAACCTGGCCCAAAGTGTGTGCATGACAAGACTTTTTATACTGTAAAATGGGAACTTAAATTATATGAATATTGACATCAAGTTGATATGATGATGTGCTATCAATTTTGTATAGGGATGAAATACAATTATATATCCTTGTATTAAATACATATTGACTTTAAATTTGGCAAACATGGGAGTACAATAAATGTTATTTTATGTTTAAAAATTATATTGACTAGTCTATTGTTGATAGATTCATAGCTGTACATGAAAAGTGACAGACACATCAGTTTTGAAGAGTGTTTGTACAATTATAGGATAGTATTCATTCAATTATTAATATTTTACTGTGCAAAAACTGGAGTCAAATATGTCAACTACCCTCAAATGCACCATGGAGTCAGAATTTCAAATTTTCTTGGTTGGAAATTGTAGGTAGCTTCTGACATGATGGTGAGCGAGAGCACTTATCACATAGCTGAAAACATCATGGAGAGGTTAAATGTGACCACATTTTTCACATTTATCGTCATATAAACCGTAAAATATTTTAAATAACAATCACATACAATTTGTGTATTGAAAATAGGATAGTCAATTTTAATATGAATTTTATATATAAGTTATGTTACTAAACTATTGTGTCATTAATGTAAAAAATAGTCTTAGATTAATCTTTATACATTTTATCAATTATATACAAATAAGTATTTTGCACTTTTAGAAAACCAACATTTAAAAAATACGTTTATCTACAAATTTTTGGGAGGCATAGGTGGCTGTCAAATGTAACCCTGTACAGCATGGATACACGCAGACAGATATGTACGGTTTCTATTAATGGTGGGCCCGGAATGTCTAATAATATGAAATCTTATTAAAACAAAACTTTCCTCTATTAAAACAAAATTTTCCTCTCTTCCTTTCCGATTCAAATGACTCCCCAAGCGAATTTCTGATAAATTCAAGCTATTGGAATACAAGAGTGGAATGAAGATTGCTGATGATAAATTCAAGCTATTGGAATTCAAGTATATTGAGTTGAAAGAGGGAATATCTGAAAAAGAATTATTGTGAAGATGGGGTTTTATGATCTGTTTCTCATTCTTTAATGCCATATTCCAAGCCCATCTCATTATGTTCTTCAAACGAAACACAATTTCGTTTCCCCATATAAAGAAACAATTGACTGAAAAGCAGTCCACTAGCATTTTATTTATCCTTATCCGAAAGCATCACCAATCGATGGATTCCTTATTGATATAGATGGTTTTCCCCTTCCACGTGTCTTGGTTGGTTTGAAGATATGGATGGGTTTGTTTTGGAAAGGAGAAGAGGAAGATATGGATGGAATCGTTTTGGAAAGGAGAAGAAAGCAAAAGACGATTTAGATTCAAGCTATTGTGTAAAAATATGGATGGAATGGTTTTGGAAAGGAGAAGAAAGTAAAAGATGATTTGAGCTATTGTGAAGATATGGATGTAATCGTTTTGGAATGGAGAAGAAAGCAAAAGACGATTTAGATTCAAGCTATTGTGTAAAAATATGGATGGAATGGTTTTGGAAAGGAGAAGAAAGTAAAAGATGATTTGAGCTATTGTGAAGATATGGATGTAATCGTTTTGGAATGGAGAAGAAAGCAAAAGACGATGTGAACTATTGTTTTAAGATATGGATGGAATCATTTTCTTAAGGAGAAAAAAGTGAAAAAAAGATTTGAACTAAAAGGAGGAAAAGAAAAAGACGATTTGAGCTATTGTGTGAAGATATGGATGAAATCATTTTGAGCCCTATAAAGAAAGGAACGTCATAAAGTTTAAGTTAACAGATACACTTTTATATTAATTAAAAAATCAAGATTAAAATGGTACTAGATGGTATTTATCATCCATTTAATAATTAAAGCATACCCATAGCACCTATAAAAACTTGCTTTCAAGATCAAGTCCGACTATCCAATATTGGATTGTCAAATTTGATGAAAGGGAGGGGGAATCATCTCCGAAGGAAGGTAAATCAATGTGAGGAACTAAAACTCCCAAGCAAAACATAAAATAAGAGTCAAACTCCAATGCCCCAATACAACGCAATGATATTTTTTCATATGAAATTCATTTTATTACCTTATTAAGTTATACCACTATTTTACATTGGAATGTATTTTTTTATTCTAAACAACCACAATATTCAGTTATACCAGTATTTTACAATGAAATGTATATTTTTATTGTTCGAAATCACAATAAAGTATAATGTTATCAATATAGAAAACGGGTGGAAAAAACATATAAAAATATTATTTGTGAAGTCTTTATTCATGATATATGGCCAACTCCATCCTTGAAAGCCTTCACCACAATATATCGTAAGAGCATCCTAGAATGTCAACAAGTTATTCCTAGTTAGACAAAGAAAATTTAGTCTCATGGTTAAGTTTTAAGAACATCACACTTTGTGTAGTGCCCACTTCCCTTTGACACCTTTTTTATACTAATCATGATACTACTGATTATATTATGGACATGATTATGGACTTTATTATAGTATAATGTTAGATGTTAGATCATGGATTATTGTTGACTTGATTCAGTTATGATGCATGATGATTATTAGAGGCATTTTGGATATTGATGTTGATATACTATTTGACATGGTTATACTATGGATGTTGTTCGGACATGTGATATTTAGATATTGTGAGTAGACCTAGAAATGGAAATTATTTGATGATGATATAGTTGTTGAGTAAAATTGCAAATGATCTTGTTGATTGCTTGGATGTTGTTGTGATCCATATATCTAGATGATTTTGGAATTTTAATTATATTATTTTAGATTTTCTGATATGGCCATGAGGTCGAAGGAGGTATTCGTGTTTTGCAGTTAAAATATCACAATAAACATTGGGGGATTGGTGACCAAGCACATTAGAATTCTAGATGAATTCAAGAAGGTCACCATGGCAACTAGTATTTGTTTGTACGTGTTTGTGTGTTATAGGGATTCCCATGGAGGGGATCACCTTTAAATGTGACCAAGGGGTTATGTGTATTTATTTATTGGTTCCTTTGTTTATGTTTGCATGTATTTATTTTGTGGTGCATTGACCCTTTCATTATTCATTAAATGGTGTGTAATATTGTGAGTAATCATGTTGTTAAGTTAATTAATTAAAATATGTCATAAGAAAGTAATTAATAGAGTTGTTGGCCTTGAATTAAAGTGTTGTAAGAGATGTGTAAGTGGTGTGTAAGTTAACTTCTAAGTGTGAAACACTCCTCCTCCTTGGAAATTTGAATTTTTCCTTGGAGCGGATTTTGGACAATTGTGGGACAAGTTAAACTTGTCCCATACCTCTTAAATTTAATTACCAACCATACCTACAGTTGGAGAGTTGAAATTTGACTTTTATAATGTTTTTGAGAAGGAAAATTGTAGTTTTTAATTGCATTTTTCTTACATGATTTAATTTCAGTCTTTTGGGGTGTGTGTTAGATTTGATTATGTAAGTAAATTTTCATATTATTCACCCACCTATTTATTATGCATTAGAGAATGAAGTCGACTTTTGGGTTGAGGTTGAAGATATGTGATGTGACATCCTATATGGATCCACCTAATTCTCTTCTTTTCCCTCTTCTATAAAATTTGAATTCCTTGCCTTGTTTTGGGGTTGTTTAACTTTGGAGACTTCATTCTTGGGAAAATTCCTTGCTATTTTGGGAGATCTTGCTTTTGGAGAAGCTTGAAGACTATTGCATGCTTGTTTTTGGTGGATTTTTGATTGTTTGCTTGGAAACAAGCTGCTATTTGGAATTTAGGAAACTCCATCATGGAGAGGTAAGAGCTTGGCTCTTGAAATGCTCTTCTTTTATGAATGTAAATGTTAATGTGTGAATGTTTTGGCATGTTTGTGGGCTGTTGGATAGATGGCCTATGAATGTTGTAAGAGAAGACTATGGGGTTTATTTTGTGGGAGGCACAAATGTGTTTTAGGGAGGTATAAGGTTAGAGGGAGTTGGGATTTGGGTTCCACCTTACAAAGAAATAAGTTGCATTTCTTTACTCGTTATGGGGTGTCATAAGAGGTTGGGGAGGCATAAGGAAATGTGAGGAATAAGGGATACTTGGGGAGGCATTAGGAATGTCGGGGATTTGATATACTATATATTTGGTAGTTTTTAATTCAGGTGGTGTAACCCATTTCCTCTTTTGGGAGGCATAAGAAGCATTCCCGATAGTTTCTTGCTCCTTTGGCTTGCTTGATGAAGCCTCAGTAATTTTGTCATGCTTTAATGTAGTTGTAAACTACATTCTATTTTGACTGTGTTTTTATTGTGAAAATGTTACTTGTGTGTTTGTGGAAGCTTGTTGTTTCCATGAGTTGGATCACATCTTTTATTGCATTGTGGTTAGGGCTCGGGGCCAATGAAGAAGGATGGATTCTCCTCTTCATTGGATGTCTTGGTTGGGTGGAGAGCATTGCCTTTCCCCTACTCTTGTTGTGATCACAATTTGGAAGAATGAGAAATATGCATGTTGTTGTTCGAGCTGAGAAAAGACAGTTTGACTGTCCCTTGTGAAATGAAATCTTATTGTAACCTTTCCCACTTGAAGTGGATGAACTTGTATATGTTTTGTAATGGAAAGATGTTGTATTGGTTATGAAAGTGTAAATTGAAATGTGAAAGAGACATACTCTGTTCTGTTCTTTTGAAAGCAAGAAATTGTGTTCTGTATGATGAAATTGAGGAAAGAAAGAAGGAAGTTGTAAAGTTGTCTTTTGGAATCAATAAAGGATTGCATAACCTTCCTCAAATTGCATCATTGTATTGAATTTAATCATCTAAATGTGATTTGTAATCTCTGTTTGAAAGAAATAAAATCGTATAAAGGAAGTGTAATTCATTGTCTTTTGAAATATTTGAAAATTAGAAATCAGAGATGTATTCTAGCTTTTGAATAGTTTAATTGAATCAACTAAATGTTTTAGATTAGAATTGGAATGAATCATAATACTTGGAAGATGAAAATGGCGAATAGATCCTTTAAAATTTGATCTTTGTTTTGTATTTTCAAACTAGCAAATACTTTATCCAAAAATGCACAGTTCAAACCTGCAACAATGAAATAACAAACTAAATGATTAAATTGAAGTAGTATGCCTAAAAAATCCAATTGGACAAAAATACTTAAGGAACTTCTTAGAAAACTTAGCAAAAACGGGCTCAACCCTCTTACAGTCGTTTTGTTGTCAATAGATGTAAATTTTCAAATTGCAAATCAATCAGACAAATTGAATCTTGAAATCCTTCTTAAATCCATCTAAGAACAATTCTCCATGTCTATTTGACATGTTGAGAGAGGAAGAAGATCAAATTGAACAAATCTTATAAGTTAAAATTTACCAGTTTGCACTGTAAAAGTTTGCAGATCATTTTCTTGAAATTGACTCCTTAAACTTTATCAAAATAAAAATTTAATGATTCCTAAGTAAATAGGACATCGAGAGCTTTCTGAAAGTTCTTGTTTGCCCAAAACTGATCTCTCTATCAAAATTTATGGCCTTCTGAAGTTTTTCTTCATTTGGCATCAAAAAAATAATAATTCTAACTGTAAAAAAAAATTGGGAAAAATTTCCTTGACGGACCCACAAGCCCGAATTTTCCCTTAGCGCTTTGAAATTTTTTTGGAAAAATTTCCTAATTTTCCCCTCCACTCCACAGCCAATCAGAGGTTGCCACGTGGCACTAAAAGGTGTTAGTAGAGAGGTGGATCTCCTTTTAAACTTAGTGCTTCAAAAAAATTGGAAAAATTTCCTAAATTTTCCCTACCACCTTGCCGACGCCTTGACCAATCAGGAGATGCCATGTGGCATCACGAGGCATCGGCGGAGGCACATGTGAATTCAACCCTTTTTTTTTTTTTTTAACTTTAAGGTGTTAAAACACTTCTACCCTCGATGCCTTTTTTTCCCCACATTGGTTTAGGAGGTGCCACGTGTCCCTTGTGGCCACGCGGGAAATTTCCTAAACGTCTCCTGCGACCTCGTGGACTGAATCCTCCTCTAGGGGAAAATTTCTCCCCACGGCCCAAAGACCCGTTCTTGGGAAATATTTCTCCCGCGGCCCACGAGACCCGCCCTTGGGAAAAAATTTCTCCCCTAGGCCTCGCTCTTGGGAAAATTTTCACCCCAAGGCCCGCCGGCCCATAACTTGAGAAATATGAGGAGTTATGAGGACTTATTTATATCATTGGAAAGGTGAGGAAATTTCCTATCCAATGGGAATGATTTAGGAAATTTTTGAATGTGTTAATTTTGAGAAAAATCAAGTTGAATCTTTAAATCCTATTAGAGAGTGGGTATGGTGAGGAATTACCCTCTGACCCTAATTGAACTTTCTAACCCTAAATTTTTGACCTTGTGACCTCTAATAATTGTTAATAAAAGAAAAGTATATTCTAGTGGATTAAAATTAATCTAGAACTTGTTAGTGAGAACTATTTTCTTGTAACCTAGTTGTAGACTCTTTTAAACAAAAAAAATTATTCCATAATTTTCCTAACAAATCCTAAGATGTCCTTGGGTCATAAGTGGGTTATTTTTAGAGGGCATCACACTTTGAATTGCGTATTCAAATACCTACCGATGTATAAAAACCTTGTGCATGGTTAGACATACATTTTAGTTATTCTTCTTTGACCCAATAATATTGTATATGTGACCATAGTCTTGTAAAAATGGTAATTCAAATATCTTCATTGTAATTTTTATTTTAATTTTTTTAAATCATAATTTGTGAAAAAGAGCCTTTTCAATCTTTTCGCAACTTATAAGTATATAGAAAGATCGAATAAACATATTTCATTTGAGTAGGATTATATTTTCTTAGGTGTTGAAGTTATGGAGTGGAATTTATAAGTTTTACTTTTTATTTATTAAGTCTTAATGAATTTTGTAAGGTCACTCCAATTAGAATGTGTTTGGTCTTTCATATATATATATATATATATATATATATATATATATATATATATATATATATATATATATATATGAAAATGAAAATTCTTCTAAATCATTGCAATTATATTATTATATTCATTCCTATATTTTGTATTTCTAAATATTTTTTTGTTTACTTTAATTATTTTAAAAGTATTTGTTTTGATTTCATTGTTAAATATCCCAACAACCGATATCGAGCATTGATGTTCGCAACACATTTTTTCTATACTATCTCTTACACTACTAAAATTTCTATAGTGTTTTAAAGATAAATTGTGACTTAGAGAAATATTAAATCCAATTTCAGACTTTCTATAATTAAATTGGGTTAGGTTATTCCAATTTATATATTTTTGATAATTTACACCATAAGCTACATTTTTCAAAAGAAAAATAGAGTTTTCTATTTTGTTTAAGTGTAGTCCATTCATCACATCTTAGATTTGAACAATTTAAATGCTTAAAATTACTAGTCAAAATTGGTAAATGTTTGATTCAGATACAACACGTGTTTGACTACTTACGGTTACATCTCACTCCATAGAATATAGATCTGTAGAAATAAAACCAAAATTCAAACCATGCCATTCATAACATTTGTCTGTTCATCATCCTTTGATCCCCGTGGTTCACTTTATCTTCCGCCACTAAAAAAACAATGACATTTCTATAGAAAGTTAAATTGTTATTGGTGGTAGCTTTTATCCTTGAGAATATTTTCCCACATTTGCAATGACTTTTATTAAGAGATTACATATGTTTAAATATGATCTTATATCCTTGAATACCTTAATTAATCCTCCTAATTCAACTAAGCTTATCTTATCTTAGTGAAACCATTCGAAGGGAAACAATGAATATACTAAATATAGACATTCAAAAGATTGAAGATGTGGATGTAATGGATACGTTTCACGGAACAATATTTTAAAATTCACAATTTAATAGAGAGTATTTGTTTGTTAATATTACAAAAATATATCAAGAAAAATAATTTTTTGTTGACTATCTAGTGTGTAAATTATATGTGGAGATAATATAACATAACATATGTCACTGTTACCTATATAATAATCAAATTATAAAAGGAATTAGGTGAGATATCTTAGGAGATAGGATTTGAAAAAAAAGGAGATTTGAGATAATATTTTACTCACCAATTTGAGGAGATCATTTGTCTATATAATGCACTCTCTTATTGAACAAATATGTTGATTGAATCTTATTGAGCCTTATATATCTTTAGATATGGGGTAGAACTCATATTTTATATGAGAACATATTTTAATACATGCCTCTCTAACCTTCACTCAACTAATTTTTACTTTTTAATGTAGACTAGAAAATACATGAGTTGTGTACAATATGCACAACCCCATTAGCCTCTCTCTACTCCATGAATTTGTTACTTGTATAAAAGCTGTGCAAATAATGAGTATGCAATGTAGGCTTGGTGCAAGCTCTTATGTTCATTTGTTCATACTTTCAATGATACTAGTAGCATAAGCCACATGTGAACCTATTAGCATTTGTGAATTTGTTGCATCGTCTATCTCTTCCATTCTGTTCATACTATCTCGTAATTTTTATTAATGTAATTCACTCTGTTGATGCTTACATTAGGTGGGTTTAACCAGATTTAGTATTTACTATATTTGTGCAAGTATTTTTGTAGGTCAAATTGGTTATGTTGCATTTTGGATGCAACAATTCTAATAAAAATTGTAAACATTATGTATTTTTGCTTAAGATAATTTTTGTTTTTTTAGCTTATCTCGCTTGAGAAATAGAAAATCAACGATAAAATGTTATCTTTCGAATACAACAATAGGATATTCATCTTTGTAGATCCTTGTTTTGAATTTTTGAGACATGTACAACAAAGTTTGTGTAGGAATTACATGTTACAATTTCATTGTTTGAGCCTTATTTAAAGGTATCCTAATTCTACGATTTTTATTTTACCATGATTTATTTTGGACTGCATCCGTTCATCTTTATTCATTTAAGTTTTCCTTATAGTTGTGTTTACAAATAGGTTATCAAAAGATGCCCATATGATAGTATATCATGGAAGGGTAATTTCTAGACATATTATGACATATTTTATAACTTGACTTTGAGAGTAAACAATAAGGAGAATATTGTAAATATGGGAGCCTAATTTTAGACCAAAATCATTCTCTTTAATGCAATCCACCTCATGATAGGTTTTGCACATGGTTTCGTAAACCAAAAATGGTTTCTTGTATAATCGGAGGTTTATAAAGTGAAATATTGAAGAAGTAGTTTATGTGGTGAGTTTTTCAAGTACTGTTATGTTGGAATGTAACCTAAATTCTTCTTGAATTGTTTCCAAAGATACTCATGTAAGAAAATTGCCTTGCATGTGTATGTATTCTTTTAATTATATTTGAAATACATTGAGTGTGCTTTTAGAGTGTGGGGTTTTTAATCCAAAAGGATTTTCCCCGAATATCTGGTGTTTGTGTTAATTGTTTATTTTCTTGTTATGAATGTGTTGCTAGAATTTCTGTAACTCTTTGATTAATTTTTAAATTTTTGCATAATATCTCTCCTCAATATTGGCATAAGAAATTGGCTCACTACTCTAATTTCCTTACAAGTGGTATCAGATCCTGATCACCTTTGGTTTCAGTTGTGGTTTGTTGGGTTTTTTTTGCTAATAATGGTTTGAGAGGGAGCTTGTGTAGAGGATACTTTGAGATCTTATTGCAGATATTTTTCAAATGGCAAGAAAATCGGGAGGATTGAGGTAGAGAAGTTTTTTTGGCATGAAATTTGAAATGTGGAAGTGAAGATGGATGATATGTTGATTGATCAAGATCCATGGAATGCAATAGATGAAAATATCTATAGGGCTATGGATCAAGCTTTTCTACAAAATATGATGTAATGGATACAAAAGATAAAGGTCTCATTAGGTTGTGTCCTGAAAATTCAATCATGATAAATGTTCGCGAAGAATGCACTTTGAAGAAGCTTTATTAGAAGTTGGGTGAGATATACCAAGCTAAATCTCTAGTAATTAAGATTTTCTTGAGGAAGAAGTTTAATTCCTTGAGATAGAGGAAAGTTGACAAATCTCCAACCATCCGGAAACATTTAATATGTTGGTCATCCGATTGACGTTGGTTGGGGTTAAGATGGACGAAGAAGAAAGGTGCCAAACCTTGTTGTGTTTGATGTTAGACTCATGGGACAACCTAGTCATGGCCATTGGGAGCACTTGAATCACTCAAGTATGAGGATGTTGTTGATTATCTAATCTTCGAAGATATGAGAAGGAAGGTCTTTGTAACACCCATAAAATATCCCACTTGAGACCCATGAACAAACTAGGTTTAGTTCAAAAAATTATGGAATTTTTTTAAATTGTTATGCAACCAAAGTCTCAAGGATAATTAAATTCTCTTGATACATTTTCCCATTATAGTAATTACTAATAACACATTATCAAGGTTCATTTTAAGACACCTCTATAAAATTGTAGGTGGAAAATACCTGGTGAATATCCCCAGAACCAGTTTTAGCGAAAGGTGAATTTGACAGTATTCCAAAACAAAAATTTCACCGGTTTTCATGGCTCCATCTTTAACGTGTGAAAACAAGACATCAATAATCACTCCCGACGCTGTCGATAGAACGTCAATAGTCCTTGACTAACGCCACGTCATCGGGCTCCTATTGACGCGGCCATCTCTAATTGACGCGCGTCACTAGCTCCAATTGACACGCGTCATTGATACTATTGACGCGCGTCACTGGCTCCTATTGACGTGAGTCACTGGTTCCTATTGATGCGCGTCACTGGCTCCTTTTGGCACCCGTCATCGGCTCCTATTGACACGCGTCCACTGGCTCCTTTTGACATGTGTCATCTCCTTTTGTTGCATTACGTCAGCGAGATTTATTGACGTGCAACAATTGGATACATTGGCGCGTCGTGCAGAACAGGACTCCACGCGTCATAAAGCCCATTGATGCGCATCAATTGAAGCCATTGATGCCCGATTTAGCCTATAAATACCCTTCAACCGTTCATTTTCTCGTTTTCACCTTCCCACTCTTGGATTTTTGCGAGTCTCAATTGTTTTCAAAGATGTAAGTACAACTATAATGTCGACTTCACATGCTTCCCAACCGCAAGTTCGGGAAAAAATCAAGAGAATCCAATTCAATCGATTGCCAAGATCAACTACAGGAATCCCTTATGCCCTCACATCCATACTGTTTTAAAGATGTCTTGAATATAAAGATTTGATGGATGCGTGTGAATTTACTGAGGGCTCGTTAATATGCCCCATTTCAAGCGAGATCCAGATATTTTGAATTACTTTCTATCGTCCTACAATTGAGGAGGATGGCATTTTTATGTGACTCGAACGATGGCAATGTTCCAATTCAAGATCGAAGCAAATGACATCCATTGGTTCAAGCCTTCCGTTCAGAAATTTACCAATTATTACAACCAAGGCAAACACTCACGGAAGAAGACAAGAAATTTCTTGAATCAATGTTCGGTTTCCATGTTGATTGTAAGTATAATTCGTTTTAATTCATATTTTTTATTCTGTTTTTTATTTTGATACAATTTGTTGTTATAAATTTATAGTAATTTTCAAGTGTTTCACATTTTCAGCCCATGTCAATAAATCCAAAGCAATTGCACACCACTTTCTTTGCCGCAGCTTATTTCATTTTTTCAATCCGCAATTGTTTTGCGGAGTGTCGCCAAACAGATATACCAAATTGGGCCATTACATACATTGTTGCCACTATCTCAAAACAAAAATTCGATTGGTGCACATATCTATCCAAAAAAATAAGAACTAACCTAAAAATTCAAAACTTTAAGAAAAACCTTTCATTTATTCAACAAACTATCTCCTCGGCCTTTATTATGAGGCACTTTTAAATTTAAAAGATAAAAAAATTCCTACTTGCATTGATGAGGAGTTGATGAAGTTGTCAATTCCATTTGAAGAACAACAGATATAAACTATTTAGTTTGTAATTTTATTTTAATTTTCGACATTACAGTGCACAGTTATTAAAACTTAAATTTTAGTGTTTTGCAGAGAAGATTTATTGAAGCCCTTCCCCGAAAAAAGGTGTTATCGAGAGGAAGAGGCCAACAACACGCTGAGGCTTCGAGGGACTCCCAATCTGAAATGGAAGCTCACTCCTCTCCAAACCCTCAACAGTTTGAACTCGTTAAACGCCAGAGAAGTAATACCTTCTCATATATTATTTACAAATTCCAAAGTTACATATTTATTTTTCAATTTAAATTTTAACCAAATGAATTGACAACATTTAATATTGATGAATTGCGAGGGACTTTGGAACATACACTTGTTTCACAAACTCAGCCTTCTTCACCAACTCACTCCATACGATGCATGCATTCATATCTTCTCGAGCAGAATCTGAGTACAACTCCTACATGGCCAACCGTAGCACCGAGAAAAACAACCCCTCGACAACAAGGTACAACTTTCCGATAAAATACGTTTAATTTCGTATTTTTGACTTTATGAATTGTTTTCTTATTTTTCATTTTTCCTTGTCCTTTTCAGACATGTCAATCCCGATCAAACCGCGGCACCGAAACCCACTCAACCAATAATTTTTAAAATGCCAACCGTGAGGAGAACAATGAAAAAGAACATTGGTAAACGCATGCCTTTTGCTCCGGCCCCTAGTGGGACACTAAACATTGCCTCCTCCTTTCGAATTCCAACTCTCTCACTTGGTGGCTTGCCCGGTCAACGGCGCATATCTATTTTAAACAATATAAATTTAGATGAAGATTATTTGGGCATTGATAGCAATGACCCAACTAGTTTTTTCAATACCCGCGAGATGATTCAAGGCCAACAGGTATACTTCAAATTTCAATTTAAATTTGATTTACAATTTTTAATTACATTTTGATTTAAATTTATTTATCTAAATCTTGATTAATTTTTTCACAAACAGGATCAGCCCACCCAAAGGCAGAAACAAGTAGCAGTTGATCTTGTTGAAAGCCCCCATACTTCTCAAGCAAGATCATCTTCATCAGATTTAGATAGTCAACAGTTCTACCTTTTCCTTTGGAGAACTTAATTGGTTATGATTGTCAATCCCATGTCAGTGAGTTTATTCTTCCTCATATCAATCAACTTATAGAATGGGAGAGAAGGGCTAAAGTTCTTATCAATGAGATTATTAGTCATTATGAAAATTATTGACAACGGGATAGTTTATACGCTGCAGTCCAGAATCAACCTGCGAAGATGGATTCCTTACTTACCCAAGTAAGAAGTGGGACCTCACGTATAAGAACAACTATAAAGACGAAATTTTAGATAAGTCATTAAACAATTTGGAAAATATTAGTCTTTGAGGCCTGGCATATTTTAACAAATGGTCCAGGACAAGGATTTGGTAGCAATTGCAAATGCCGAAAGAGATAGAGCGGTTGTAAGTACTATTAGTTTCAAACAATCATTCTTGTTAATTTGAAATTTTCATTTTGTAGTAATATTTTGAATTGACATTACTCTTTTTGTGCAGTTGAAATATGAAAATTTGAAGAGTCGAGATGAAGATATTCCAAGTTCACTTAGAAACATCAAAGAGCGGTTTATCCGCATGAAAAAAATTTGAAGCAAAATATTGTTTTGGTTAACAAACAAAATAATACACTAAAGCGGATAATTAAAGAGCACGGTTTCGACCCTGACATATTATTCAATGCTAAAGCAGCAGCTGATCCAAATTTGCTGTCGCATGGAGATGCGACAAATCAAGAAGAAAGAATTTTAAAACTACGGGCAAGTCTTGTGGAAGATCTTATATGTTCGGGGGGTTATTTCTGCTTTGTTGGGGAAAGGGGTACAGCCATAGTGGAAGAAGCCATTGGGGAAGGGAGCAGAGGAGTACAATTGGATAAAGAAAAAGAGGGTTGAAAACTAGAAACTTTTATTATTGGGGAAACTTTAAATATTGAGTTTGAAAACTTCTAATATTGAGTATGGTATTTGAATTTAATTATATACAATCATTAATTTTGATTGCATTAGATGGTGATTATCGTGAATTATATGTATGTTTCTTGTTTACTTGCATTGTCATGAATTGTATGTGGACGTAGATGATGAATGATGATAATTGATAATTAATGATAGATGATGATGAAAGATGATGAATGACGATAATGATATGATATATATGGACGATGATCAATTTAATGTGGATATAGATGATAAATAAATGGAATGTGTTATAATTGATATAGATGACATTTATGATTAGAATGGATATATATGAGATTAGAACGAATATAATTGTAATGATATGATTATGAATTGTTTTTAGAAAATGGAATTGTTTTAATAAATTTAAATTAGATAAATAATTGTGTTAATAATAATTGTAGTGTTAGGACTCAGGATTATGATAATGATATGGTGATGATATGATATATATGGATGATGAGGAATTTTATGTCGACTTAAATTTAAAATTTTATAATCTATTGTTTATCCCACAGTGAAAAACATATATCAAAGGATTTTGCACATATAAAAATAAATTAAATATAATTTTAAAAATCAAGAAAGAATCATCAACTGTAAGAAATTAATCATAATTGCAAATATGATGGGCTTTAAGCTTACCTCTTGCGTAATAGATTGCTGTGAAATCATCAACGGTAACGTACTAGATCTTTGTTTTGCCTGACATTGTAGATAGAGGGGTGAGTTGCCTGACATTGTCAGTCATGAGAAGTTCCAGCAACATCTTTAAATAAATGTAAATATATAGAATTAGACCTGTAACATCTTTAATGATAACAAGAGCTAAAAAATGTAAATTAACAAACAATAAGATTATGTTCAAGAAGATACCTATTCAAAATTGAAATCATCATCGGTAATGTGCTAGATCTTTGTCTTAAAAAAATTCAACACAAAAAATAGATTAGTAGATAGATGGGTGAGTTGCCTGACATTGTTAGTCCCAAGAAGTAATGTGAGATACCTCGGATGGATGTCAACCCACATTTTCAAAAATAAAAATATTGTATTTAACTAAATGTAAATACATAGACTGTAACATCTTTAATGATAACCAGAGCTGAAAAAATGAATAGTAACAAACAATAAGATTAAGGGGAAAAAGATACCTCCTTAAAGTTGAAATCATCACTGCCACTGGTAATGAGCTAGATCTATGTTTAAAATTTAAGAAAACCCAACACGAGAAATGGATTAGTAGATAGATGGGTGAATTGCCTGACATTTTTCAATCCCGAGAAGGACCTATAAAAATATTGTAGTTAAATAAATTTAAATATATAGACCTGTAACATCTTTAATGATAAAGATAAAGATAAAGAAGATACCTATTTAAAGTTGAAACAATCCATTATCAATAGCTTCATCAAACTCGATGTTGTCTTCTGTAGAATGTGACGATGAGCCAATTACACTCTCAAGGTTGGGAATATTTGTACTTGTAGGCGTATTATTCACACCTCTTCTTTCGAAAGGAATTCCAATGTGCAATTGCTTCACAAAAGCGGAAAGGTTTCGATGGAGTATCGAGAAACATAACACCTCATACGCAACTTTCCGCATTTTTATCCAACCTGTTTCTGTTTTGATTTTATAAATGACAATGCACTAAAACCCTTTCATCCTCCACAGACCCCAAAATCATTGTATAGTATGAAAATTGTATATGCTTTTGACATGCTTCTATTTACAACTTTAAATTTATTTATGTAAATATAAGAAATTAGGGTCACTCTGCACCTTATGGAACTAGTCTCATAGCTCCATTAGTCATAGTTTAGGAGATAGTTTTTATAGTATAATTTGGTTAGTACATAGGTAATTTTCAGGCTTTCAACATTCACCTAAATCTTTTAGCATTTAAATTCTACAATCAAAACCCTAAACCCTAAACTCAAGGCCCTAAACCTAAACCCTAAACCCTAAACCATGATCCCTAAACCCTAAAACCTAAACCATAAACCTTAAACCCTAAATCTTAAGCCCTAAACCCTAATCCTTAAATATTCAACCCTTACCCATGAGCCCTAAACCCTAAACCTTAAGCCTTAAGCCCTAAACCCTAAACCTTAAACCCTAAACCTTGAAAACTAAATCCTAAACCCTAAAGCCTAACTCATAAAACCCGAATCCTAAACCCTAAATCCTAAACCCTAAATCCTAAAACCCATCCTTAAACCCTAAAGCATAAGCCCTAAACACTAAACCCTAAACCCTAAACTTTGTGACCTAAACCCTTAACCCTCAACCATGAGACCTAAACCCTAAACTATAAACCCTAAACCCTAAAACCAAAGTAATAAATCCTAAACCCTAAAACCTAAAACCTAAAACTTAAACCCTTAACCCTAAACCCTAAACCCTTGACCCTAGACCCTAAACCCTAAGCCCTAAGCCCTAAACCCTAAATACTAAATCCAGAGCCCCGAGCTCTAACCCCCAAACCTTAAACTAAGTAACTCTAAACCTAAAACCTTAAGCTATAAACCATGAACCATGAACCCTAAACCCTAATCCCTAAACCATAAACCCTAAACCTTAAGCCTTGAACCCTACACCCTAATCCTTGAGCCCTAAACCCTAAACCTTAAACCCCGAGCCCTAAACCCTAAATCTAGAGCCCTGATCTCTAACCCCTAAACCTTAAACTTGTAACCAACCCCTAGACCTTAAACCTATAACTTTGAACCCTAAACCATGAGTCATAAACCCTAAACCATGCACCCTAACCCCTAAACCCTGAACCCTGAGCCCTAAACCGTAAACCGTAAACCTTAAGCCCCAAATGTTAAATCTTAAAGGTCCCTAAACCATAAACCCTAAACCCTAAAAACTAAATCATAAATCCTAAACCCTAAACTCTAAACCCTAAGCACTGAACCCTAAACCCTAAACCCTAAACCCTAAACCCTAAGCCCTAAACACTAAAACCTAAACCCTGAACTCTGCGACCTAAACTCTTAACCCTGAGACCTAAACCTAAATTATAAACCCTAAACCCTAAAACAAAAATAATAAACCTTAAACTCTGAACACTAACAATGAACCCTAAACCCTAAACCCTTAACCCTAAACCCTAAACCTTGAACCTTGAGCCCTAAGCCCTAAGTCGTAAACCCTAAACACTAAATCCAGAACCCTAAGCTCTAACCCCTAAACCTCATATATTTCCAGTAGGTCTCATGAGTGAGTTCATTTTTGAATATCTTAGGACCATATTTCTTAGTATGATTAAGTCTACTTTTACAACTACCTTGTTTATGAGAGGTGGAAATTTCCCTCGTTTAAAATATCAACAGATGAAAGACATCAAATTTTGATGAATCTCTTTGATTTTTGTTCCTACGAAGTCGATGAACCCTTTTTCAGTTGAATACTCTCTATGTCAATACTAATAAGAATGGGTAAGACACAAAACATTACAGTGAGTGAAATAGTTTGCATGCAATGGGCATTTCCCTCCTTTAAAATATCAGTAGATGAAAGGCATCAAATTGTGATGACTCCTTAAATGTTCTGCCTACGAAGTAGATGAACCCTTTTTAGTTGAATACTCTTTGTCAATACTTATAAGAATGGGTAAGACATAGAACATTATTATGACTGAATGGGTGAGCCTAATCCATGAGCCTTAAATCCTGAACCCTAAACCCTAACCCCTAACCCCTAAACCTTAAACCTTGAGCCTTAAACCCTAAACCCTAAACCCTTTTCCCTAAACCTTGAACCCTAACCTTTAAACCTTAAACCCTAACTCCTAAACCCTAAATCCTCAACCCTAAACCTTAAACCCTGAGCCCTAAACCCTAAACCCTATACCATAAACCATAAGCCCTAAACCCTAAACTGTAAGCCCTAAACCGTAAACCCTAAACCCCGACCCATAAACCCCAAAACCTAAGACTTGAACCCTAGGTCCTAAGTTATAAGCCCTAATCCAAAACCCTAAACCTTGAACCCTGAAATATAAACAGTAAACCCTAAACCCTAAAAACTAAACCCTGAGCCCTAAACCCTGAACCCTCAACTCTCAACCCTAAACCATAAACCCTGATCCCTAAACCCTAAATCTTGAGCCATAAACCCTAAACCCTCAACCTTGACCCCTAAACCTTAAACCTTGAACCTTCATCCCTAAACCCTAAACCATAAACCCTTGACCCTAAACCCTAAACCCTAAACTCTAAACCATAAACCATAAACCATAAACTATGAACCCTAATCCCTAAGCCCTAAACCCTAAACCCTAAAATTTGAACTATGAGCCTTAAACACTAAACCTTAAACCCTAAACTCTAAACCTTGAGTCCTAAACCTTGAGCCCTAAACCCTAAACCCTAAATCATAAACCCTCACCCAAAGGAAAGTCCTAAAAAGATCATTCAGTGTGTTTCAATGTGTAGGGAATAGTGTTTAAGGTGATCGATTGACTCATTTAGTTTTGATGAGAGACTACTTCCTTTAAAGGCCTAAAAAGGCATTTTGGCCATTCTGTAGTTAATTGAACACCCTTCAGAACAAGCTAAAATGAGCTATTTATGTCACCGAGCTATCAAGGACCATTATTTGTGAAGTATTAAGGCATTGTTTATCTCCATAAGAGACATATGAGAAAAAAACATGTATTATAATCATGAATTTGATTCCATGAAAGGAAGATTTTAGAGCTAGGAAAGGTGAGGGGACGATCTTTATATGGAGCACCATGTTTCTAAGAATGAGAAATCATCTGAGTTCACTTGATGCAATTCACTTAAGTACTATTTGTAACAATTCATTCAACACCTAGTAGTGTTATCACACCTTAATGAGGAGGCACATTACAATCACCTCATTTTTTCCATAGGAAGGAATCCCATTCTAGGACAATCCTCTATCTACAAAGTGAGGATCTCTTTTTAGTAAGAAGTAGAAAAGCTTTATAGAGTTAATTGGTCACTAAAGTGAATCATGGACCAAATTTAAAAATTAGTACCAATTCGTGCATAGTGGTAGGACCAAAATCCATTTTATAAGGTCAAAAACCTAAAAATGACTATGTGCTTTCCCAAAACAAAGACCGACTACAATAAATATGCCCCTGAAAATTTTATGTCATTTACTAAAATCTTGAAAATGAGTAAGTCTTGACTAGATTAGATTTTGGAAAACTATCTTCTAGATTATAATTGTTTGAGCTATAGGACCACTTCCATCAGGTGCAGAGTGACCCTAAATTCTTATATTTACTAAAATAAATTTAAAGTATAATAAATAATAAAAGAATAAGAAATAATAAAAGAAATATTCTATCGGGTGTAGAGTGACCCTAACTTCTATAAAACGCATACATGTTTTTCCTTCTTTAAAATGCGTACGCATTTTTCCTTCCTTATAACGCGTATGCGTTATAGGTTCGGTAATTACCAAGCCAAAAAAATTAAAACACAAGCGCGTTTTTGTCTGTTTTCAAGTTTTTCTCCACTTTTTGACACCCAACTTTGTGCACTTACCCTCCTCTTATACATTAATCCATTACTATCATATTTTACATTAAATCCTAATCCTAAGTATTATTCCCCTCATAATATTTATTCCCTCTAAATATTCTTCTATAGTTGTTAAATCCTATTTTATCCTCTCCTAAACCATCATTAATCACCTAGAATCTTCTTAAAGCAATTTTTTTTTTTGAAATCATATCATATCTAACTAAATCTAAATAAAATCATATCTAAAATAAATCATATATAACCTATTCAAATCAAATCATATCTAGACTTATTTGGAAGCAATGTCAACCTTCTCCACCACAAACCACCCGCAAACTAAGTTAGATAAGGCCAAAAACGAAATCTATAACCTCTTTACCATTTAACAACATTCCCAACCCGTATAACCACTTTCAAACCTAATTAGATAAATCCAAAAAAAATTAATTCCCTAACTATCCAACAATATTCTTGATCCGCATAATTGTTTTGCAACACACCCATAAAAAAATTACTCAATCTGGGAGGTTGTTTCAACAACTTTTCTATATTTCTCAAATTGTTGACTATTTTCCCATGTTGACAGAAACTCTATAAATATGAATTCTAGGCCTTCAATTGAAGTTAGTTAATAGGACGTTCTTTAAAGCATCCTTAAGGAAATCTCATTATTTTATTTTTCTCTTCATCACCATATTACTTCTCTATCTCTTGGAGGCCATTAACACATCCTGGAGCTCAACTCGGTGCATCACCTATAGCTTTCTCCTCTTGGCTATCATCACCTTTGTAGCCTCATCTATTAGCACCCTAGACATCAAGAATCATTTCCTTAGTCTTTGGAGATTGATCACACATCCAGGAGTTGATTCAACACCAACAATCTTCCCTTCTCAATGTATCTAAACATCCAACAAATCAAGCACAACCTTCAGGAATCCACATCCTTCTCCTATCTAGTAACATCATCCTTTTAGTCTTATTCGTCAATTGGAATTAGGTAAGTACCTTTCATTTACATTATTTTCTTAATCACTTATCATTTAAAAAAATTCATTAATCATGTCTTGGCCCTTTATCAAATAATACATATTATGTAGTAATCGCCAATGATTCCCCCAATCACCGACAATTGGCCTTAATTGTCGGCAACGATTCCCCAATATCAAGCGATCCCTATCTGTCAGGTCATTTATCAAAACTACTTGCAATATTTCTAATATCTAGAGCTCAATCTTGACAATTACTCTACCTTTACAAGTATCCATCAAGTCCCATCAAGCTCCTCTGAGCCTTATGCAAAGTGTTTTATCATTTATCTAGATCAAACACATTATCTCGTTTGCTTTGTGAGTGCATATCCATCTACATCATTGCTCCTTTAATCCATACTATGATTCCTTGACTCCCTTTGGATTAGGAACAACCATCAGACCAACATATAGCCTCGTAACTACGCATCATGTCCCTTTGTTTTTGCATTATTGGTTATATCATCTCATTAAAATTTTATTTTATTATTATCAAATTAATTTATTAAATGTGGATTGACATCCTTGCAAGGAAGTCCGCTGACTTCCGTGGGTACCGCCTTTTCCAAGAAATCCACCTTATATCTATCTAATCTCATATTTTTCTTAGTGTTTTTGAGTATAGGTTTCTTTGCAGGAAAGGAGCTTGTACACATATTTCATGGAGCACAATTTCAATCAACATTAAGCATCGTCATCCATCATCTATGGGTATTGCTAAACCCCACGTCTTCTGAGGTTGGTATATTTCTATTTTCATGCTTTGCTAATTAAAGTTGAAGAGTAGGAATATTTCTGAACAATAGGGGTTTTTTATTTTATTTTCATGGAGAACGCATATTATTTTGCACAACTTAATTTTGGATAACCAATCCGACTAAATGCATCTTTAATCAACTTGTGATCAATTTTTAATGGTTGTGTGATAAATCCACTAGAATCACAAAAGTTGAGATTAAAAGGGGAATTGATCATTAAGAAAAATTGGAAAATAGTGGGTTTAAAAACATCTAAAATTGAACCCATCAAACTCTTGATAAATTTTAAATTCAAAACTTTTAAGTATCTAGTAAAATTTTAAAACAGTACCCATGGGGTAAAACCTATTTATGGATCATCAAAGATAATTGATAATAGAGAATATTTTATGGGAGATGGTGTCAACTACAAATACAAAAGCATAATTCTTGTGATTGATATTTTTTCATATTTTTAAAGCATAGTAAGTGGCCATATATAATGATCTATAAAGATGGTGTTAAACCATCTAGCGAGTTGGCCATGTTTTATGGGCATCAAATTTGAAAACTACATCAACTCATGGGATGTAGAGTTCAATCCACATGTCCCTATCTTTAAAGTTTCATGGGACATGCGCTAGTTAATTTCCGTTAAATTGGTGTTTTCTCTAACCACCCAAAAATCATAAGGGATGACATTGCAAATAGCGATTATGTGCATTGATTGTATTAATCAACCATGACTCATTTCCTAAGATACATCCAAAGTATGTTGCCTTAACGATTTGTGCACCAAAACCCTATCTTTGATACGATTAACACAAATGACACATGATTCATATGTGTGGCGCATAGTCACAAGGGGAAAAAAATTCATATAGTTCCTCCCAACATTTTCTTTACTCATGGACTTTTCCTCCCTCAAACCTCTTCTTCATAAATCCCTCTTCCTCTTGTAATGTTTCGCTCGAGGACATCAAGTTTAAAATCTTCGACACATCCTCTTCAGCATATCCATTACACCGTTCATATGTGATAGCTAGTTAATAAAAAAATTTTATCATTTTACTTTAAGATTCAAAAATACTCATAATGACCCAAAAAAAGTATTGAAAATATAATCTGTCCTAAATTTGTAAACAATATATTTTTATAATACAATCTAATTTCTAAAATACAAAAACCAATTTTTTTTTTTATTGCAAACAAGGTCTTATTGCTAGGAAATTACATTTAAAATAAAATAAAATAAAATACCGTAAACTATATAATAAACTTCACAACATAAACGTGCTTGGCATGTATCTTATTGTGATAAGTAGAATACAAAATGCTACTCTCAAGTGAAAACATTATTGGCATGTGTTTCATAATTATAATAAGTAGAATAACAGTTGCTATTGTGCTAGTGAAAACATTACAACCTCAGTCACAATAAAACTCCAAACATATTAAATGGTTTTAAAATTAACTCTATAATTACATTGATATATTTGATCCACGATAATGTTCCAATGGCACTTCAAAAGTGATAATTATTTGTATTGATCTACTAAACTCGTAGAGTGGATATTAACTTAATTTGATATATCACAACATTTATGTGTGCCCTTACGCGTACAGTGGATAATTATGTGTGTCCTTACCATTATGATTTGTTATTGGCATCACTCACACCAGTGACATGTACGGTTACGAGTGGATACAATCGACATGCATGTGAACAAGTTTTGATGGTGCTTACTTTTTATTTAATACAATTCAGACATTCAATTTGTTTCTCTTTACACCTATATATTAAATCACCACATTTTTGGATCCTGACCCCGCAGCAGCCCATCCCACATATACTAACAAGTTGTACAGTTCCATCCCATGGATGTTTTTTTCTTATTTCTCCACATATTATTTTATTTTATTTTTATTTTTCTATGTTTTTTTTCCATTGTAATGGAGAGCCTATTCTTCTCCTAACATTCAGGTCTGAATGTGTCCAATTCTTCTTGCCCAAAAGAAAGATGGTTCTAGGGCTGTAGCTCCAGCAACTGCAAAGTTTGCAATACTGCGAAAAATTGCATTGTGTTGTAGGAATGAATTCACAAATGGTTGATAAAGAGATTCAGCTGTAAAACAATAAAGTGAATGATTAATCGATTATCAGAGAAACGACTAGTTGGATAACCCAATGTTTCACCATATGCTAAACGGCCTAAATTTCTAGGATCCACATACATTCTAATAGATAACAGTTTTGTATAAGTGTTTTATGTGTATGTGTTATAGTTGTGTAGTGTTGAGTACTATTTGAGGACACGTCATTGGTTCAATAATTTTATCATCTCATCATTTTCATAATTTAATTTAGTTATCATTTGTCCACAAACATAGACCATTATCTATATTAATTAATTTAGATAATTATATCATTTGATCAACCATGATTTTTAGAGATATTGGTGGTATTGATCTTCCATCAAACCACCATGACATAGACCTCTTGGGTGCCACCGGTCCACCTCTAAAATCCTAGAACAAATATTTTGGCATAATTTTATATCTATGATATGACCTATGAATATTCACTACCACCATATTTATTTAAGTATTTTCTTCCCAGTTCCAAATAATTAACCTATATATATATATATTTTTGAGACTTCAAATGTGTTATTTTTTACCCTTGATATTTAGGCACATAACAACTATCTAAAGTTTAATTAAAAATTGTAAACTTGTAATGTAGGATTGCATCATTTTAATGTTATTTTTTAATAGTTGGTTTTAAAACCTTACAATAATAATTAATTATAAATTTTGTAATATATTATGTGTTAATTTTAAAAATTGATTACATTAAGAGGTATTTTTCAATAGTAATTAGATGGACAATTAGTGCTATAATGTCAATAAATATATGTTTTTAGACTAGATCTTAAATTTGATGTTCATTTTATTGTTATTAAGATGTTTTTTTCTTATTCTTGGTGAAGTTAATCAAAAATCATAATATCCTTGACATATAATAGTCTATAAAGCCTTTTTTTGTACACATTCGAATAACTAAATTGTAAAAAAATCACCCTTTAATAAGAATTGTGTGAAGAAGTTGTTAATGTTATTACTCATTGTGGTATATCAATTTTTAAAATTTGATAGAAGGGATTTGAGATTGATATCTTCCAACATATTCTAGATATATATGCATTTAATATATCTATACTAGTTTATTTATTAGGTTAAAAGAAGGTTTTGAAAGGCACTCTTAAAACATGCATATTCCAATAAAAGATATCACAATGTAAACCCACTTACAACAAAACAATAGAAAGAATCAAACAAGATTGATCTATCAAATGCAGAAGGAAAACAACTCAAAATAGAGTTTGACAAGGACCTACAACTTCGAGAACAACACTAAAGCATTTGATTGTCAAAGAAGCAACGAAAAAACCGCCATAAGTTGGAAACTTGTTAGTGTCTTTTTTGAGATCGCAACATCATTATAGTGTTATCATTTTCCTCTTGTGTTTCCCTTTCCCTTTCTTACCCACCGCCATACTATCCTCCTCTGTCGATGATATAAGAGTAACAATTTCCATATCCCCTAGAAGAGTCTCCTATAAAGAATAAGGGTTTTGCCACAACAATCATTGTAGATTTCACATCATTTCCTTTCTTACCAACAATCTTGGGATCCACCCTCTGTTGGTTCTCAAGATTGCATTTTTATCTTCCATTAAAGGTAAGAGATCCTCCATGCCCATCAACTTCTTAACAAGATACGTAGACATCTCTAGAAGACCAATATTTACCCCCTCTAAACCATCCCACATTGAATCTTCCATTTCCGATTCTCGATTCCAAAAAGCTACATTCAATACCTTCAACAAAAAAATGATTAGGAATGGCATATTTCCACCATGAAATTTTTCTAGATATATTTTGTTTCATACTCAAGTACTACGAAGCCAAGTGTCCAAATGAAAAGTAATTCTTGCACCTAAGAGGCATCCCTTCATGGACAAGGTGGTGCATCCATATTTTGTCTAGCACCCTGAGCTCAATAGTTTATGGTAGATCAATTTAGGTATAGGATGCACCAAAATATGGGAAAACATAGTGTTAGTATAAATTTTTGCATTAGATTTAATACATAGTGTTCTACCCAGTGCATTTCTAATAGAACTCAAACAATCCTCACTCCTAAATTGAAGCAAAATATGAGGCATTCTGACCCATATCATCTTAATAGAGTGTTTTGGTTTTTTTTTTTGAATGTAGAAATAAAGGATTTATGCCCAAGTAGTGTTTTTGGAGTTCCCACATCTTGGAAAAAATAATATCTCTGAACAAAATGTGAGACAACAATAACCTATAGAAGAACGGATGAAGGTCCACTTTACCATCCGTTAGAGGGAACCGATTGTTCTATCAATAAAAATGAATGCCCCCCATGATGCCATACATGCGTGGGTGGGACCCAAAATCCCATGCCTTAGAATTTTTTTGGGTTTGTGGTATACACACACATTGTGTGTATACCACAAACCACAAAAATACATGGGATTCGAACACTTGACCTCTTGGTTGCAAGCCCACATGCCTACCAATCCACCTACAGCCTGTGGCATGCCAAACATCCTTTTCATGCACATATAATGTGTATACCATGAAGAATCGAGAGATTAGTAGTGGCGGGTCCCACCCCGCACATGTGTGGCATGTATTGTATGTGGGGCATCATGGGGGGGACATGTAATTTGATCATCAGCTAAGCCACAAGCTCCGTTAGAGGCCTCAAATTCAATGAAATCCATGAGTGTATAAATGGAAGTCCTAGCCAAAAAAATTCTAATGGTAGATTAAGCCATCACTCATCAGATAATTCTCTAACTTGATCACTTGTTCCCTGAATGTGATACAAGGAGATGAGTTTGTAAATTTTATAGGTGTGAGCACCTATTGAGATGGTGTAGAATCCACTGCTACATCCAATTAATCAATTATAGCCAAATTATTGACTATTTATATTGATCAATTATAGTCGGTTTGGTCATTCTAAAATTATACTACTTATATTGATCAATTATATTTTCTATTTTAAATACTAAAAGTCAAATTATAATCCAAAACAATAGTTAAGGTGTGTAGTCATGACATTATATAGTCATTCTATAGTTAGATTCTTAGTTAAACTTATGGTTTGGTCATACAATCAACATATAACCATTTTATAGTTGTGTTATAGTCATGCACACAACGTCACAATTAATATTAAAGTCTCGTTGATAAAAACATATTAATGTCATGTAGTCAAGCTATAGGGCCAGAAATAACATCAAGCTATACTCATAGACTTAAAATCAAGGTATAGTCAAGCTGTAAAAATTCCAATTCCACTTTAGTGTCCTTAATTATAATGTGACAGTGCGCTAACTATAGTTATCCCTTATCATTACTTTAGCTCGTTATTTCCAACTGCATGCCATTTAGTAACAAATTTAGTGTTGGGATATTTCTAGTGTAAAGTGATCCTCGAGAGTAGGCCGCGAGGAGGCGACTAAACTGCATATTAAAATCCATTCAAATCATCACCATTTTCTCTCACTATAATTGAAAAATTGTCCGCTCAGTCTACGATTTTCTTCAAAACCATAAGGATTAAATTGGTCTCAAAATAATCAACAAAACTAAAGGTGAGGATAGGAAACTAGTTTGAAAAATTATAAACAAATAATAATATTAAAATAAAACTAAAATAGAGATGGGTTCTCTACATGTTGAATTACTATAAACTTCTATTAAAAAAACTACGAAACTCCATTTATTTTTTTCAAGATGAAATCCACACAAACGGATTTCAATCACACTTATAGCACTTGCAATGCATTGAATTTCTAAGTTATATAATGAACATGGTATTTATATGAAAAAGTTGATGAATCTCTAGGAATACACGAACCAAAGATCAATTGTTGTTCTTTTATAAAACACTGCTTTTAAAGAGATGCACAAATTAACTATGTAGAGAAAACAAGAACATAAAAGCCTCTCTTCCAATGGAGATCAATCAAGTTTTATTTTGGAAGAGGGGAAAGATATCTAACCTTACATCATCAAGGGAAATTTTAGTGGCAAATTTTCGTTAATTCATGAATATTCTAGTTTTTAAAATTTTAAATTGGTGATTTTTGGGAAGGGAGTAGGCCTGGTTCGCCAAATTTTTTTGGGTACAAGTTAATTTTATGGATTATTCGTCATCCCCATGGAAAAGAAATTCACAATATTCACCTTAATATTGCCGCCCAAAGAGCATATTTTATGCTACCAGCCGACAACATAAACATATGTTGTCGGCATAAAATATGCTACCAAATGGTAGCATATTTTATGCCACCAACCAACAACATAATTTATACTGTCGATCGGTAGCATACAAAATAACTACCATTAAGTAGCAATAGACAGAAAAGGAAAAAAGGTATGGTATTTTTTTTTCCTTCCACCACATTTTGGGAGGATGGATTTCTCATTAATAAGATTATTTTAACTGCTAACATCAAAAAAATTTTAAAAAAAATTCCTCTACAAAATTAGCAAAATTGGTATTTTTTTCACAAAAAATCAATTTTTTTGCACCATATTTTGCGAGGACAAATTTCTCATCGAGCCAATCATTTTAGCTATTATTGTCAAAAAATATATTTTTACAAATTTACATATATTTTTGGCCAACATCGTATGCTATCAACCGACAACATGATATATGTTGTCGGCCAGTAACATAAAAAATGCTACCGACCAACAACATATTAGCACGAAAGTCATTTTTAATGAAAAAATAAAATGCTTATATTAAAAGTTTGCCAAAGCTCACTTGCTCAAATTTTCCTTACAAAACGCATACAAATGCCTCAAATATAGAGAGGACATTCAAAAGAGATAGCTTCTTGAGAAAGATAGGAAGAGTAAAAGACATTAAATGTACATGGGTAGGAGATAAGATTTTAGAATCAATTGGAAATATTCTCCGGGTCCTTTTTATAGAAATTTTTAAATGACTTAATTAGGTAGCTGAGATTTTTTTGAGACTTTTAACTAATTCAAATTAGATGTTTTTGAGACTTTTAAGTAATTCAAGGCCCTCATAGAAAATAATTATGCTAAAATTTAATATCCTAGCCTAATCTAATGCAATTTTGCAATAACTAACAAATAAATAAATAAAGGAAACAACCCAAACAATCTAAGCAATGAAATGTAGAAACCCTAATGTGTAAAGATTGTAAAAGAGCCTTAGATGATTCAAATATGTTGTAGGATTGTCTCACAGTAGAGATCAGATGAACAGAATGGGGGATCATCGCACAAGACCCTGAGAAAATATTGATCTAAGTGATTTGGCTAGACTATGGCACCTGGAAAAGGGGTTGGGGCACTTGGGGTGCCCTGGTCTACAATCTAGGCACCCTAGTCGTCATGTCAATGGCCGAACATGGTTACGATAAGGTTGGTAGAGCTTTGTACTTGTTCACTTCTTGTCAGGTGTATGTCATTGAAATTTTTTGGATGTCACTATAAATCTAGAATGAGAGAATCACTTGCAAAACCATAAACAAGGAATCAAAACCCTAAAAATAAAGACACATATGAAGGGGTTGGAATGTCCTTAGATGCCACATGGTTTTGTTATAACCGAGCGTTAGACTTCATCTCAAACTCAATGTAGTTCTATGTGTGTGCAAAATTGTGTCCTAGGTTTCTCTTGCACATGTCTCACTTGAAGTAGCAAGCAAGTAGCTAGATGTAGAATCTAAATAATGCATCCATCGAATATAATAAATTCCCTTCCTAAGAAGTGTGGTGTAGAATATTCATCCTTTGTCCCTTATGATGGAACTAGATGGATGTATATTGATCAATAGAATCAATCCTTTGATAGATGTAACCTTAGGTGGTGATAATTAATGCTTAGAGCTTGGTCTCTTATTATCATTGTATAACTTTATATTTATATGATTCCTTCACTTGAATTTCATTATTAACCCTGAAAAGGCCTACTACCAAAAAGATAAGATGCTCAAATGGCTAGAAAGGACCCAAAAAGTGAGAGTAAAGTTTAAAGAGGACATGGGTGCCTAAAAGTGACGAAGGCGCCTGGAGGTGGCGTTCAAACTAGGTGCTCAATTCTAGAAGAGGTAAAACTGAAGTATGAAAAGATAGATTGGGCCAATAAAGGTGCAAGGCTGAAAGTATCAATATAAATAAACAAAATATGGCCAAAGACATGGTTTAATCAGTAATTTTATTTCTTATGAACTATATGAATAGTAGTATGTGATCGAGACTACATAATGACCCAAAGTGCATGATTTTGTTTTTGTATTTTCCCTCACTTTATGTTGGTGAGAAGAACATTCGGTAACATAAAGTAGATAGAAATACGTTTCTAATAGCCATGCAGATTGATGTATAAAGCATGTCTAGGGACTAGAAAAATCATGGAGTGATAAAAAGATGAAGCATGGTGACTAAAGATGCAAAAGTGTAAAGAATGATGAAAATGAACCTAGGGAGAAAGTGCATGTGTAGATTTTGATGTGTGATGTACATCTTGTTAGTACCGATGTGTGTATTGTTGTTGTTCATTAATTTCTTTCTTCCCATAAGGAAAGACTTGTAAAATAGAAGACGATTAAGTAGTGAAATCCACATGTATATGTATAAAAAAGAATGTAAGGAAGTATGTAAAAGTAAATGCTAAAATGTGAAAAACGAACACGTGCACCTGATCTGTGATGAGGAAAAGAGGGTATAGAGAGGATCTTGTTAATGAAGTGTGAGTTTTTTGGGTGATCTCATGCCACTGGCCGAAGATGTGTAGGGAGGAAAGTATGATTTATCCTCCAAGTTATAACCACTTCCCGAAACTATAGAGATCTTTGTACTATCTAGTTTGCCTCATGCGATCAGACGCAACAGAAAAAGTAGTGTAGAGAGGAAAGTATGGTGTCATCCTCTAACCTATAACTTCTCCATATAATAAAACACCACTACCGATGATGCGTAGCAATGCATGTGCTAAGGAATACCTTCCATGTAAAATTCAATGTATAGAGTTTTGTAGATTGTGTTGATTCCTGCCACCATGTGATATACCCCTAGTCTTAAATAATCTAGGTAAGGCCGATGTGTCATGGACCCAAGTTTGATTCTAAGCCTTGAAATATGAACATTTTATTGTACTAGGACTGTGATGTGCTTTGTATACACTTTATGGGGTGACTAGTTCACCCAAATGATTTCCCCCTTTTTGGGGGTGCATGTGATGTTGTTGTTTTGAGGATGTGGCCCAAAATAGGACCAACTATTGAAATTGTGCCTATAGTGGGGGGATGTGCCTAGTAAAAACCAAGGAACATGCAAATAAGTGGTTGGGAGAAAACATTTAGTATAAGAAAAGACAAACATGCATCTATAAGATGAAGTGTAGACTAGACAAACAATGTGTAAGCTAAGACACACAAAAAGACAATGTAGACCATGAAAAGAGGATTACGAAAATGGGACACCACTCATGGTATCACAAAAAAATCAAGGACGATGAAGATAAAAGAATACAAGTGTGCACACAATACAAAGGGAAAATCCCAAAAACAAAGGAATACAATGATAAGAAAGTTTAAACAATGTAACAGAAAACCATGGTGGCAAGTAACCCTATGAAATAAATGTTGCACATGAAGCACACATTAACATGTTAGAAGAATAAAATGTATTTCAAATGCATGCATAATCGACAAAGTAGTGTGGTATGGAACAAAATGAAACAATATCACCTATAGTATATGAAAGTCAATGCCCCCAAGAGTCATTGTGGGAGTAGGTACTACGCCAAACATTCATGTTGTGTGTAAGTATCTATAGAGTAGGTGATCATAACTAGAAAGCAAGTGAGCACACATGTGTGTATGATAAAAATAATGACATAGAAGATATCTATCTAGCATGTGTATTAAAATGGTCATGTAAAAGTAAATGCAAGAAAGAGTAAGTGCGGCAAAGATATGCAGTATGGTATTGATGGATGGAATGGAATGTAAAGAAATTGGTAGAAGCTTTGAGTTTGTACGACTGAATTGAATTATATGCAATGAGGTTAATTTTTTTATGCCCCTTTAGTAGTCAAGAATGAACCGTAAATGAGAGTGCATCATCAGTAAATGGTCGAACAATGTGTTATATGTAGTGTGGTGTGATGAATGTGTAGTGATTATTTGTGACATAAAGATGAGGTGTGAAGTTGTGTGATGATCTAGCCTACATCACATATCACTACAAGATGACTAGGAAAAGTGATTATGTAGCCTATAACATATATCATTATAGGATGCTAGATGAAGTGATGATTTATCCTATGGTGTATATCACTAAAGAATGATTAGGATAAGTGATGATTGAGCTAAAGTAAGTGATGATGTAGCCTACAAAAAATATCACTACAAGATGAGGAGTGGTGAATTAGCATAAAGAGTGTACAACTAAATGATGTAAATGGAAGTGATGATGTAGCCTATGGCATGTATCACTAATCTAGGAATGTCGCATGAGGAGAAAGATTGGATAGTTGAATGTGTGTGTGATAGGGTCCATTTTGATGCAGGGAAAATTTTAGTGGTGAATATTTGTTAATTCATAAATATTTTGGTTTTCAAAATTCAAAATTGGCAAATTTTTTGGGTATCAATAGGGACTAGGTCGCCAAAATTTTAAAGCTACAATTTAATGCGAGGGGTTAGTTCGCCATGGAGTTTCCATCGACAATCGACTATTATCATTAAAATCTACTTTATAGAGAAATTAAAATATGTGAAATTCACCTATAATATATATTCTATTTAATTATTTATAATTCATTATTCATAATTATAAACATTGAATTTTGGAACCTCCCCTTCCATAAATTTGTGATTACAAAAAATTTCATTTGGGCTTTCTTCTTTCAAAATTGGAGGACTAGTCAATAAAGGCAGATATTTCCTTTCTACTTTCAAGGTAATTTTGTTTTTTCTGTAGCATGTAGGTAGCATACTTTCGACATCCGCATGATTACGACTGAAAACATTAAGGATGCTACTAGCTAGGTAGCATGTAATATTCTATCATTCAGTAGCATGGGGCATGCTACCAGTCGATAACATACTACATGTTACCATCTAAAATCATACAGTATGCTACAGGACATAGCAGCATGCATGCTTATGCTTACCAATGAGAAGCATACTATATGATGTCGGCTGGTAGCATACTACATTTTATTGGCCGACATCATGTAGTATGCTACCAGTCGGTAGCATTCTAATACCGGTTGGGAGTGTATTGCATGCTTCCTTTCAACAAAATGCATTATGCTACTAGCCAGTAGCATTCGGTATGCTTTTGATTAGATTTAAAAATATTAGAACTGTTTAAATGTTGATTACATTTATCTAGTGTAAATATTTTCATGGATAGGTACAATGGCTAGAGATGAGGTCTCAAGATGTGTGATGATCTAGCCTAAATCACATATCACTACAAGAAGAGTAGGAAAAGTGAATATGTAGCCTATAGCATATATTATTATGGGATGCTAGATGAAGTGATGATTTATCCTATGTCGTATATCACTAAAGGATGATTAGGATAAGTGATGATTGGCTCAAGTAAGTGATGATGTAGCCTACAAAAATATCACCGCAAGATGAGCAAAAGGAGTGATAAATTAGCCTAAAGAGTATACAACTAAATGATGTAAGTGGGAGTGATGATGTATCCTATGACATGTATCACTAACCTAGTAATGTCCCATGAGGAGAAATATTGGATGGTTGAATGTGTCGGTGATAGGGTCCATTTGTGATATGGAGAAAATTTTAGTGGTGAATATTCGTTAATTCATGAATATTTCAGTTTTCAAAATTTGAAATTGGTAAATTTTTTTAGGTATTAATAGGGACTGGATCGCCAAAATTTTATGGGTATGAGTTAATGCTAGGGGTTTATTCGCAATGGAGTTTCCACCAACAATCATCATTATCATTAAAATCTCCCTTATAGTGAAATTAAAATATGTCAAATTCACCTCACACACACACACACACACACACACACACACACACACACACACACATATTCTATTTAATTATTTATAATTCATTATTCATAGTTCTAAACATTGAACTTTGGAACCTCCCCTTCCATAAATTTACAATTACAAAAATTTCATTTAGGTTTTCTTCTTTCAAAATTGGAGGACTGGTCACCAAAGGTAGATATTTCCTTTCTACTTTCAAGGTACTTTAGTTTTTTCATGTAGCATGTAGGTAGCATATTGTCTAGGCATCTACATGATTGCGACTGATAACATGAAAGATGCTACCGATTGGTAGCATACGGCATGCATGCTTCTTGGTCAGTAACATATTGCATGTTACCAGCCGACATCATACAATATGCTACAGGCCAGTACCATGTTGCATGCTACTCACTGGAAGCATACTCTATGATGTCAGCCAGTAGTATATAGACATGATATCGGCTAGTAGCATACTACATTCTACCGGTCAACATCATGTAGTATGCTACTGGTCAGTAGCATTCTGATACTAGTTGGAAGCATATTGCACGCTTCCTTTCAACAACATGCATTATGCAACTAGAAGGTAGCATTCAGTGTGTTTTTTATTTCAATTACAAATTTTAGAACTGTTTAAATGTTGATTACATTTATCTAGTGTAAATATTTTCATGGATATGTACAATGGCTAGAGTTGAGGTCTCAAAGATGTGTGATGATATAGACTAAATCACATATCACTACAAGATGAGTAGGAAAAGTGATTATGTACCCTATAGCATATATCATTATGGGATGCTAGATGAAGTGATCATTTATCCTATGGCGTATATCACTAAATGATGATCAAGGCAAGTGATGATGTAGCCTATGAAAAATATCACAACAAGATGAGTAAAAGGAGTGGTGAACTAAAGAGTATATAACTAAATGATGTAAGTGGAAGTGATGATGTAACGTATGAAATGTATCACTAACCTAGTAATGTCACATGAGGAGAAAGATTGGATGGTTGAATGTGTCTTTGATAGGGTCCATTTATGATGCAGGGAAAATTTTAGTGGTGAATATTCGTTAATTCACGAATATTTCGGTTTTCAAATTTTGAAATTGATGATTTTTTCGGGTATGAATAGGGACTGGGTCGTCATAATTTTCTAGGTACAAGTTAATGCTAGGGGTTGGTTCGCCATGGATTTTCCACCTACAGCTTGATTTTTATCATTAAAATCTACCTTATAGAGAAATTAAAATATGTGTATTTTGCCTCATCTATATTCTATTTAATTATTTATAATTCATTATTCATAGTTCTAAACATTGAACTTTGGAACCTCCTCTTCCATAAATCCATGATTACCAAAGATTTAATTTAGGCTTTCTTCTTTTGAAATTGGAGGATTGGTCACTAGAGGCAGATATTTTCTTTCTACTTTCAATGTACTTTAATTTTTTTTGTAGCATGTAGTTAGCATATTGTCTGGCATCTGCATGATTCTTAATAACAACATGAAGGATGCTACCAGATGATAGCATGCAATATAATACCGGTCGGTAGTATGCGACATGCTACCGGCTAATAACATACTACATGTTACCAACCGACATCATAAAGTATGCTACAGGCCAATATCATGTTGCATGTTGCGCTACTACCGGTCGGAAGCATATTGTATGATGTCGGTCGGTGGTAGTATGCGACATGCTTACTTGACTAGTAACATACTACATTCTACCAACCGACATCATGCAAGGTATGCTACATGCTAGTAGTATTCGATACCAATTGGGAGCGTCTGCATGTTGCCATTAAAAAACATGCATTATACATTATCACCAATTACATTCAGAGGTGTGTTTTTTATTGCATTTACAAATTTTAGAATTGTTTAAATGTTGATTACATTTATCTAATTTAAATATTTTCATGGATAGGTACAATGGATTCTTTGAACAATCAACAAAAGGTAGAAAAACAAAAAATAAAAAGTAGGATAGAAAATTTTTTCAGCCCCACAAAAAAATGAAGACCCAAGTTGCTTCCATTGGAAACATTAAGACATGTATTGGTAAGTTGTAACAAATTATCATAACCATTTGGCATTTTCCTCTTTTTCATCAATACAATTTAATTTTTTTAATATCTTTAAAATAGTAAAAAAAACGCTTTTAAAAATAGAAACCTTTTCTATTAATTTTATTCAGAATGAAATAGTAAACCAAAACATAAACCCTAAGGAAACAATTATTTCAGTAGATGAATATTTTATTGACCCAAACATGCCAGAGATTGAAGATTGTCCTGAATTCTAAATGCGTTTAATAGATGAATGTTCAAATAAAAATATTCCAATAAAAGATGATACTGATAGAAATCTTCATAAAAATAAGTCTAGGAGAAAGAAGAAAACATCCTGGAAAATTAGAAGGTCATTTTAAGTAGATTAAGGAGTAAAAAAACCATTTATTGAGTCTATACAACTAGATAATTGTAGTGATACTCCCAATGAATGTAGATGTACTATTTGTACTTGGAAATTGGGTAAAGAACATAAAATGCAACTTAAATTGGACACTATAGAGAAACATTATGGAAAAGTATATTACATAGTCACTGACAATGATGGAAAAATAACGAAGACTCATAGATGGAAAAATGCAAAAGAGTGCATGCATGTAAGATATAAGGAGGATTATGACAATAAGATGAAACACACTCAAAAAATTCAAGAGAGAGGAACCATAAAAGCATTTTTTTGGAAAAGCTGAAAATGAAAATATGAAGGTAAAAACCTCACAGTTTTCAACCATATTCTTTATTTTTAAAATGGGCAAACCAATTTTAGATTTTTTAGAATATAAAAAAATGTTCAAGTTCAATGGGTTTCCAAACCTTCCAAATTCACATTGATTAGAGAGCAGTGCTTAGGAAATGGTGAGATGTCTTGCAATGATTGAATAAGAAGATTTGAAAGAAAATATCAAGAATGCAAGTTTCATCTCCCTTTCAATTGATGAGGTTACATTTGTTAACAACACTTCTTGGGTTTTCATACATGTATATACATTCTAGAACCACACTAGGATACTTATCTGATTATCGGTTCATGAAATGCAAGAAAACTAAAATGCAAAAATCTTTCCAAATTGGTGATATCTAATTTGAAGGACATAACAGAATGGATAATTATTCTATAGCCACAAATTTTATTTGTGTTGGTGTTGATGGTGCATCAGTGATGCAGGGTCATAGAAATGGTCTATGTGTGTGTCTCCAAACATTTGTTGCTCCTTACATTGTAAAAAGATGTTCTTGCAACTTTCATTATTATATTTTTATTGTTTAGTTTTTTTTTTAAATAAAGAAATTTCAAAGTATATTAGTTAAAAGAGACTTACATTTTACCTTGTTGTAGGTTGTGTGATTGAATATACAAATATTTAATGGTTAATTGTATTTACTTGTGCATAAATTTCTTAAAATTCTTTGGTAAATTTATTTAGAGAAAAAAATTACAAGTTCAAACTACCTTCACTTAATTAAATAAAATTCAATTTTTCACAACTCCATACACCTATGTAGTAGCTATTGAGGTTAGATCACATCACCCCTGATTGCTCACAAGTGAATGGTTGAGGTAGTCAATTTGATTCTTCAAATACAGAGTTATCCCAAAGTGTGGGACTTTGCAATTGGGATAACCCTTCGGATAAGGTCGATTCCAACCCTATCCTAGTGCCAAGTACTCCAAAATGTAGAGAGTTTTAGATATAACACTAATCTAATGATTTCCCAAGGAGATAAAGTTAGATAAAATGCATGAAAATTAAATCCTACTCTAAGGGAAGGTGATGCACCAAGAAGGAGTGTTGAACAACCTACACAATAAACAAAACACAACTAGAATCTTGCAATGAAAACACAACAATACACAATAACCTTGCATGTAATGAAAGATTATGAAGATGTAATAGAACACAAAAGAGGGTTTGAAACATCCACAAATCTGATTTTATTTCTCTCAAAGTTGATACAATACATCACATTTATGGCCAAAAGCACACATTTTGCATTCCAATGTGTAGTAGGGAGGTTTGGAATCTCCACAAAATATCTTGCTGAAAAGAAGAAGAAGGAAGAGGCATATACAAGTTGTCAGACCTTTTGAAATGAGCCCCTCCTTACAATATATAGGAAGAATGAGAGAAGGGAAACAGGAATTCGAAATCTTACTTCAACCACCTAAAAATGCATTAAAACCACCTACAACAATTATGAATGCCACTGTAAAAACCCGTGCCTCCATGTTCTTTGCCTTGTTGGGGAAGAAAGGAAGCCCATACCTCATCATTTACGTAGGTGATAAATTTGAAACATTCATCTAAAATGGTGGAATGTATTTCTTCATTTTTAATTATAGCCTAACTAAAATTAAGAAAACCAATGTCATGTTATGTGAGGACACCGTGAGCTTTCCAAAAGTTTGATTTTGTACAAATTTGAGCTCCCAGTCAAACGTTATGGCCATCTAAAGATGAGGATGCCATACTACAATAAATGGCAGTGGTTAATCTGCCTTTTTTGACTTCGAACTTGCATTGTACCCTCCAAAATTTGAAATTTTAGAATTTTGAGATTCGTAACTTCAGGTGTTTGCACTTTGGAGATCGACGTTAGTATTCATCGCTCTGAGCTCATGAAACCTCCAAAATGCTGAGACCCCAAAATCTAAAATTCAAACTTCAGATTTTGGACTCCAAAATCATATTATACGACATTGTTCACCACTCAAGTTGGCTTGAGAGTTCCGAAATTCCGAACCTCCGAAGTCCAAAATTCGAGTTCGACTACTATGAAATCATTTTTCATGATGTTGTTCATTGTTTGAGCCAAGAGTTTCAAAATTTGAAATCCAAGGTCTAAAATTCAGACTTTGGGTTTCGGACCTTTGCTTTTTTAGGTTTTAAAAATTTCAAGACTTCGGGTTTTGGGGTTTCGGGACTTTGGGTTTTGGGATTCGGGACTTCAGGTTTCGGGGTTTCAGGACTTCAGGTTTTGGGGATTTAGGACTTTGGGTTTCAAGGATTTGAGACTTCAGGTTTTCAAGGGTTCGAGTTTTAGAGTTTTGAGAACTGTCCATCCACTTGACCCTGCTGCCAACTCCAAAGTCTCGAAAGCCTGAAATTTGAATTTCAGACGTCGGGTTTCAGAAATTTCTCACCCCCTCCCCTGTGTGGCACTATTCACTGTGATCTCCCAAGATTCTAAAACTTCAAAATTGACCTTTCTTTTATGCGTTGACCTCCAAATTTTGAGATTTGTGCTCCTTGTCTCTAGGTTTCACAATTTTTTGCTTAAGCGTGCCTTTGAACAACCTCACCTATAAAGTATGAATTTAGGACTTCAGCTTCTTCATTTCCCAAACTCCTCTGCAATGTTCTTAGCCCTCTTTAACCTATTCGGCCAATCCCAAAGTGTGAGCTCCCATGGCTAAATCTATCCTTCATTTTTTTGTGCGGAGTCATTTGTCCAATTTTTCCTAAGTGGAAAAATTGGATAATAATAGCTATTTCCAATATGTTGAATTAATAGTTAATTGCATCGCTTAAAATAATAAAAGTAGGGGGCTATTAGTTTTAATATTTCCTCCTAAATGAATAGATATAAATTGACAATTACTTCACCTTATATCATACAAATAAACTAAATCTTACCAAATAATTATTCCTTTTTATATATTTATATATTCTAATAAAGTTTAAATAACACAAAACAAAAAAATACATTTATAATGATAAATAATTGTATAATTTTACTATACAAATATTATATACACATTATAAGTTTTTATATAAATTAATTAATTACAATTTTTAGAATTATATATATATATATATATATATATATTGTTGTCATATTATATAAATATACAAAAAAAACTATGGCCGCTTTTATTTTTAATAAAATATATATATGTGTGTGTGTGTGTATGCAAAATATGTTTGTAGGGTTTCTTAATCATTACCCAAATGGGTATATATACACCATGTATATACAAAAACTTGTAAAAAACAAAATAAACACAATTAAGGAAGGGAAAATAATACCCACAAAGGAAACGTGTAGATCTATGTTTTTAGCACACAAACTTCAATAAGAATGGAGTTTGCAACCCTCTCTAATGGTGTCCATGGATTTTAATTTTTCTCCTCCAAACCTGCAAAATAAGAATGTGCAAATGAATAAGAAATTAGGGTAAATGGAGATAAAAGTAAGTCATAAAGATATTTAGGGTAACTCAAATCTAAGGGCTAGGATAGATTTAATCTAATGGCCCAAATTAAACCCTACATCACTTAAGTGGGAGGTATTTTTGTGGGAATGTAATTTAAATAAGAGAGCATGGGTGATGGGGTGAATGAGGCCACTTAGTGGCTAGACGAAGTAGATAAAATTTTGTGTTACAAAATAAAGTATTGGTGCATGATAATTAATTAAACTTATGGAACCTAGTAAACGTATTTTTTTAAAAAGTAAATATTTTTTAGGAAGTACTTTAATAATATTTAATTATTAATTTAATTTTAGCTTCCTCCAGGTTATGTAGAAGTTTTAACCAAGAAATTAATTAACTTATCAATAATGTTTACCCTTGCTAACCCTTTTAAACAAAAAAATTTACCATAATTTTGACTATTAAATTATTAGGTTTTATTTTGATTTGAGAGTAGAATTTTTGGGCGTTACACATGGAACTCAAAATTACTTTAGATATTGTAGATAAACCAAGAACCAAACTTGAGACCAGGGTTCATTTTAAGACACCTCTATAAAATTGTAGGTGGAAAATACCTAGCGAATATCCCTGGAACCAGTTTCAGCGAAAGGTGAATTTGACAGTATTCCAAAACAAAAATTTCACCTGGTTTTTCATGGCTCCATCATTGACGTGTGACAACAAGATGTGAATAATCACTCTGACGCACGCCAATGTCGATGTCAATGGTCTTGATCGACGCGCGCCCATAGGCTCCTATTGATGCGCGTCACATCGGCTCCACCGACGCGTGCATCACTCGGATACTATTGACGCGCGTCATCGCTCCTTTGCGCATGCGTCAACGGGATTTATTGACGCGTGACAATTAGATACATTGGCGCCGCACGCGGCTAGGACAATTGTCGTACATCAGCGGAAGCCCATTGACATGCATCAATTGAAGCCTTTGACGCCTTTGATTTAGCCTATAAATACCCTTCAACCGGTCATTTTCTTGTTTTCACCTTCCCGCTCTTGAATTTTTACAGGTCTCAATCATTGTCAAAGATGTAAGTACAACTATAATGTCGACTTCACATGCTTCCCAACTGCAAGTTCAGGAAAAATTCAAGAGAATCCAATTCAAACAATTGCCAAGATCAACTACAGGAATCCCTTATGCCCTCACATCCATACTGTTTCAAAGATGTCTTTAGAATATAAAGATTTGATGGATGCGTGTGAATTTACAGGGCTCGTTAATATGCCCCATTTCGAAACAGATTCAGATATTTTGAATTACCTTCTGCAGTCCTACAATTGAGGACAACATTTTTATGTGACTCAACGATGGCCGAATTTTCTAGTTCAGTATCAAAGAAAATGACATCCATCGGTTTACGAGCCTTCCGTTCAAAAATTTACCAATTATTCTGACAACCAAGGCAAACACTCCTGGAAGAAGACAAGAAATTTCTCGAATCAACATTCGGTTTCCATGTTGATTGTAAGTATAATTCATTTTAATTCATATTTTTTATTCTGATACAATTTGTTGTTATAAACTTATAGTAATTTTCAACTGCTTCGCATCGCAACCCATGTCAATAAATCTAGGCATGGTGTGGATATGCAATCAATTGCACACCACTTTCTTGCTGCACTTATTTCATTTTTTCAATCCAGAATTGTTTTGCAGGGTCGCCAAACAGATATACCAAATTGGGCCATTGCATACATTGTTGCCACTATCTCAAAACAAAAATTCGATTGGTGCACATATCTATCCAAAAAAATAAGAACTGACCTAACAAATTCAAAACTTTCAGAAAAACCTTTCATTTATTCAACAAACTATCTCCTTGGCCTTTATTATGAGGCACTTTTAAATTTAAAAGATAAAAAAATTCCTACTTGCACTGATGAGGAGTTGATGAAGTTGTCAATTCCATTTGAAGAACAACAGGTATAAACTATTTAGTTTGTAATTGTATTTCAATTTTCGACATTACAGTGCACAGTTATTAAAACTTAAATTTTAATGTTTTGCAGAGAAGATTTATTGAAACCCTTCCCCAAAAAAGGTGTTATCGAGAGGAAGAGGCCAACAACATGCTGAGGCTTCGGGGGACTCCCAATCTGAAATGGAAGCTCACTCCTCTCCAAACCCTCAACAGTTTGAACTCGTTAAATGCCGAGAGAAGTAATACCTTCTCATATGTTAGTTACAAATTGCAAAGTTGCATATTTATTTTTCAATTTAAATTTTAACCAAATGAATTGACAACATTTAATATTGATGAATTGCAGGGACTTTGGAACATACACTTGTTTCACAAACTCAACCTTCTTCCCCAACTCACTCCATACAATCGCATGCATTCATATCTTCCGAATGCACACTCGAGTACAACTCCTACAAGGCCACCCGTAGCACCGAGAAAAACAACCCCTCGACAACAAGGTACAACTTTTCAATAGTACGTTTAATTTCGTAGTTTTTGACTTTAGGAATTATTTTCCTATTTTTCATTTTTTTCTTGTGCTTTTCAGCACATGTAAGTCCTGATCAAACCGCGGCACCAAAACCCACTCAACCAATAATTTTTAAAATGCCAACCAGGAGGAACAAGAAAAAGAACATTGGTAAACGCATGCCTTTTGCTCTGGCCCCTAGTGGAACACTAAACATTGCCTCCTCCTTTCGAATTCCAACTCTCTCACTTGGTGGCTTGCCCAAAGGTGCAATGGGCATATCTGTTTTGAACAATATAAATTTAGATGACTATTATTTAGGCATTGACAAAGAATGACCCAACCGGGTTTTCAATACCCGCGAGATGATTCAAGGCCAACAAGTATACTTCAAATTTCAATTTAAATATGCTTTACAATTTTGAATTACATTTCGATTTAAATTTATTTATCTAAATCTTGATTAATTTTTTCACAAACAGGATCAGCCCACCCAAAGGCAGAAACAAGTAGTAGTTGATCTTGCTGAAAGCCCCCATACTTCTCCAGCAAGATCGTCTTCATCAGATTCAGATAGTGAAACAATTCTTTACCTTTTCCTTTGGAGAACTTAATTGGTTATGATTGTCAATCCCATGTCAGTGAGTTTATTCTTCCTCATATCAATTAGCTTATAGAATGGGAGAGAAGGGCTAAAGTTCTTATCAATGAGATTATTAGTCGTTATGAAAATTATTGGCAACGGGATAGTTTATACGCTGCAGTCCAGAATCAACCTGCGAAGATGGATTCCTTACTTACCCAAGTAAGAAGTGGGACTATCACGTATAAGAACAACTATAAAGACGACATTTTAGATAAGTCATTAAATAATTTGGAAAATATTAGTGCTGAGGCCCAGGCATATTTTAACAAATGGTCCAAGGACAAGGATTTGGTAGCAATTGCAAATGCCGAAAGAGATAGAGCGGTTGTAAGTACTATTAGTTTCAAACAATCGTTCTTTTAATTTGAAATTTTCATTTGTAGTAATATTTTATATTGACATTACTCTTTTTGTGCAGTTGAAATATGAAAATTTGAAGAGTCGGCGAAGGTATTACAAGTTCACTTGGAAACAACAAAGAGCAGTTTATCCGCAGCAAAAAATTTGAAGCAAAATATTGTTTTGGTTAACAAACAAAATAATACACTAAAGCGGATAATTAAAGAGCACGGTTTCGACCCTGACATATTATTCAATGCTAAAGCAGCAGCTGATCCAAATTTTCTGTCGCATGGAGATGCGACAAATCAAGAAGAAAGAATTTTTAAAAATCGACAAAGGTCTTTGTGGAAGATCTTATAAGTTCGGGGTTATTTCTCTTTTGGGAAAGGGGTACAACCATAGTGGAAGAAGCCATTGGGGAAGGGAACATAGGAGTACAATTGGATAAAGAAAAGAGGGTTGAAAACTAGAAACTTTTATTATTGGGGAAAATTTAAATATTGAGTTTGAAAACTTCTAATATTGAGTATTGTATTTGAATTTAATTTTATACAATCATTAATTTTGATTGCATTAGATGGTGATTATTGTGAATTTAATGTATGTTTCTTGTTTACTTGCATTGTCATGAATTGTATGTGGACGTAGATGATGAATGATAATAATTGATAATTAATGATAGATGATGATGAAAGATGATGAATGACGATAATGATATGATATATATGGACGATGATCAATTTAATGTGGATATAGATGATAAATAAATGGAATGTGTTATAATTGATATAGATGACATTTATGATTAGAATGGATATATATGAGATTAGAATGAATATAATTGTAATGATATGATTATGAATTGTTTTTAGAAAATGGAATTGTTTTAATAAATTTAAATTAGATAAATAATTGTGTTAATAATAATTGTAGTGTCAGGACTCAGGATTATGATAATGATATGGTGATGATATGATATATATGGATGATGAGGAATTTTATGTGGACTTAAATTTAAAATTTTATAATGTATTGTTTATCCCACAGTGAAAAAAATATATCAAAGGATTTTGCACATATAAAAAATAAATTAAATATAATTTTAAGAAATCAAGAAAGAATCATCACTGGTAAGAAATTAATCATAATTGCAAATATGATAGGGTTTAGCTTACCTCTTGCGTAATAGATTGTTGTGAAATCATCAACGGTAACATGCTAGATCTTTGTTTTGCCTGACATTGTAGATAGAGGGGTGAGTTGCCTGACATTGTTAGTCATGAGAAGTTCCAGCAACATCTTTAAATATATAGACCAGCAACATCTTTAAATAAATGTAAATATATAGAATTAGACCTGTAACATCTTTAATGATAACAAGAGCTGAAAAAATGTAAAGTAACAAACAATAAGATTATGTTCAAGAAGATACCTATTCAAAATTGAAATCATCACCGGTAATGTGCTAGATCTTTGTCTTAAAAAAATTCAACACAAAAAATGGATTAGTAGATAGATGGGTGAGTTTCCTGACATTGTCCCGAGAAGTAACAACTTCCTCGGATGGATGTCAACCCACGTTTTCAAAAAATAAAAAGATTGTATTTAACTAAATGTAAATACATAGACCTGTAACATCTTTAATGATAACCAGAGCTGAAAAAAATGAATAGTAACAAACAATAAGATTAAGGGGAAAAAGATACCTCCTTAAAGTTGAAATCATCACTGCCACTGGTAATGAGCTAGATCTGTGTTTAAAATTTAAGAAAACCCAACACGAGAAATGGATTAGTAGATAGATGGGTGAATTGCCTGACATTTTTAGTCCCAAGAAGGACCTATAAAAAGATTGTAGTTAAATAAATTTAAATATATAGACCTGTAACATCTTTAATGATAAAGATAAAGATAAAGAAGATACCTATTTAAAGTTGAAACAATCCATTATCAATAGCTTCATCAAACTCAATGTTGTCTTCTGTAGAATGTGACGATGAGCCAATTACACTCTCAAGGTTGGGAATATTTGTACTTGTAGCTGTATTATTCACACCTCTTCTTTCGCAAAGGGAATTCCAATGTGCAATTGCTCTGTCAAACGGAAAGGTTTCGATGGAGTATCGAGAAACATAACACCTCATGCAACTTTCCGATTTTTATCCAACTTGTTTCTCTGTTTTGATTTTACAAATGACAATGCACTAAAAACCCTTTCATCCTCCACAGACCCCAAAATCAATGTTTGGCATAACTCATATAATCTGAAATATTCATTGATATCTTCTTGTAAGATAGAACTTTGATAGATTCCTTGCCACAAATTGTAATAGCACCACTTTCGAAAGGTTGATCTAAATTCTTATATTGGTTCCACATTGTTGTTGCAAAATTTGTTGATCGAAACTTTAATAAATCGGCATTCAATATGCCTTTGATTTCCATACCCTTGAGCTCAAGTCTTTGTAAATTTTTCCATTATTTTACCCATTGATTCATCACACCCATGGATTCCAGAATTTTATCTTTACTGAAATGTTCCCTAATTTCGATGACAAGGTTTCTGAAATTTTTTAAGCTTTATTCTTGTTTCAACTATAATGACTCAAACAAATTACATGTCACGGGAACATCTTCTTGTTCCGATATTGTAATATCTTGACGTTTTTACAAAATGTGCATTGGTATTTTCCTCCCATTAACAAAGATGATGCGAGAGGTGATCATGGATATTAAATCTCAAAAAGGTGCTTTGGGATTTTAAGATCTAATAAATATTTCCGGTTCTCAAAAATAGGTGCATCAAAACTATCTTGGGAACAATACAATATATCAAGACTTTGGCATACCATTTTTCTCATCCATATAAAAATACACAATATAGATTAATCTCCCACAATGCATGCTTCATCAATGTATTGATCTCCTTTAACATTGGAAGAATACCAACCAATGTAAGAAATGTCTCCAAATTAGTTAAACAGATCAACAAGTCCCTTGCCCTATCAACTTCATGACGGTATTTGTGCATGAAACCAACCAATGAAGGATACTCCTCTCGAACTCGTATACGAGTTCATACAAAGAGATCCATCTAGTCTCCACATCCTTCGAAGTTTTTTGCCGTCTGTAATTCCAATTGCAAATTTTTGGAACTCCAGAAAACGCTTTGGGCTGCTTGACATATAGGCATGGAGTTCTCTTATTAGGTCTTCTAATTTAGCAACATTTCCATGGTTGCTTACCATTTTATATGCTAAATTCATTCTGTGAGCCATGTAGTGAATTGGTAGCATATATGGGGCCACCGTTGTTTGTAATCTAACACACCCTATTCGGTGACCCCGCATGACGGATGCACCATCTGCTTCAACACATACTAACTTCGTAGCAATTTCATAATCAGTCATACCAGCAACATCTTTCAAATGAGAAACAACTATTTTGTATAGGTTTTCAGCATTGCAGTTTTCAACCATTTTCATAACACCCAATAGATGAGGTGTCCTTATATGATTTTCTAATGTATAGATGTGGATACATACCCATGCGGTGTTGTCGATTCTTTGTCACTTCATCAATTGAAAGAGAGATAAACTTTGATTTTTTTACATTCTCTTTCAAATCTTCCTTCTCTATCATCGAGAGGCATTTTTCCATTTCCCATCCACTACTTTCAGACCAATGAGACTGAGGTACATTCAGCATTCCATTAAATTGATACAAAACTTTGAAATCGAAGAAATCTGAAATCGCTCTTCCTTTTTTTAGTATTTGAAAAAGAGTAGAGAATTGTATGAATTTTGCATGTAGATTTGTTTCTTTCATCTTACCAATATGCGATGTGATCGTTCCTCCCTTTTCCAAGAGATGTTTGTGTTTTTTCTGCTCTGCCTCATATTCCATTACGTATCTAACATGCATGCATTCTTTTTCAGTTTTCCACCTATGTGTTTTGATTTTCTGGCCATCTCGCCCAATTCTACAAATATTGTTTTCCACAATGTTTTTCTATAGTGTCCAAATTGATTACATTTTTGTTTCTTTCCTAATTTCCACGTACATATTGTACATGTACATTTAGATGGGATCTCTTCAGAATTAGATGATTGTACAGGTTCAATAAATAGAAATTTAGTTGCCCAATCAAACTTGTATGTCCTGCCAATGGTCCACATATTCTTGTTCGTTTTCAATGCTTTACTTTTTTGAGTAGAATTTTGAGCAATATCACAATCACCTGGTTTCCTCTTTCTTGGACCGGAGTTTGATTTTGATTTTTGTCTTCCATTTTGTTGAGTGTTTGTATCTGTGATATCTAGATGCACTTCTGGTTGCACCCCAACAGGAACAATATCTTCAAGATCTGGCATATTATCGTAGGTTTCATTTGTTTGACTTTGATACTGTGCAGAATGCATGTCCACCTCAATAATACCTTCCACACAGTCAGTATTCTGATTCTTTGTGATGCCTGATATATGATTGGTATTTTCAATATCTGTATCCGCAGAGTTTCCAAAATACTTGAAGAGCGATTTCTGAGATTTCTTACTTACTTTTAGGTTATTCGCATTCTTTGAGCTGGCACCTTCCATTATTCTGAAGAGAGTCCTGCGTCAGCAAAAGAACCAAGTAGCGACTCTGTCCACTTTCTGGACTCTTTGTCACGTGTCAACTATGCACTTGTCGCGCGTCAACAACCTATTCAATGTCGTGCATCCACTGTCTGAATATACTGTCATGCATCAACACTTCCCTTGTCGCGCGTCAACTGCTATGCCCAAGTCATGCGTCAACACTGCCTTTGTCACACGTCAAAACTGCTCTTGTCGCACGTCAACAATGCCCTTGGCGCGCGTCAACACTACTTTTGTCACGTGTCAACACTGTCCCTGTCACATTTCCACAATGAACAATCACAGGCTAACAGTAATCTGAATCTCTAGTGCTTAAGGGTATGTGAGTTCAAATTTCACAGTATTGGTAATTTGGTAAGCTCTTGCCCCTACGAATCACCTAGGTTTTTATAGGTCTGATGTTTTCAAATGAAGGCGAATCCAACCCCCAAAAAAATTATACTATATATTTTAGGCGAACAGGACACCGACCCACTCCGAATAATTCACCTTTTCAAATTTTCCTAAAATGAAATTTTTGCCATATTACGAATATTCACCGCTGAAATTATGCCCGCACATTATAAAGCAACAAGTGTAATAAGTCCACACCTAGCGAAAATATCCTTAGGGATTAATTTAATCACCGATTATAACGACATTTTAGCTAAATATTCCCTGATTAAAATTTTAGGGTTAAGGGACCAAAACAATTAAATACCCAAGGTATTTAATTCCACAATATCTAAGACAAGAGCAAGGTTTAATTACAGTGGGGGAAAAGAATACATATTTAAAATCATCGAGTAAATTCTTACTTACCCACTCCCAGAACTCGGTTAAAGATTCAATTTTATTTTTCCCATGATTAACATAATTAAAACTTCTTGAAATCATTCCCATTAGATAGGGAATTTCCTCACCTTTTCGGTGATATAAAGAAGTCCTCCTAACTCCTCATATTTCTCAAGTTATGGACTGACAGAACTTGGGGTGAAAATTTTCCCAAGAGCGGGCCTATGGGCCTGGGGAGGAAAATTTTTCCCAACTCGGGCCTGCAGACTTTAGAGAGAAAATTCACCTATAGGAGAAAAGTGGACCGACAGAGTGGGGAAGAAATTTTTTCCTAGAGGCGGGCCAGTGGAATGGGGAAGGCATTTAGCAGTTTTGCCCTTTTGAGACAAAGTAAATTTTACATCCGCACCTTCGCCGATGCCCAGGGAGGCCACGTGGTAGATCCTTATTAGTTGTAGGTCAGCGGGTCAGTGGGGAACATTAGTAAAATTTGACTATTCAAAAGGAAGGAAAAAGGTCAAAACGAACCCGCGCCTCTGCCGACGCGAGAAGATGCCACATGTCAGCCAACCGTTAACTACAAAAATTGGCGGGTCAGCGGGGATAATTTGGAAATTTTTTCCAATTTTTTTTCGAATCGTTAAGGCATAAAAAGATCCACTCCTCTGTCGACTCCTCATGAAGCCACGTGGCAACACCTGATTACCTGCGGGCCGGCAAGGCTGCGGGGAAAACTTACAAATTTTTCCAAATTTATTTTTGAAAGCGCTTTAGTTTAAAATTGATCCAAGCCCCCACAATTTCCTAATGAAGCCATGTGTTGATCAATGATTGGCTATGGGGCGGTGGGGCCATGGAGGAAAAATTGTGAAATTAACTTTTTGGACTTAGATCATTTTTAGACAAAATGAAGGCTTGCGGATTAGCAGAGTGGCGGGAAACTTCATGACTTTGCACCTTTCGGGTAAAAAGCAAAAAAGGGAAATTTTTAGTCTGCGGGTTCACCCAAGAATATTTTATTCATTTAAAATTTGACAGTTAGATTATTTTGAGCTCGAAATGGAGAAAAAACTTCAAAAGGCCATAACTTTTGATTGGAACTTAGTTTTTTGGCAAACAAGGAATTTATGGAAAGCTCTCAACATCTGCTTTTCACAGAACCTTATAAATTTGATTTTGATAAATTTTAAAGGGTAAATTTTTAGAAAACATCTTTCCGTCATTTAAAAAAGTGAACGGGTATTTTTAGCTTATTAATATTGTTAAAATTTGTCATTAATTATTTTTCCACTTGCTAAATAGGCATGGAGGATTTTACTTGGAAGATTTTAGGATAAATTACAAGGTTAAGTTTTCTTGATTGATTTGCATTCGAAATTTATAAATTTTATACAAAAAGATGTCTGTAATTTGGCCTTTGCCCTATTTGAAAGGTTATATAAAATTTTCATAAGTATTTTGGTATGTTTGGGGTCATTTTGACCTTACAAATAAAATTTGATATTTCATTTTGTCTTTTTGATGTTGCAGGGTCATTTTGTTCAATTTCCGATTAATAATTACCAGTATGAAAGTTATCTAACAGAGCTCAAATTCGAATAGATTTATTTTCATTTGCCAACTTTAAACTATGAATTCATTCCAACCCAATCTAACATACTAAGTTGACTCAAGCAAAGTATTCAAATGCCAAATTACAATTCTGATTTCTAAAACATTTATTTTTAAAAAAGTATTATGACATTTCTCCATACGTATTCACTTTTTCATCCTTCCAACAAAATTTCAAAATACATTCAACAATCATATTTCAATACCCAATAATGCCATTTGAGTAAAGTAATACAATCCTTTATTGATTCAAAGAGATACCTTTACAATTTCTTCTTTCATTCCTCAATTACAATATACAGAATATGATTTCTTTCACATTCTTTCAAAAGCAGAAAAATAGAGTATATCTCTTTCACAATTCAATTTACAACTTTCATAGCCCATACAGACCATCTTTCCATCACAAATAATATACAAGATCATCCACTTCAAGTGGGAAAATGTTACATTAAGAAATGATCTCAGTAAGGACTGTCAAACTGTCTTCTTTCTCAGTTCTAGAATAGCAGTATGAATTTCCATCATTCTCCAATTTGGTCACAATAGAACAAGGGAAAGGCAACGCTCTCCACCCAACCAAGATATCCAATGAAAAGGGAGAAACCATGCTTCTTCATTGGCCCAAGAGACCAACAACATTGTAATAAGAAATGTTTTTTTTTAACTCATGGAAACTATGGGCTTCCACAACACAAAGAAAAATTTCTTCTTCAAAACATAGTCCAAAACAAAATGTAGTTTTCCACCATAGAACAAAACAACAAACAACACTCAGGATTTATCATGCAAGCCAAAGGAGCAATAAACTATGGGAGATGTTTCTTATGCTTCCCAAACATGAAATGAGTACCACCACCTAAGAAAAAACCACCAAAGTATATATCATTTCAAATCCCTGACATGCCCTTATGCCTCCCCCAAGTACCCCTTATTCCTCACATTTCCTTATGCCTCCCGCAAGTACCCCTTATTCCTCACATTTCCTTATGCCTCCCAACCTCTTATGGCACCCCATAATGAGTAAATAAATGCAAGCTATTTCTTTGTAAGGTGGAACCAAAATCCCAACTCCCTCCACACTTATACCTCCCCAAAACACTTATGCCTCCCACAAAATGCCCCATAGTCTTCTCCTACACCATCCCTAGGCCATCTACCCAACCAACCAACAAATAAAACAACACATTCAAACATTCAACCATTCACATATGCATACAAATAAAAGGAGAGTATTTCCAAGAGCTAAGCTCTTACCTCTCCATGATGGAGTTTGTACCAAGTTAAAAACAACAAGCTCTCCACTGTAACACAAAACAAGAGATCAACAATCAACAATCAACAAGTATGCAACAATATCCAAATTTCTCCCAATTTTCAAGAGCTCCAAAAACCCAAAGCAAGTTGCCAAAAATGAAGTGATAAAAGTGAAGCAAAAAAAAACCAAAAACAAGCCAAGGAATTTGAATATATAGAAGAGGAAAGAGAAGAGGATGAGGTGGATCCATGTGGGATGCCACATCACACATCCTCAACTCCAACTCATAAGTCAACTTCAATCTCCAAGGCACAATAAATAAGTAGGTGAATAAATGACAGTTTTACTTACACACTCAAATCAAACCCACACCTCATAAGGACTGAAATTGAAAGCATGTAAGAAATTACAATAAAAGCATACAACTTGACTTACAAAAATGCATAATGAAGGCTAGATTTAAACCCTCCAACCATAGGTAAGGTTGACATGCAAATTTAAGAGGTATGGGACAAGTTTAACTTGTCCCATAAGCTTCCAAAATCATCCTCCAACACAAATTCAAATTTTGAAAGGAGGTGGAGTGTTTCATACTCTAAAATTAATTTACACATCTCTTACACATTTCTTAAAACACTTTAAGTTTAGGCCAACAACTCTAATAATTACTTTCTTATGTCCCAATTTGATTAATTAATTTTAACAACATGTTTACTCATGTTAATTTACCACAATTAATAAATAATGAAAGCGGTAAAAACATCACTTAATAAACACATTAAAACATCAATAAAAGGAACCAAATAAATAAATATAGATAACCCTTGGTCACATTAAAAGGTGACCCCCATGTGAATTCCTAACAATCAAACACACACACACAAACAATACAAGTTTCCATGGTTACCTTTGTTGAATTCATTTAGAATTCCAATGTGGTTGGTCTCCAATCCCCGATGTTTGTTTGTGATATTTTAACCTACACAATATAAATAACCCTTCACCTCGTGGCCATATCGAATATCCAAATGAATATAATATAGTTTCAAAATCATCAATATTGATATGAATCAAAACAACATCTAGACAATCAACAATGTCACTTACAATTTCATCAAAGAACTATATAATCATCAATTTTAAATTCAATTTTCTTGGTCTACTCAATATATCTAAATATCACATGTCCTAACAACATCCATAAAGAAATATATAATCATGTCCAACAACATGTCAACAACTATATAAAATGTTTGTAACAATCATCATGCATCATATATGAAACAGAGTTGAAAATAATCAATGATTTGACATCTAACATCATACTAAATCAAAACTATAATAATGTTCATATTATAGTCAGCAGATATCATGATCAATATAAAAAGTTTCGAAGGGAAATGGGCACTACATCCCCATCCCCTTAGACTTGAATTCCTCCTTGAAGTCACTAGAAAGAGAGATATGAACAAATGCAATAGAAAAATGATCACTCCATTATGCGATTGCTTGCTTCAAACAAGTGTGGGTCTACGAACCTACGTTTGGTCCAATGCAATTCAGCAAGAAGAGAGATTTCAAGGAACGAGTTATAAACTTTTTGCATGCAAGGCTACGAACACTTAAATCTAGAGAGTAAATTTACGCTATCAACCAAGATACCACACATAATAATATAGCATGAAGAGTTCAAAAGAATCTTATGAGTAACCACCAAGTAGAGGAATAATAAGGATAATTCCATGAGTTTGAGAATGACCACATAGTTTCCCAAGGAATAAAACATACTACAATAAGGTTTCTACTAAGTTTAAGCCATGATTTAAAGATTCATTGTCTAGACAAGGATAACAAATATCAACTATGACCAAATTTACATGAGGAACAAGTCTAATCAATGTCCCACAATTTGAGGATCACACCCAGATGAAGTTAATCAACAAGGACACCTAAATCAAAAAACATTTAAAATCAATTAACTATTCAAGGAAAACACTTCTATAACTTAAGAGGGTACAATTACCTTTTCAAGTTAATACAAGTGAAGTGAAGACCACAAGTTTTCCTATAGTATGATTTTTACACTTTTCTCTTAGAATCGAACACATCATTCCAACCAAATATAAAGAAGTCAACCGTTTAGCAAATGAATATATATATATATATATATATATATATATATATATATATATATATATATATATATATATATATATATATACACACACATATACATATCCCCTAGCAACTAACATATCAATACTCGAGCTCAGAATAACCATAAAAGAGAGCACAAGAAACACCAAGGACCACTAAAGGTTCTAGGGACAAGAAAAAAAATTAACACAGGGTCCAACTACAATCCTAGGGTGAGTCATATCAAAAGTGAATAACATCATATTGTAATTTCCATCCTAATGGAAAAGGGGCAACAATAACAAGGTGACCCAAGAAAATATGAAGAAAAGAAGACTTCCCAAAGTTATTTTATATCCTTAACATATGTTGCCTTAAAATTACAATAACTTAGGTCTCCAAGGACAAGACAACATGCAAGGAGGTTGCTTCTTAAACAACAGATAAGTCTCAATCCAAAAGGACCACAACTCACACTCGTCGAGCTACGGGATGATAAGGGTATGATGACCCAAAACTCCCACAAGAAAGGCACATACATCTATGAATAAGAAAGTACTAAGCAACTAGAACACATTGCTATCCACCAGGTGTTTCACAATTTTAGGTAGGCGACAGAACTACAGGTTCAACTAAACATTGCACTCAATACACATAAATCTTACTTATTTTATAACTCAACTAATTAAGTCAAAATTTGTAGTTTTGTTTGCTAAGCACATTCCTTTACGATTTTTCTTAATTAAACTTCCTCCTATTATGACATCACAACTTTGTGTTATAAGGACCACTAAGGGGGCATGATATCTCACCATTTTGTAAAGGCGGAAAAGAGAAAAAGTATTTATTTTACTCCTAGGGGAGGTAGATGGACAAATTTTTCCTTTTCTGTTCTTCTACATGTTTTTTTTTCTATTAATCTACCAAGGTTAAAGCAAGAACCATTTTCTCTTTCTATGTTCTAATTTATTTGTTAAGCTTCAAGGCCAAATCTCCTCAATTATAGTTTTATGATGTTTGGGTGAGTCAACTTGTCAATTAAAAATTTAATGAGAAGGAAGGGTAAACATATCACACTGATTACTTTTATGGGAGAGAGAGGTAAATCAACACATCACATTTTTAATTCTAAGGAAAACAAGGGACATTCAACATAGAAAACACATTATTACTATTGTAAGAACTAGGAAATAATCAACCAACATGGATCACAACAATATTTCAAGATTTTTATTTTTATTTTTTTCCACTAATTACGAGTATCATAAAACATTCCTAGTGAGTTTCTACAAGTTCTCAAAAGAAGTAATTAAGAAAGCATAATTAATTTTACTAATCTACTACGGTTTAACAATGTTTGTTGTTATGGTGAAAACATTTTACTCACCCGATAAGACAAGGAAAGTTTTCAAATATACACCCATATTACCACAGGATATCACCAACCAAGCAATCAAAATGAAAAGGAAATATTTTCACTATAAGAACACCACATGCTCTCTAGAAAGCATCAAATATATGCGATACAACTATCTATTTAACATGGTTTTACGACCAAGAGTTGCATAGCTTTGCAAGAAGAATCACATTATAAAATATCATCGAGATTAAATTATCAAGGTCTAATTACACTATCATCACCAATATCATGGTCCAAAAGACTCAATGCATCCATACGTGTCTCCACATAATCCAAAATTAATAGGTCATAGAGTATTATTTATAGTAACAAAAAAAAATTTAAGGAAAGGGTGGACTTATTTATAGGTGAAGACAGAAAAAGACACACTTAATTTACACACAATACTCAAATGGGATTAAATCTAACCATAATTACTAAGATGTATACAATCCTCAAGTCACTACCTAATATAATGAAATGAGGAACTTTTGATAAAATTTAGCATGTCATCAAAGAGAAGCCACTACCGAGAAAAACATATTTCCACTAACATCCACAACCAACAAAAAGTAAACCGATCCCACCATAATTTATCAACTGATAATTAAACACCTCTACTTTGATGAGGTTCAACCTCTTACCTTATTGTAAGACAATCACCACCACCACTAATCCGGCCGCCAACTAGAACGCACAACAAAACGAACTCTCTTCCAAAACAAGATCTAGTAATGAAAAGATCACTCAAAGATCCTAGATACACTCAAGGTTCTGTGCATCTAAAACCGAGGCATAACTTTAAGCCCCTAAGAGGACATTCAAGACACCTAGGTGTACCCCATATGAAAAAATGTATGAATATAAGTAACATAGTACCAGCTCATCATCATGCAAGACGAAATCCACGTAATGTTTAGCTAAGCAAATAACAACATAACGAGCTTCGAGTCACCAATCAAAATAAAGTCCAAGAAATATTAGAAATCAAGGAAAGTGGCTAAGTACCGTGCATTGCAAAGTTTGAAAATTCTTACAAAAATATAAAAATCTAGAATAGCCTCGATCTTCTCAATTCAATCATAAAATAAGATGTTGGTCCTTGATAAAATGACACAAGTTTACGAATGTAAAATAAAAATGTTAAAACCACATTCACTTGAAACCCTTTATGGTCGTGAATAGGGTTACTCGCCTCAAGGTCAGTTCTAAGGACACATGTGTAGGATTGGGTAATAAACGACACTTATAGTTAATCTCCACTCTCCCATACGGTAACAAAATGAAAACCAAAACCGTACTAACTTAAATCCTAACTACTTGAAGGAAGGAAGCTCTAAACAAATTTTAATTAACTTTTCCTAACACCAGGACACAACCACTATTGTCCAACCACAAGATTCACACCATAAAATTTATCATTCCAACAACTCCATAAGGAAGGGTCTCAAAAAAGGGTTTAACACATCATATAATTAAATCAAATTTTAGGACTTGTAAAACAACACATTTTCAAAGGTGAACCAACTTTCCACTATGCTAGAAGTTCACAAAATATCAATTTAATTTGACTTTCTTAGCTACTGGGATAAGAAAAACTCGCCACTAAGTGAGTACAACAATTCAAACAACTTATTATTTTATTATTATTTTAATTTTGGTAGTTTAAATGAATAGAGTAATGTAATATTTTTTCATACACATTTCTTTTTCAATTTTCAAACAAGATTGTTTTCTTATATTGAAAAGTGTTCTAGGTTTATAATTCATGTCTCAAGTTTTCTAGTGTTCCCAAGGGTCCAAGCTTTGAACCCACGGCTCTGATACCAAGTGTAACACCCATAAAATCTTCTACTTGAGACCCGTGAACAACCTAGGTTTAGTTACAAATTTATGGAATATATTTTTTTTAAAGTGTTAACAATGAAAGTCTCAAGGAAAATTAAATTCAACTGATAACTTTTCCCATTATAATAATTACTAATTCCAAATTATAAATCAACAAGTGTAATAAGTCCATACCTAGCTCAAATCTCCTTAGGGATTAATTTAATCACTGATTACATTGACATTTTAGCTAACTATTCTCATTATTAAAATTTTTAGGTTAAGGGACTAAAACAATTAAATACCCAAGGTATTTAATTCCATAAGATCTAAAACAAGAGCAAGGTTTAATTGCAGTGGGGGAAAAGAATACATATTTAAATTCATCAAAGTAAATTCTTGCTTACCCACTCGTAGAACTCTATTAAATATTCAATTTGATTTTTCCCGTGATGAATGAATGCAATTAAAAATTCTCCAAAAAATCCCATTAGATAGGGAATTTCCTCACATTTCCGGTGATATACAGAAGTCCTCATAACTTCTCATATTTCTCAAGTTATGGACCGGCAGAACATGGGGTGAAAATTTTCCCAAGAGCAGGCCTGCGGGCCTAGGGAGGAAAATTTTCCCCAACTTGGGCCTGTGGACTTCGGAGAGAAAATTCACCCAAAGGAGAAAAGTGGATCAACAAAGTGGGGAAGAAAATTTTTCCCAGATGCGGGCCAACAGAGCGGGGAAGGCATTTAACACTTTTTCCCTTTTGGGACAAAGTGAATTTTACACCCGCACCTCTGCGCGCTCGGGGATGCTAGGTGATAGCTCCTTATTAGCCGGGCTTAGCGGGTCGGTGGGGGAACATTTGGAAAATTTGACTATTCAAAAGGAAGGGCAAAAAGGTCGAAAGGAACCCGTGCCTCTGCCGATGCGAGAAGATGCCACATGTTAGCCAACCATTAACTGCGGTTTGGTGGGCCGGTGGGAATAATTTTGAAATTTTCTAGAAAATTTTTGTGAAGCTTTAAGGCTTAAAAGATACACTCCTCCGAGGATGCCTCATGAAGTCACATGGCAACACCCGATTACACTGGGGTCAAGGCGGGGCTGCAAGGAAAACTTACAAATTTTTCAAAATTTATTTTTGAAAGTGCTTAAGGTTAAAATTGATCTCGAGCCTCCTCGACACCCAATGAAGCCACGTGTTGATCAATGATTGGCTGCGGGGTGGTAGGGCCATGGAGGAAAAATTGCCAAATTAACTTTTTGGACTTAGATCATTTTTAGACAAAATGAAGGCTTGCAGATTAGCGGAGTGGCGGGAAACTTCATGACTTTGCACCTTTTGGGAAAAAAGAAAAAAAAAGGAAATTTTTAGCCCATGGGTCCGCCCAAGAATATTTTATTCATTTAAAATTTGACAGTTAGATTATTTTGAGCCCGAAATGAAGAAAAAATTTAGAAGGCCATAAATTTTGATTAAGAACTCGGTTTTTGGAAAACGAGGAATTTCTAGAAATCTCTCGATGTCCTCTTTTAAAAAAAACCTTCGAATTTTAATTTGATAAATTTTAAAAGTTCAATTTTGAGAAAACATCTTTCTGCCACTCAGAAAGTGAACTGGTATTTTTAACTTATCAATTTTGTTCAAATTTGTCATTAATTCTTTTTCCACTTGCTAAACAGGAGGATTTTACTTGGAATATTTTAGGATAGATTTCAAGGTTAATTTTTCTTGATTGATTTGCATTTGAAATTTATCAATTTTATATAGCAAGAAGTCTACAATTTTGCCTTTGCCCGATTTGAAAGGTTATATAAAATTTTCATAAGTATTTTGGTATGTTTGGGGTCGTTTTGACCTTACAAATAAAATTTGATATTTGATTTCATCTTTTGATGTTGCACAGCCATTTTGTTCAATTTCCGATTAATAATTGTCAGTATGAAAGTTATCTAACAGAGCTCAAATTCGAATAGATTTATTTTCATTTACCAACTTTAAACTATGAATTCATTCCAACCTAATCTAACATACTAAGTTGACTCAAGCAAATTATTCAAATGCCAAATTACAATTCTGATTTCTAAAATATTTATTAAAAAAATAGAGTATTATGACATTTCTCCATACGTATTCACTTTTTCATCCTTCCAACAAAATTTCAAAATACATTCAACAATTAGATTTCAATACCCAATAATGCCATTTGAGTAAAGTAATATAATCCTTTATTGATTCAAAGAGATACCTTTACAATTTCTTCCTTCATTCCTCAATTACAATATATAAAATATGATTTCTTTCACATTCTTTCAAAAGCATAAAAAAAGAGTATATCTCTTTCACAATTCAATTTACAACTTTCATAGCCCATACAAACCATCTTTCCATCACAAATAATATACAACATAATCCACTTCAAGTGGGAAAAGGTTACACTAAGAAATGATCTCAGCAAGGACTGCAAATTGTCTTCTTTCTCGCTTTAGAATAGCAGTATGAATTTCCATCATTCTCCAATTTGGTCACAACAGAAAAAGGGAAAGGAAATTCTCTCCACCCAACCAAGACATCTATTGAAAAGGGATAAGCCATTCTTCTTCATTGGTCCCTGAGCCCCAACCACATTGCAATAAGAAATGTTTTTCTTCAACTAATGGCAACAAATGGATTTCACAACAAAGACATATTTCTCATTCAAAACATAGTCCAAAACAAAACTGGAGTTTTCCACCATAGAAAAAAGCAACAAACAACACTCAGGCTTCATCATGCAAGCCAAATGAGAAATAAACTATGAGGGATGCTTCTTATGCCTCCCAAAGGGGAAATGGGTATCACCACCTGAGAACAAACCGCCAAACTATATATCATTTCAAATAACCGACATGCCCTTATGCCTCCCCCAAGTACCCCTTATTCCTCACATTTCCTTATGCCTCCCAACCTCTTATGGCACCCCATAACGAGTAAATAAATGCAAGCTATTTCTTTGTAAGGTGGAACCCAAATCCCAACTCCCTCCACACTTATACCTCCCCAAAACACTTATGTCTCCCACAAAATTCCCCATAGTATTCTCCTACACCATCCCTAGGCTATCTACCCAACCATCCAACAAATAAAACAACACATTCAAACATTCAACCATTCACATATGCATACAAATAAAAGGATATTATTTCCAAGAGCTAATCTCTTACCTCTCCATGATGGAGTTTGTTCCAAGTTCAAAAACAAGCTCTCCAATGTAACAAAAACCAAGAGATCAACAATCAACAAGTATGCAACAATCTCCAAATTTCTCCCAATTTGCAAGAGCTCTAAAACCCAAAGCAAGTCACCAAAAATGAAGTGATAAAAGTGAAGCAAAAAAAAAACCCCAAAAACAAGGCAAGGAATTCAAATATATAGAAGAGGAAAGAGAAGAGGATGAGGTGGATCCATGTGGGATGCCACATCACACATCCTCAACTCCAACTCATAAGTAAACTTCAATCTCCAAGGCACAATAAATAATTAGGTGAATAAATGACAGTTTTACTTACACACTCAAATAAAAACCACACCTCATAAGGACTGAAATTGAAAGAATATAAGAAAGTGCAATAAAAGCATATAGCTTGACTTACAAATATTCATAATGAAGGCTATATTTAAACTCTCCAACAATAGGTAAGGTTGGCATGCAAATTTTAGAGGTATGGGACAAGTTTAACTTGTCCCATAAGCTTCCAAAATCATCCTTCAAGGAAAAACTCGAATTTTGAAAGGAGGTGGTGTGTTTCATACTCCAAAATTAATTTACACATCTCTTAAACATCACTTACACATTTTTTAAAACACTTTAATTTTAGGCCAAAAACTCTAATAATTAATTTCTTATGTCTCAATTTGATTAATTAGTTTTAACAACATGTTTACTCAATTAATTTACTGCAATTAATAAATAATGAAAGGGGTAAACACATCACTTCATAAACACGTACAAACATCATTAAAAAGGAACCAAATAAATAAATACACCCCCTCCCCCATGAGAATCCCTAATAATCACACACACACACACACATGAACAATACAAGTTGCCATGGTGACCTTGTTGAGTTCATTTAAAATTTCAATGTGGGTTGTCTATAATCCCCGATGTTTGTTGTGATATTTTTAACCCGCACAATACAAATACCCCTTCAACCTCATGGCCATATCGTAACATCCAAATGTATATAATATAATTTCAAAATCATCAATATATATATATATATATATATATATATATATATATATACAAAATCATCTACAAAATCAACAATATCACACTTACAATTTCATCAAAGAACTATATAATCATCAATTTTAAATTCAATTTTCTTGGTGTACTCAATATATCTAAATATCACGTCCTAACAACATCCATAAATATAAATATATATATATATATATATATATATATATATATAACCATGTCCAACAACATATCAACATCTAAATAAAATATCTCTAATAATCATTATGCATCATATATGAATCGAGTCAATAATAATCCATGATCGACATCTACCAACATAGTAAATCAAAACTATAATAATGTACATATTATAGTCAATAGTATCATGATCAATATAAAAAGTTTCAAGGGAAATGGGCGCTACATCCCCATCCCCTTAGACTTGAATTCCTCCTTGAAGTCACTAGAAGAGAGATATGAACAAATGAAATAGAAAAGGATCACCGCATTATGTAGTTGCTTGCTTCAAACAAGTGTGGGTCTACATAACCTAAGTTTGGTCAAATGCAATTTAACATGAAGAAGGGAGATTGCGAGGGATGAGTTATTAACTTTCTCGCATGCAAGGCTATGAACACTCAAATCTAGAGAGTAAATTTACGCTATCAACCAAGATACCACACATAAAAATATAATATGAAGAGTTCAAAAGAGGGTTAAGAGTAACCACCAAGTAGAGGAATAATAAAGAGAATTCCATGAGTTTGAGAACAACGACATAGTTTCCCAAGGAATACAACATACTACAATAAGAAAATTTAAGGTTCTACTAAGTTTAAGCCATGATTTAAAGGTTCGTTGTCTAGACAAGGCTAGAAAAAATCAACTATGAAAATTTTTGCATGAGGAACAAGTCTACTCAAGGTCTCACAATTTGAGGATCACATAGGATGAGGTTAATCAAAAAGGACACCTAAATCAGCAAAACATTTAAAATCAATGAACTATTCAAGGAAATCACTTCTATAACTCGAGAGGGTGCAATTAAATTTTCATGGTAATACAAGTGAAGTCAAGACGACAAATTTTCCTATAGTATGATTTTTACACTTTTTTTTTAAGAATCAAACACAAAGATACTAACCATATCTAAAGAAGTCACCCATTTAGCAAAACAATAAATATATATATCCCCTAAAGAACTAACATATTAATACAAGTACCATACATTATAGCACAATGGGAGTTATTTATCTTATTTCCTACTCAACCTCGGAATAACCATAAAGAGAGCACAAGAAATACCACAGACCACTCTAGGTCACTAATGAGAAGAATAACTAAACGGGGTCCAACTACAATCCAAGAATGCATCGTATCAAAAGTGAATAACATCATCTTGCACTTTCCATCCTAATGGAAAAGGGGCAACAATAATAAGGTGACCCAAGAAAATATGAAGAAAAGAAGACTTCCAAAAGTTATTTTATATCCTTAACATATGTTGCCTTAAAATTATAATAACTTAGGTCTCCAAGGACAAGAAAACTTGCAAGGAGGTTGCTTCTTAAAAAGATAAGTCTCACCCAAAAGGACCATAACTCACACTCGTCGAGCTACGGGATGATAAGGGTATGATGACCCAAAACTCCCACAAGAAAGGAACATACATCTATGAATAAGAAATTACTAAGAAACTAGAACACATTGCTATCCACCAGGTGTTTCACAATTTCAGGTAGGTGACAAAACTACAGGTTCAACTAAACATTGCACTCAATACAAATAAATCTTACTTATTTTATAACTCAACTAATTAAGTCGAAAGTTGTAGTTTTCTTTGCTAAGCACATTCCTTTATGAGTTTTATTCATTACACTTCCTCCTATTATGACATCACAATGTTTTGTTATAAGGACCACTAAGGGGGCATGATAGCTGCTCATGATTACGTAAAGGTAGAAAAGAGAAAAAGTATTTATTTGACTCCTAAGGGAGGTAGATGGACAGATTTTTCCTTTTATGTTCTTCTACATGTTTTTTTTTTTTCTATTAATCTACCAAGGTTAAAGCAAGAACCATTTTCTCTTTCTATGTTCTAGTTTATTTGTTAAGCTTCAAGGCCAAATCTCCTCAATTATAGTTTTATGATGTTTGGGTGAGTCAACTTGTCAATTAAAAATTTAATGAGAAGGAAGGGTAAACATATCACACTATTAATTTTATGGGAGAGAGAGGTAAATCAACACATCACATTTTTAATTCTAAGGAAAATAAGGGACATTCAACATAGAAAACAAATTATTACTTTTGTAAGAACTAGGAAACAATCAACCAACATGGATCACAACAATATTTTGAGATTTTTTTCCACTAATTACAAGTATAATAAAACATTCCTAGTGGGTTTCTACAAGTTCTCAAAATAAGTTACAAGGAGGCCCATTAAAGAAGCATAATTACTTTTACTGATCTACTAGGGTTTAACAATGATTATTGTTATGGAAAAAACATTGTACTCACCTAATAAGACAAGGAATGTTTTCAAATCAGAGACACCTAAAATATGCTTACACTTAGCATTTCATCCAATCCAATAAATTAATGACACTTCATTAAATTCACATACTTTGCTCCATTCTCGAATTCCCATTTACGACACTCTTTCAATCGTATTCCTCCTATAATCAGCTTATTTGGCTAATATCTCTCTTATAGCTAAACATTCCTCCTTTCAACCATTCAAAACCTCCCTAATTCTCTCTAGACCACTTCTATTGGATTTGTAGGCTATCTATCACCACAATTGGTTATCCAGACCCTCCCAACTCTCAATGAGTCTATAATCACTTGTTAATCAAGTTTAACTAGCCTAATTCTTGCTTAACTAAGCCTAAAGCATGTTTATCCTAATCTAATCTAAAAGTGCTTTTTGGGCTTTAGTCCCACATGCAGCCAAATTTCAAATTCTCCCAACTGGAAAACTATAAATACAAGGCTAATCCTACCCATTCAAACTACAACTTTACATAAGCTAAAGCTCAAACAAGCCTAAGAAAGCTTAAGAGCTCATTTGCATTAGCCAAGATAATAAGGCATTTGATCTTGGGTCATCCACCATTAAAATAGCTTCATCTTGCACCCATGTTAGGTTAGTAATGAAATAGCTAAACTTGGCCATGTAGCCATTTAGTGAGATTCGTTCACCCTCATGGAGTAAACAACACACAATTTGATTGCTTAGAATCTAACTAGGTTCACTTTCATTAAGCTTTCATAGAGTAGAGAGTAGTATACATGTTAATTTTTTATGTTTTTTTCAAATTTATAATGCTTGCATGTTAGTTTCTCTTTTTTGGCTCTAATCCTATGGTGCATCGATGAGTTAGCAAAGCTTTGAGGTTCTTTAGCCTCATTCCATAGCTTGTGAAACTTTCCAATGCACACATTTGGCACGCCCGGTGGGACACTTATGTCCATCCTCCATTAATGGGGTCACTTTGAAGCTTTTTGTTTTAGTTTCTAACTATTTCTTAGTTTTAATCTTTCTAGGATAGTTTCAAAGCTTTCTATATTAGTTTTAAAGCTTTCTAGATTAGTTTCAAAGCTTTCTAGATTAGTTTCAAAGTTTTTAGATTATTTCAAGTTTTTAGTTTCATTAATATTTTTGTTCTAAATGGAAAAAAATCATTTTTCTTGGTTTTTTCTTTGCGGGATCAAAGGAGGTGAAGTGCTACTAAAAATTGAACCAAATCGATAAAATTTGAATATTTTTGAAAAATCACATGTTTTTAGCCACCTACAAAGAAGGGGGTACACACGCCATTATGTGTATGCGGGCGCAACTCTCATTGTGTTTTTTTACACAGTGTGCGCAGCACAAAAAAATGGGTACAGCACCAATAAAGGGGTGCAAGTATCACGACAAAGGGCGCAAACATCATTAGCAATCTTCCGAGGCTATAACATTTGCTCCCAAACTTGAAACGACTCCATTTTTGTTGTGTTGGAAAGGTATTGAAGTGAACTAAACAATGGAATTATAAATTTGGGGTTTTAAATTACGAAAAATTTAAGGTTTTCATTTTTATTAAACTACTCATTTCTAAGATGTCTAAATGCTTTGGAAAATTTGGTCTTTGGTGTTCTAACACCTCGCAAGTTTTATTTTGAATCTAACTTTTGTTTTGTAGGGTATTTTTACATGTTTGATGGTGATTTGACTTGTTCAAAATTTTAATGAAGATTACATGTTTAATCATGAGATTAAATTCATGTATGCTCTTCCCTTCCACCTTTAAGGTGATCTTGTGAATCGAAATGATTCTTAAGTCCTTTGATGCTTTGTGGTTGTTAGGAATATTTGAGTGAAATTGGATAAACTTGGCATGGTTGAATTAAAAGTGTTTTTCCAGGTTTGATATCTTTTTGAATTTTTGAATACAATCACGTATGCTCTTCCCTTACGTCCTTGGATGAGCTGGAGAATCGAAATGATGCCTTCTATTTTGATGGAAAACTACTAAAAATCATCATACAGATAAAAATTCCATTTCTTGCAAAAGAATGGAGGAATCAAAACAAAATTCAGAAAACTACTAATACAGGTTGTTATACAAGTTACCAAACAAAGTGTTCGAGCAAACCACATCAAATTAAAAAGATAAAACAAAAAACATATTCAAAACACTATATTGTAGGTTTCAGAAAAGGGTACATCCCTCTCCACTCAAATGGAACATAACCCCTTTGGCATAATGCCTTAATCTACAACAATGGGGGTTGTTCTTGGAACCCCAAAGTAGTCCACGTAAGACGGAAAATTGTGGACGAAACGGGAAGTGCTCCGCACCGCCTATCTCGAGTAGTAATTCCTTTGTGAGATAGAGTTACAAGTTGTCCCTACGTGACCCTTTTAAGTACACAATTGGATGCATTTGATGCCCACTGTGCTTGAAGGGGGAAAATTTGAGATACTCCCAAACTAGTCAGTGTGACTTTTTTGGTAAATCGTCTCGCTCGTGGATAATCTTTGTAGCACCTAGACAAGAGAAACACCTAGGAAAATATACTTTGGCTAGGAGCCCACTTTGACCATCCTAAAAAATGTGTTGAGTTGTGAGCCATCATTTTCATCATTAAACGTGTGATGTGTTACTCTGGCCTAGTTCTTCACTTACCTTAAGGTAAGGTGAAACTCTACCAAAGTAAAGCCAACATTTTTCAACCCCACATTCTAATCTATCTCCTTCACCTTCTTTTGACACTTTTTGATCAAAGGAAGGGTGACTACCTTTGTGTTACCAATCAATTGCTTCTACCACTTTTTTGTCTGTTTACGCCCATCCATGTTTGCGACTGGGTAAGTTAAACGTCTAAAGTGTGTGGAGGCGTATTTATATCATTGATAGCTGTACGATGGAAAAGTGACAAGTGAGTGTGGGAATCTAGAAGTAACTCTTCCTCGTACCCAACCTCCCGAGGTCATGCTGAGACATCTGGTGGGGATGGACTATGCATGGGATGCAGACAAACTAGTTAGGTAATCTTATGTCTTTGACACACACTAGTGGAATCTGCAAATCTAAGGTAAAGAAGGCCCTCCTAATCTGAACTGACGTGATAGATCAATCGGAAAGGATGACTACTCGAAGGCTCTAATCAATAATGATCTCTGGCATGATTCGATCTATGGGTTGTAGGATGCATCGAAAATGACCCAGGATTTTTTCATGTATGTCTCCAGATAGGGTCATGAAAATGGATGATGGATATAGTGGACTCTACGGGTGATTCTCTGGTTTAGTCCAGAAATCCTTAGCTTCATTAGTTGTTATATCCAATAAGAATAACTATGTGATGATGATAGGCGGAAGTGGAGTAGATCTAAATACTAATGTGTGTAAGCCAACGTCAACATCAGATTGACCTATGGACTTGTTGGGTTGTGGGATTTGTGGGTCACAACCGTAGATTCATGGTTGTTGTGGACCTGCTATGGTCATGTGTGGAATCAGTCCCTAATCCCTAGTATCCAATAGTCGTATGCCTTTTCGGCCTCTATGTTCAGAATTAACAGTTGTGTAATCTTCTCAGAGTATCTTACAGGTGTTCTTGCAACCTGAATTCTTAAACTAGTATCTATGTCCATGAGAGTGTCTCCTACGTCTAGCTGTGGGACCAAAGGATCACAACCAAACATTTGCTCTCTTTCAAGCCCTTCTACAGTCATGCGGATATTTATCTAGGGTAACCTATAGTTTGACTGGTTTGACCAAAACATGTACGCTTTGTCATCTTCTACGTTTAACCCTCTTAGCTATGAGCTGATTTCTTGTAGGTCTGTTGTAACAAGATTGGGTTAAGGAACGATTGGCTTGAATACGTATTCTCTCGGGCTCTTTAGATCCCATGATTGTCATGCAAAAGGAAATGATATAAAGCTAACTAATGATAGAATAAATTAGCTACACAAGATATATCTATGTATATTCCTAAATCTGATTTTATTGATAAACTACTAAAAAAAATTTAAAAGACCAATTATCTAATATATCTAGAAATTGATAACTAAACTAATAACACAATTAAAACAAACAAAGCAACCGAGTATAGCTACTTGTCTATGCAGTTTGTAGATCTATCCTAAATAACCAAATAACTGATCTACTCTATTTGAAAGACTCTTGATCCTACCTTAGAAGTGAGGAGTGAATCATAGTTTCTCAGAAACTATCAATCCCCACAGCTTCCCTGTAATATTGAAAGTGAGATTAACTAAAATGAAATGATTGACTATTCTATTTGATATATTTTAACTAGAACTTTGAAAGCTTGAACCTGGACTTTGTAGAACAGTGGTGAATTTGGTTGTGTATGGATTTGTCCCCTCAGTGTGATCTCCTCGTTCCTTCGTGCTCATGTGGATCTAGAAAAGCATGTAATGCTAGCATCAATAGAAGTAGATATTGGAACAATGGAAGCTTAGGATACAGACTGAATATAATGTGAGTAGGAGAGGGATAGTGCAAGAGAACAGAGCTTGGCTTATGCAATTCCTAGCGGGATTTATTGTGATTCATGCAACACAAAACATCCAGAACCTGAAACTATTATTTTTGATGAGCAAAACCTACAACTTTAATGGCTTCCTACTGAAAATCAAACTATCCTACTCCAATTGATTGGATGAAATAATAACAACACTTGCACAAGGAGAATATGTGGCTTCCTAACAGCTAAACAACACTAACCAGACCTACAACAAATGAAACTAGGAATCCTAAGAAAAATTGAAAGGCTAAGCTATTGAAATGAGAAATTCGAGGAAAATTTGAGGGTGATTTTCTTGAGCATGAGCCAGCTATTTATAGAATCCCATTTACCCAAAGGTGAAAACCAATTTGATCTCTTAAACCATAAACAATGCCAAAACACTATTCCAAGGAACCAGAATCATAAATACAAGCAAAGGCGGTGAAAAAAATTTGGTGAACGTTGATTTTTATGCGAGTCGTGATAAAAGAAACGTTCTAGAAAAACACGTGTAGGACCATCACCCCGAGAAGGGTGGCGGTTCAGACCACCGCCTCTGCTCGAGCGGCGCGGTCACAAGACCGCCGCCTAGGTAGGGCGGCGGTTTTGTCACTGAAGACCGAAAGGCAAAGGAAAAGAGGGGGAAGGAAAAAGCAAAGCACGCAGGGGCTAAATAGGGCATGCGGGATGTTAACACATACTTGGAGAGCTTTTTCGGATCCCGAACACCTTGCGAGGAGACCTATATCATCATTCGGGCATGTGTAACATTGTTTGAAGGTACATTACCCTATAATTTTGGGTGTGCACATATTGTCCCCTTGAAGAAGTGTTTTAGCCATGAAGAGGCATAAAATAGTTTGTCCGAGTATGGCGGTCCCGAAATGGGAAGTTAGAATTTTTACCTAATATGTCCATGTGTCGAAATGACACCATCAAAATTTCCCGCCACCTGCAAAATGAAAAGAGGACTCAAGTGCAGATAGACAAAATAGATCGAAGAATAAATACTAAAATATTATGAAATGAGGATGTACCATATGTGTGGGGATAAGAACTTACCTTCGTTGGTGCTCCAAAACCGTGAAAAGGGGCATTCAAAACAAGTCAGTTCTTTATATATGTAAAAGTGGGCCCATTTTCCTATTCATTTACATGTATTGATTTGATTGATTTTGAGCTCTGGGACCCACGGTGATAGTTTCGGCGAGAGTATAGTCAAAAACATCTGGGACGAGATCGTGATCATGCCTCCATGAGTGGAACATCAACCCGTGAGATCACAAAGTTAGTTTTTTATTTATTTACCATTTTTGTCCCCAAAATGTTAAAATGGTAAAATCTTTGTCATGGGGGAGTTATTTTTGAAAATGTCAGTTTTAATAGGGTCACCTAGGGGGCCGCCTACTGGGTAGGCTTTTTTGAGTCAAAATGGTCTTTATTTTGATTTTTTAACCATTTTTAGGGCACATGACCCGCGTGGGATTTCGGGACATGACCACCACCCCGAGCAAAGTGACGGTTATGTGACCGCCGCCCTGATCAGGGTGGTGGTTACAAGACCACCATCTTTAAGGTGGCTATTATGAAACCGCCACCCTGCTCAGGGTGGTGGTCCTACACAGAATGTATAAACAACACTTATGTGAATTTGTTTTTGCATTTTTACCATTCTTACCTACTTTCATGATTTTTCTACTACCATTTGGATACTAACTTACTTCGTTTTGTGTGTTTTTGGGTGTATGTAGGTGAAGGAGGAGTATATCCGATGGAGCTAAGAGAGGAAGTGTGAGGCTTCCAAAGTAGTATTGGATGCCCTTTCTTAGATGAGCAGGGACAGGTCTTCGAGGGGCTAGTATACTGCGCATATCACGGGTCCTGCATGTTGCACCCTCTAGTCACATACTTTGTGACTTGTTTTCATATTTAGATGTTAATTGGAACACTTTCCAATTACTGTGGGTCGTCGGGAGTGGACCATTACTTTGGAGGATGTTTGTTGTATCCTGGGGTCCCGATCATCGAGAGATGGCTCACACTTGAGACAGCAGGGTCACGGCTCAGATAGCATAGTGGGCCTCATATATGGGAGATGTAGTTATCTCCACTGGTTCGAAGAAGGGGGTGAGGGTCTGATCTATTCCTAGCCTGCCTATCCCCTTGATTCGTCAGGCCATTATGGGGATCCTTGCCTCGAGATTGATCGGGGATAAGGGAGGAGACACTTTACTTTATTGTTGGTCCCCCATCATTGCATAGATTGAGGGACATGGCCGGATTTACGCATGGGGAGCTAACATTCTTGGGACCACCTATCATGATTTGTACCAGGTGGTTCGTTTATAGGGGTAGTCTTTGAGCCATCTCGACCCTGGTTATGAGTGGGTCTACGAGCATTTCATCCCCTATGGGAGAGGTGTAGAGGTGGCAAATCCTGGAGCTATGAGGACAGCTAGATGCATGACATGTCGATTCTCGAGCACCTCACCCGCCTAGTCACCTCCTTGACCACTAATGACATGGATCCCACACCTTATCAGGCCATGGCAGGTTTATGGGGTGAGGAGGCTCTTACTTTGATTTCTTGCTCCACCACAAGGCAACTTATGGATAGGATGGGGAGGGTGGAGATACATTATTTTGGTCAAGTGACTCGGCGCTTTAGCCTTCCTTACGTGGGTATGCTTCCCCAAGGGTGCCGTGTACTCGATCGGTTCGAGAGGCCGTGGTTGGACAGTTGTTAGTCCTAGTATTCCTATTGCAACTAGGAGGGTAGTACAATCTCGAGGAGAGATGGTGTTCCTCGAGCACCCTTACTTCAGATTGTCACCGGTCCTACCCACAGCAGCGACGACCCCATTGATATAGACTCTGAGTCTGAGGAGTTCACAAGGGGGGATACGGAGGAGGAGACCGAGGCTGAGGTCAGTGAGTCAGGTGGAGAGGAGGACAACAATCCTGAGTGGCATGACACTCAGGATATTTTACAGGTGGAGAGGGTAGAGTAGAGTGCAGAGAGGGTGACCCTTACTTTAGAGGAGCCACTTTCTTAGGGCTTGGGCGAGAGATGATGATTCCATGGTAGGACATTATGTTGACCTAGCCATGGGAGGAGTACATCGAGTTAGTGGTAGCATCTATGGCAAAAATGACCTTAGGGATCCCTCCTAGAGGCCTGGAGATCCTAGTGAGTTATCATCCTTCCCTTAATATTTGTTTAGGATTGCCTTAGTTGTTATCTCTCCTTTTGTTTTTGTTTCTATCTTTTGATTATTTCTAATTCATTTCTCTCCTTTGCTTGCAGAGACAACCAATGAGTGGCGAGACCTGATTCACCGGGTATGCACTGATACCCTGATGATCCCCATGGAGAAGACCCATGTAGAGCTATCCGTGGATGTAGGGGAGCCCTCAACAGCCGGTAGGCATACCGACATTTTTTCCCTTGTCTAGCATGTGGCCAGGATGGTGTCTACTCTTTGTATTGAGTTGGCAGGATATAGGACAGCAGAGCACCTAATGAGGAGTCACTCTCATGGTGAGAATGCAGTTGCTCCTTGGGATTGTTATCCCTCCATGCACTCGAGCGCCGGTATATCCGGAGTTATAGACATGGGCATGCACCGTCGAGAGGATCTCGTAGGGGTTGAGAGGCTGCTTGGATATCTTAGGCTGTTTTGTATGATGTATTTAGTATTTTCTGGGCTCTTTGAGCGTTTTGACCATGCTTAGCACATGATGGCATTGTATAGGAAACTTGATTATATATATATATATTCTTTTTGGATCAGACTCTTGGTATCAATGTTCTTGTGATTTGCTTTCGCATGTAAATTATAATGTTGTTTTTATATGCTTTTCAGAATGTATGCAATGGAGAACAAATGATACAAATGCTTTCTTTCTTTTTGTATTTTGTGATGCTGATGTATGATAATGTAGACACAATGTGATTTTGAACTTTAGTTTCTATAAGCAATTTTTGGTACTTCATATTGGTTTTTGACAAAATGTGATGATAAACTGGTATGATGAGCAGATGAACTTGCCCCATTCCTAACTCCACGCAACTAGTAAGATGCGAGGGCTCATCACCGAGAGCTAGAAACGGAAAAAGCTACGAAATTTGTTGAATGATAGTGATGAGAGATAGACAAAGATTTGGTGGAACCAAATTAGGATGCTACAAACCTACTCTACCCAAGTGACTCCATAGTTTAGAATGCTACTTGCTTTGCGGTTTATCTAGACTTAGATCCGTAGATGGCCACATGGTAGACAAAATCTGGTTTTCGGGGTTTTGAACTCTCTTGGAATTTTGGACATCTGATTCATTTGTTTTTGACTCAAGATTTCAAAAGTTCATTTGAATTGTTTACTTACGACCTTCAACATTTATTATCAAGAGGACCCCCCATACCTTGCCTCATGCTACTAGTCAGAAGCATGGGCTTATCACCATGGACAAGGTACATGTGAGTAAGGGCATTCCCATCCTTTCCCAACCCTACGTCACTAGTAAGAGACACAAGCTCATCACCGAAGGTTGGTAGGGCAAGGAAATGTGTAAAAATAAAATTTTCTGTTTGATCTATATTTGACTTGTTTATTTGAGCAAAATTTCAGTATGTTCTTACTTCCAAAGATATATACATACGGGATAGATTATGACCTGATGAAGCTTCTAGAACAGACCATAGGTAAGACACCTATCCTAGGAAGAAACCAAAGTGAGAACAAGCTTGCAGATCTTGGTATGGTTACTGTTAAGACTTTGTCATATCTAGCTTTATCTGATGAAATTATTCAGAAATGGGTGATGTGACTATGAAAGTGAAGAAGTATGATTTGAAAGCTAATGTTAGTACCATCAGAAGTTTGTAATGAATTGCTTTGAGAATAAGTTCCTTGATCACAAAATTGTACAAAACAAGTGGATAAAATGAACCTAACTACATGAAGATGCAATGTAGATATAATTATACAGATAGTGCTGGTTGTTTATGCATAGAATTGTTTAAGGTGCAAGGAATTGACAGTTTCACCAAATTCCTCACCTTCCAAAGTACATAAGAGATATGCACAATTTTCATAGTCTCTTGTGACTCGGGATGGGCCCAACCATTTGGGCTTAATTTTGTTCCTTCGCGGTTTTTTTATCAATCCGGTTGTCTATCCTTAGAACTAGATCTCCTTCATATATATCTCGTTCATAGACCTTTTTATTATAATTCTAGCACATACATTCAACATAGACTCTATGTTGCTATTCAAAGATCTAACCCGGCCTCATCTAGGCTTGGTAGTTGGGAGAGACATGCTTCTCTATAAGCGTCTTTATCCGTAATCCTTGTAATGAGATGCGGAGACTGGGTATTTCAACCTCAAGTGGGAGAAGTTCTTCTCGCTCTAAATACCAACGAGAAAAAGTTTCTCCTATTGGTGTTCTTATTAAGGTTCGGTGGGCCCACAAGGCTGGGTATAACATTAAATGCTAGTCTCATTTGTTTTCTTTCACCATCTTAAGGATAATAGCTTTTAATGTTTTATTTGTCGCTTCACTTTGCCGTTAGCATGACGGTAATACAGAGAGGTTGTATGATGGTTTATTATAAATTTATTACATAATTCATGAACCTCGTCATTCTTAAAAGAAGTCCCATTATCTGTGATAATGATTTGTGGGACATCGTACTGTAAATGATCTAGTTCAAAATGAACTTGGCAATCACGGAACCTGGTATAGTGGTGAGAGGCATAGCCTCTACCCATTTGGTAAAATACTCTGGTGGCCATGATTATGAAGTTATGGCCATCTGTAGATGAGGGAGAGAATTTCCCTATCAAATCTAGGCCCCACATAGAAAAGGGCCATGGAGTAGCGATTGGTTGTAGAGCTTGTGCCGGCATGTGAATCTCGTGGGAGAATTCTTGGCATTTATGACACTTACATACAAACTCTATTGTGTCATGTTCTAGAGTGGGCCAGAAATATCCCATCCGATGTATTTTGTGAGCGGTGGCGTGACCACCGAAGTGGCCTCCACATATTCCACTATGAGATTCATGGAGAATCTTCTTGGATTCTTCTGTGTCAACACACCTTAGAAGCATTCCATCGAAAGCCTTACGATAGAACATTTGTTCTATAATAACGTATTTAGCCACAATTATGCATAACCGCCTTCTTTGTTGCGGTGTAGCACCTTCTGGAGAGGTATGGTCCATGATATAATTAATAATATCATTATACCATGGACATTCGGAAATAGGAGGTCTGGTTTCGACGTAATATATGTATTCATCGGGAAAGTAAATATCTACTAGATCACCTCCATCTAATGGGTTATTAGCTAACCAATCTGCAATGATTTTTCCCTTAACGGACTTATGATTTACAAACATTAATTCGAATTCACCCATTAAGGTTATAAAGCATCCAACTTTGGACAAGGACCCTTACGTGAGGAAAGTTCATAAATGGTCTATTTTAAAAATGACCCTTGTTTCTTGGTTTAGCACGTAACGTCTTAAGCATTTGGTTGCGAAGACTATGGCAAGGCATTCTCATTCCTTTGCGTATAACGTGTTTCATAGTCAAGCAACGTTTGACTAATAAAATAGATCACGTGTTCTCTCGTGTCATCATCTTCTTGAGCCAACATGCAGGCTAGCGAGACATTGGTAGCCCACGAATATAATATTAAAGGGTGGTCTGGCTTAGGAGGCATTAGCGTAGGTGGTGATAACAAGAAACGCTTAACCACTTTGAAAGCGTCGTTGCAGTCTTTGGTCCAATCGATGTTGTACTCTTTCTTGAGTAGATTGTTGATTGGATGAATGGCAAAGCTTAAATCTGGGATGAATCTTCGATTACACCGAGTTTCCCAAGAAATGACCTGATTCCAGATTCATCCGACGGTGGGATCATTTCAAGAACAACCCAGATTTTAGCTGGGTCCACATTGATCCCTCATGACGATATAATGTAACCTAGGAGCTTCCCTCCTGTCACACCAAAGATGCATTTTTCTGGGTTTAGTGTGACTCCGTATTCTATTAGACGTGAAAGAATGATGCGAGAGCACTTCCGGGTGATCACAACACTTCTTGGCTTTGGCCAACAAGTCATCTACATAGGATTCCACGATTTTGTGAATAAGATCATGAAATATATATGTCATTGCCCACTGGTATGTAGCGCCAACATTCTTGAGACCGAATGGCATAATAGCATAGCAATAGGTTCCCCAAGGAGTTATAAACATGGTTTTAGCTTGGTCTTGTTCAGATATTCTGATTTGATTGTATCCTGAGAATCCATCCATGAGAGACAAAAGCTCAAACCCAGTTGTTGCGTCAATGATGATGTCAATGGATGGTAATGGGAAGTCATCCTTAGGACATGCCTTGTTAATGTCTCGAAGTCTATGCAGATGCGTATTTTCCCATTCTTTTTTAGAACGGGAATGATATTAGATACCCACTGAGAGTAATCGACCGGTTTGATGAATCCTACTTGGAGGAGTTTCATTACCTCTTCCTTTACCATGAGAGCTACCTTGGGTTTCATTGGTCTCAATTTTTTTAATTGGTTTTGCGTCTGATTTAGTGATGAGGTTATGTACCACGATGTGTGGTGTAACCCCTGTCATTTCTTTATAATTAAATGCAAAATCCTTCTGATGTTCTTTGAGGATTCGAGTGTGTATTTCTATTTCTTCCGAGTTAACAAAGATCCTAGTTTCAAGATCTTTGGTTCTTCCTCTGTTCCAATGTTAATATCAATTGTTTCTTCGATTAAAGAAGCGTTACCTTCTTCAAACTCAGGTGGAGCTGGAGGTAGTTCCAGATCGTCTCCATTCTCTACCGTGTATATGCCGAGTTCCTTTTGTGGGGGAAGCTCTATCATGGGATTTCCAAAGTAGGAAGATGAATGTGGGATTAAGGACAAATCTACCACGTGATGGGTGAGATGTAACGCTACATAATCTAATTCAAGAGTGGCTCTATCACTATCAACGTGGTCTAGGATAGTAGATTTGTTCTCAGCTATGTTCGTTAAAAGAGGGTTTGACATTTTTTCACTAATGGTTCAGTACGAAGGGATACCATGAAATGGGTATCTTCCAACTCACTGTTTGGAGTGAAGCATGATGCTGAGGTTGCTATAGAATCTGCGAGAAGATTTTGTTCTCATAGGATTTATTTAATTGATATGAAGTCAAACTCTTTGCTCAAATCTAATACCACTGTTTTTTATAGCTGTAAGTGTTTAGCTCTGGTCTCATACACCTCAAAGACTTGGTTTGCTACTAATTGAGAGTCTCCTAACACCCTGATGTCATTAACATCAAGCCTTTTAGCTATGATGAGACCAAGGAGGAGGGCTTCATACTCCGTGCCATTGTTTGTACATTTGAAATTTAGTTTAAAGGTGAATGGTAGGATCTTTCCCTCGGGAGAAGTAAAGATCACACCTGCCCCAACCCCATAACGACATCTTGCTCCATCGAAATGGAGAGTCCAATATTTAGTTGGGAAGATGGACGTTGGGACATTTTCTATGTCAATTTCTTCTGCTTCGGTTACTTCTACCATGCAGAGTTCTTCTGCTGGCAGAGAACCAACTCCTAGGGTATATCCCATGCCTATAGAATCAAATGGTAGGAAAATTGGTAGATCTTGTTCTAACAATTCGACTATTTTTGTAGTAGTTCCTAATGATACTATTTCGACAATGTTAGCCTCATCCTTGAGGGTTGGGATAGTCTTGATTAGGCTCATAGTCTCTAGTTCTGTTGTAGGTACCAATTTTTCTTCTAGTTTTACGTCGGTTGGTTTATTAAGTTGGTTTGTTGGGAGTTCAAACTCAGAGTGAACACCCGGTCTTTTCTTTAGGTCAGCTAGGTGTATATCGAATGGTTTTGGATCGCCTTTGGCTACGAATATCTTTCCTAAGTGCAAGAACCTTACTTCTTGAAATAACGTAGAAGGGATTGCCTTCATACGGTGTATCCATAGTCAACCGAGGATCATATTATAGTTGGTTTCCCGGTCTATAATATAAAACTCGGTCAGATTGTTTTGGGTCCTAAGGTGACTGGTAGTATTATAGTTCCAATCAAAGTGACCTTAAGGCTATCATAGCCTCTTAGTGTATTCCGAGTCGTGGAACAATTTGTTTCTCCATACCCTAACTTTTGAAAGAAAGAGAAGGGGACTATGTTAACTGTTGCTCCATCATCAACCATTACGCGTTTAACATAATTGTTATAAACCCACACTTGCAAATGTAAGGTTGGATCACCTCTGCATGTAATCTTAGCGTCTGTTGGCATTTTGTTTATTTCGAATATAAACTTGGTATCCCTATTTGGTTGCCCCGAGGGTGGATATCAAAGTCTATATGGTTTACCTATGTTTCGGGAGGTGGAGTGATGTTAATTAAATGACCTAAACCTAATGCCTCTAAAAGAGCAGCCCTATGGGTAGGAGAGTTCTTCAGCAAGTCCAAAAAGGAGATGTGAGAGAAGGTTTTTGTTAGGTCATTAATTAAATCATAGGCACCTATGGGTTTTACTAATATTTGTTGGATGTTATCTGCCTCTAGCGGGTAACTTGGACTTGGCTGAGAGGAATACTCTCATGTCCTTGTTACGGCTTCCACGGTAGTTCGGTGTCTAATTCTACTAAACCGACTATCTTGGGTCGTGGCTGACTTCCTAATTGTGGTGCAATAGGTGGATTTAGTGAAGTCAAGGCTTTATGATCATTGTTCCCTACCATTAAACCTTTGCTCGTCCCATTCAGATTTAATTTTTTGTTATTGTGATTTAGGAGCAGATCGTGTAAGATCTTGAGGGGAGCATTTTGAGGGGAAACTACCCCTATAAAAGTATTTGGCACTGGTGATTCAGGATCTATCAAAAACATATCTATGAAAAGTTGTCTTTGTTCCTCTGGAAGACGTTTCATGAATTTATTATAGTCGCAGCGAGTCCTAGTGTCATGGCTCCAAATCTTTTGGAAACCACAATACGAGTTAGGATTGTAATTCTTAGGTTGCTGGTTTGGTGCATATTGTGGTCTAAAGCTCTGATCAAACCGTTTCCTATTAGGATTAAAGTTTTGCATTTGTTGTTTTTGGTTTTGGTTCTAGTTTTGATATCCAGTTGAGTTTTGGCTTGGACCCTGTGTCTGGATCCACCATTGTTGTTGTTGTTGTGGATGATTAAAATCCACTATGTTGATTGTCAGGGTAAAGTTGTTGTTTCGTTGATTGTTAACCAGTGGTGGAGTATTTACAACATTGGCCTTTTTAGCTTGGTTAGTTACTCCATCTATTGTTGTGCCGTGATTTTTGTTAAGGATTTTAGGTCCTTGATTGACGTTTGTGGTAGTAGGATAAGTCATAGTATTCTGGCTGGGGGTGATTAACCTCCCATTTGTTCCATATGTCTTGCGACCGCTATCTATTGCCACTTGATCTATTCGGAGGGCACTCTCAAGTACTTCATCGTAAGTCCTTAGTGGGAACTTTTGGACTTCTTCCTTTACCTCTCTACTGAGAGAATGAAGGAATAAATTGCATAGTTCCATTTGGTCCATGTTTGGAGCACTGGCTAAAGAATAAAGGATTGTATGCCATCTCTGGATGAAATGAGCGACAGATTCATTGTGTTCTTGCTTAATGTGTAAGAATTCCCTAATTCCTATTCTCAACAGTTTGTTCATGTCAAACGCCTTGATGAACTCTAAAATGAGTTGTTTAAAGGAATGGATGGAGGCTTCAGGTATTTTGTAATACCAATCGAGGGCAATGCCCTCCAACATTTTAGGGAATATTTTAACAAAAACTCCATCCCAAGGGAGTAGTTCTCGAATGGCTATGGCATAGGCCTTAATGTGTGCATTCAGATCTCCCTCACCTTTGTATTTGGGAAAATTAGGAAGAGGTCTTGGAAGCATGATGCTTCGTATGGTGAAGTCTAAGGGCTCTTTCAAATATTCTGAATAAGTCCCTATTGCGCATAGGTTTCGACCATCGATGGTGCCTACTGAGGGGGTGGAGGTGGAATGGGTTGTTGATATGGCATAGCGTATGCATTTGTCGGGACATAAGGAAATCCTTGTGGCTGAGCGAACATGCCGGGAGAAGAGAACATATCTCCTTGTGGTGATTTGGAATACATGTTTACGTATGGAGGAGTATTGCCCAGGAATGGGTTACTCTGTACTAGACCAGGAGGTATCATATTTTCCACTGAACGGTGTTAGAAATGATAGTTCTAGTTGGCGTTTGTTGTGAATACTGAGGAGGCATGCCCAACATGCCTATTCCTGTGAGGAGGTCTACTTGGCTAGGATGGTGTGGAGGATTGGAATTTCCTGCTGCATGAATTGAGAATTTTGACTTGCTTGAGCAAGTTCTAATCCTCTAACCTTTTCTACTAAAGTTGAAATGACTTCATTTGGTGAAGTCATGGTATTTTTCCTTAGTGGCATTTGTTGTATATCCTGATGTTGTATAGGCATGTGATACCCCGCTATGAACTGATCGTTTCCCAAGTTTCCCTGAGGGCATTTCCTATATGTAGTGGCATGGAGGTGTTTTCTTGAAAAGAGACCTCGGGTTGTGTTTGTAAACTTCCTATAGGTGGGTACATACTCCGAGAGCGTTGTTCATTCCTGGCATAATGCACTGAATTTTCATCATCTAAAACCAGGTATGGATCTGATTGTCTACTAATTTGTGGTCTAAGCAACACCTGAGGAGACGAACCAAATTCTCCTGTGAACGTCATATTGTTTGAGCCTGAAGGCTCTATTTATTGTGTTTGAGCGAGCTGATCCAACTCCTCTATTTGGAAAGAAGAACTATATCTAGTCCTTAGAGGTGGAGTTTGTGTTGACAATCGGTTAGCTGAATAATTGTCACCCCATGCTGAGAGCGAGGGTGATGGTTGTCTATTCAGTTGATCGTAGTATGCCTCAAGACCTAGGAGAGGTCTGCCATATGCATCAAATCCCGACATATTCGGGGGTATATGAATACCCGTAGAATAATGGGAAAGAGCGAAGGTGGATGAAAGAAGATGAAACACTAAACGAGAAAAGGCAAGAGTGAAGCAACTGTTCCAAGTTCACCAATTTTGTTGGTGAAGCTGGTGCAAAGGCTAATGAGGTGGAAAAGATGAAAACATTGTTTGATTCACGTTGGGTTCACCAATTTTGTACGATGGAAAAGTGACAAGCGAGCGTGGGAATCTACAAGTAACTCTTCCTCGCACCCGACCTCCCAAGGTCATGTCGAGACAACCGGTGGGGATGGACTATGCATGGGATGCAGAAAAACTAGTTAGGCAATCTTATGTCTTTGACACACACTAGTAGAATATGTGAATCTAAGGCAAAGAAAGACCTCCTAATCTGAACTGGCGTGATAGATCGATCAATGAGGATGACTGCTCGAAGGCTCCAATCAATATCGAGCTCTAGTGTGATTTGATCTATGGGTTGTGGGATACGTGGAAAATGACCCGGGATTGTTTCGTGTATGTCTCCAGACAGGGTCATGAAAATGGATGATGGATATAGTGGACTCTACGAGTGATTCTCCGGTCTAGTCTAGAAATCCTTAGCTTCGTTAGCTGCTATATACAACAAGGATAAATGTGTCATGATGATAGGTATAAGTGAGTGGATCTAAATACTGATGTGCGTAAGCCATCAATGTTGGATTGACCTATGGACTCATTAGGTTGTGGGATTTGTGGGTCACAACCGTAGATTCGTGGTTGTTGTGGACCTACTATGGTCATGTGTAGAATCAGTCCCTAATCCCTAGTATCTAATAGTCGTATGCCTTTTCGGCCTCTATGTTTAGAATTAACAGTTGTGTAATCTTCTCAGAGTATCTTACAGGCATTCTTGCAACCTAAATTCTTAAACTAGTATCTATGTCCGTGAGAGTGTCTCCTACGTCTGGCTATGGGACCAAAGGATCACAACCGAATGTTTTCTCTCTTTCAAGCCCTTCTACAGTCATGTGGATATTTATCTAGGGTAATTTGTAGTTTGACTAGTTTGACCAAAACGTGTACGCTTTGTTGTCTTCTATGTTTAGCCCTCTTAGCTGTGAGCTGATTTCTTGTAGGTTCATTGTTACTTGGAAGACCTAAATTCTGAGATTTTGGTCTATATCAGTTATTACCATAACAAGATTGGGTTGAGGCATAATTGGCTCGAATACGTATTCTCTGGGCTCTCTAGGTCCCATGATTGTCATGCAAAAGGAAATGATATAAAGCTAACTAATGACAGAATAAATTAACTACGCAAGATATATCTATGTATATTCCTAAATCTGATTTTATTGATAAACTACTAAACATAATTTAAAAGAGCAATTATCTAATATATCTAGAAATTGACAACTAAACTAATAACACAATTAAAACAAACAAAGCAACCGAGTATAGCTACTTGTCTATGCAGTTTGTAGATCTATCCTAAATAACCAAGTAATTGATCTACTCTATTTGAAAGAATCTTGATCCTACCTCAGAAGTGAGGAGTGAATCATAGTTTCTCAAAAACTCTCAATCTCCACAACTTCCCCGGTAATATCGAAAGAGAGATTAACTAAAATGAAATTATTGACTATTCTATTTGATAAATTTTAACTAGAACTTTGAAAGCTTGAACTTGGACTTTGCGAGCACAATGGCAAATCCAGTTGTGTATGGATTTTTCCCCTCGGTGTGATCTCCTCGCTCCTTCATGCTCACGTGGATCCGTAAAAACATGTAAAGCTAGCATCAACAGTAGATATTGGAACAATGGCAGCTCAAGGTACAAACTAAATACAATGCGAGTAGGAGAGGGATGGCACAAGAGAACAGAGCTTGGCCTATGTAATTCCTAGTGGGATTTATTGCGAGTCGTGTAACACAAAACATCCAGAACTTGAAACTATTCTTTTTTTGAGCAAAACCTACAACTTTAATGGCTTCCTACTGAAAATCAAACTATCCTACTCCAATTGATTGGATGAAATAATAACAACACTTGCACAAGGAGAATATGTGGCTTCCTAACAGCTAAACAACACTAACCATGCATATAACAAATGAAACTATGAATCCTAAGCAAAATTGAAAGACTAAGCTATTGAAATGAGAAATTCAGAGGAAAATTTGAGGGGCCATTTTCTTGAGCACAAGCTAGCTATTTATAGAATCCCATTTACCCAAAGGTGAAAACCAATTTGATCTCTTAAACCATAAACAATGCCAAAACACTATTCCAGGGAACTAGAATCATAAATACAAGCAAGGAAGTCAAAAAGCTGGTGAACGTTGTTTTTACGTGAGTTGTGATAAAAGGAAAATTTAGAAAAACGTGTGTAGGACTACGCCCGAGCAAGGCGGCGAAGCATGGACCACCGCCGCCCAGGGCGATGGTTTTGTCACTTTGAAAGACCGAAAGGCAAAGGAAAAGAGGGGAAGGGAAAATCAAAGCATGCGGGGGCTAAATGGGGTATGCGGGATGTTAATGCATACTTGGAGAGCTTTCCCGCATCCTGAACACCTTGCGAGGAGACCTATATCATCATTGGGGCATGTGTAACATTTTTGCGACGGTGCGATACCCTATAATTTTGCGTACGTACGATAGCCTTTGTGATCTTGATACCCACGTCAGGATTGTCATCATAGTTAGGATTGATTCATCATTTTATCTCTCTTTGACATGTTACCTCATTTGCATTGTCTCAACATAATTAAGATACTTATGTCATGTTTCTTGTAAACATGATCTAAGTTTCCACATTGTGGCGTTACACTACCCACGTTTTAACACATCCTTAGTATACTTTGACTTAGTTTGATTTCAAAAATTGTCCTAAATCTTGAAAGGTGTTGCTTACTTTGTTTGTGTCATTTTGATACCACTTTGACCCTAATATCTCACTTCTCTATGAAGCTTGATAGACATGTCCAATTGGTGTGGTTACCTGGCTTACATTTGTAAACCCCACCCTTTAACATTCAAGTATTGTTAGTTGTTGAACTTGTGATATCTTTTAATTGGGAGTCGCATCTACCCTTTGTTAATATTTACACCTTGTTCATTTTGAGCTTGACGTAAATATTTACATTGTGTTAATCATCTTTGCATCAAATTATCATTATGCACACACATTTTACATAGGGAGTAGTTCCTTTTTTATTTTCTTTGTGTTTCACAGTTGCGTGATTGTTCCTTGTGATTATTCATCTAGATAAATCATTTTCTAGGGAAATCCCTTTTGATCTCATTGAGATTGTGTCATCACGATGTTTATTTTCCTTAGACCCCCTTCGGAAAATCACACATGCATCTTTGTACTTACGAAATGTCTAGTTGGTTGTTGTTATGCTTCCCAGATGGACATAGCACCTTCTTCACTTTGAAGAAGTTTTATCACACTATCCAGGCCTAGATATTTGAGATTAAAATGATGCCAACAATGACTGATTATCGCACAGTTCCTCATTCTTACGACAATAAGGAATTCAATTTTTGGCGTTCACATCAAAGGATGCCCATCATGACTAAACCTCGTTTGGTTCTTCATGCTAGAAGTCCCATTCGGGTAACTCATTCCCCACCTTCATCTCATAGTCGGTGGTATGATTTGGACACTTCTAATCCAAATTATTATTTGAGTTCCCCCCACTCTTCTTCTAATTCTAATCCAAGCATTTCCTCTTCTTCTCGAGGATTCCAGGTCAACTATTTCATCTGGCTCTTATGAGGATTCGATCTAAACTACTATTCGATTCATCTATTTCGACTCCTAAGTCATCTAATGCAACTCCTATGTCATGGTCCTCCCTATCTTCGTAGGAACCTCTTCATCATACATTTAATGTGGCTCCTATGTCGTGGTTATCCCTTTTTTACGGGACCCCTTTTATCACGCCTCAACGAAATCTTCTTCCTTTAAAGATATGTGTGACTCTAAATCCCTCCAAGCAAATATATTATATAATTCTCGGAATCACAGTCCTCTCTTTCTTTTCGGGACCCTTGTTATTATTCATCCGATGGTATTCTTGAAGCATGGACCTCCACTTCTTTGTGGGAACTGTTATCCAAAATTCACCCCTCAAGGTAATTTTGATAACATGCATCAGATTATTTAGTCCCGAGCAAGTAGATTGATTCAAGGCAAAAAATCATGTTTTTTGGGTCCCCTCGGCCTTTTTCTAACTCCCCCACCCAAGAAGAAATCCCAATAGGTTGAGAAAATGGAAAAAATGTGAAAATAAGGTTGCAGGACTGTGTTAAGGCATTTCGGGTTTGAAGGGTTCGGGTCGTACTGAGGTTCGTTGTACCAAGCTTGGGGCCAAAAAAATGAAGAAAATCGGCTAAGTCCTAGTCCAGGCGGTTTGCATGAGACAGGTTGGAATGTTGGGATGCGCGGGACGTGAAAATCCAAAATGGCCGAAAGTAGGGAAAAAATGTGTTTTGCGCGGTTTGGGACATCCGGGCTAAAAGTACGTGTGGGACACGAATCGGCCGATTCGCCGAAAGACACTCCATTTTGGGCGGTTCGGAGATATTTGTCCTAGGCGATGCAGGGATAGTTGGGACAAAAGTATGATAGGGAAGCAAAAAGCCAAAAGAGCCGCCAATGAATAGAATCTCTCCACATATCCAGGCGGTGCCAAAGCAAAATTGGAAAAGCCCACAAGGAAATTTTGGAGGGTCAAACCCGTAGCCAATGGGGTTTTGACACGTGTCCAATTCAAAATGATGAAGCGACCCGCGGGAAATTTTCAAAGGATGAACCCGTGGATGAACCAGAGCCTGACACGTGTCATCCAAGTGGCGAGCGTGGGAAATTTTGGAAAATTTTCCAAATGACCAAAAAGGGTAGAAAATTCGAATTACTTTTCCCGTCGATCCGTTTTGGGCCTTTTCCTGCCCTAAATCTTCAAATGGCCATAACTTTCGATCTAGAGCTCAGATTTTCATGTTCTTTATATCAATGGAAAGATGGTGAAATTCTATACATGATTCCAAGGTCAATCTTGCATTTTAGTTCAGTTTGGACAAAAAAAATTGAAAAACACCTTTGGCACGTGGTAATGGCCAGAAATGATGTTTCAATAACTAGCTTTAATGTAAATACAGTTCACCGCTTTACTGTGGTTCTCACCTATAGCCATAATGAGATGAATTAAATGCAACCTAGAAGTGGTTGGGGTAGATTTGGATTTCCTCTCTCTTCCCTCTCTCATTCTTCCTATAAATTGTAAGGAGGGGCTTCTTTCTAAAGGTTGGACATTCTTGTTTTGCCCCTCCCTCCTTCTCTTCGGCAGGTGAATTTATGGAGTTCGAACCTCCCATTTAAAACTATAATGCAACTTTGCCTCTTGGCATTTTGTAGTGTATTGTATCAATCTTTGGATCAAGTAATGCATGTCTGTGGATGATTCTCAACCCTCTCTATGTTCATTTGCATCCTCCTGATCTTTCACTACAAATTTTGTTATCTGTGCATGATCTTGCATCACATTTTAATGGTTTGTGTTTATTGGCAAGATAGGTGTTCTTCATTCCTCGGTGCATCACCTCTGTTAGCTTAGGTTTATTTTTATGCATCTTCTTACCCTGTCTCCTTGGCAAGTTAGATTAGATTTTGAGTAAACCCTCTGCATTTTTCATGTGCATCTGAACAGAGGAATAGGAACCAGCCTTCTCTGGAGATTCCTTTCTCATTTTTGCAAGTCCCACACTTGGAGAAAGGATTCAATGTTGTGTAATCACACTAGATGCTTAGAATGATCAAACTAGAAATCTGATCAACATCTAGGGGGTGCTGTGAATTCGCACTAACGCTTTTGCACGCCCAAAGTGGGATGCTTAGAGGTCTTTCACTTTATATTTGATAGGTTGGTGTGTTCCTATTAAAGATTCAGCCTTTTGGAGGCACTTTCAAAAGCACATCTGGTGACTCCATCTGGTAAATAACTCATTCTCTGAGTTGTAGACCACTTTTTCATCCATTTCCATCCATCCTTCTTTCCATCTCTTTCATCCTTTTCCATTCCATGAAGTTGTGTAATCATGACTTCATTTCCATCATGGAATTCACATTTACAACAGCAGTATATCACACCTCCAACATGTTTTACAAATCCTCCAAATCAGCATTTTGATCAAATTCAAAATCAACATATCTACCCATATGAGCAGAAGTGCCAAAGTCAGTTTGGTTGTGAAGCACATCGAGAGAAAGGGTACGCATGCAATGAAGACAATCAAATGGAAGATGTAGATTTTGTGGAAAAAATCCAAAAGATGGAGGCAAAGATGGTGCAATCAAGAGCAGCAGCTCAAATGAAGGCTTTCAGAATTGGTTGCCGGACTCCTTGTCCATGGGGAGGCCCTTTTCCAAGACACTTCAGCCCTCAGGAGAAGCTGGAATTTATGATGAAGATGCTGCCCCAACTTGCACAATGGACAGCAGAAATAGAGGCCTATACACTTGGTGTTGAACAACCTTGTCAATGGGTAAGTTCTACACCATCATCTGGTTTTTCTCTTCCCATTACTCAAGTAGCATCATCTCATTTGGAATTTCAAATTCTAAATCCAGTCAATGTTGCCCCAGGAGTTAATTCCATTTCTCCATTCCCTAGTCTTCCACCACATCTCAATTCTTCATCCTTTTCACTTCCAAACAGCCATTCCCTCCAAAGAAACAAGAGTTTCTACCTCCGCACCACCACGAAAAATTGCCAAGCCATTTGAGTTACAATCCACTTCTCCTCTTGCATTCCCAAATCCATGTTGGGAAGATGAAAATCATAATGCCACCAAGGAAAACAACAAAGAAAAAGAGAAGCCAAACAAAGATGAAGAAATTCAAAGTCCAAGAGTTGGGCTCTTAAATTTGGGATGACAAAGATCCCCTTGATGGTTAAGCCTTTAGAAGAGGTTGGAGTTGGAGAAAAATGGTGGTCAGGACTGATTTTGTTGCAGTAGAAGAAGAAGATCTTGCAGTCCCAACTTGTCCTCTAGAGCAGCAGATCGAAGAGTTTGACTTGACAAACTTTATGCTGGAGGAAGAGTTCAATCAAGAGCAAGATTGTCTTCAAACATTGAGGAAGGAGAAGCTTCTCCAAATCCAAAAGAAGAGGAGCACATTCTAGTTGTGGAGGAGAAAATTACAGATCCAAGGGCTTTGAGCACAAAGCAGGCTACAAGAGAACCTTCAGTTCTTCTTTCTACTTCATCTCTTTCGAGTTCTAGTACAGAAGAAGAGTTTGATCTCTCAAACTCAATGTTGGAGGATGAAAGAAACCATGATGATCAAGTTACAAATCACGAGGAGACCATGGAGGAAGTTGAGCATTTGCAGCAGGACAACAATGAGATAGTTTATCTCATGATTTGGAGGATTGCTTTTGATGAAGAAGAACCGGTTGAGTTTCCACCATTCTCTCGTTCATCATCCACATTCCAAACACAAGATCCTACCGTCATGGAGGAGAGCATTCATTTACAGCAGCTTGCATCTTATAAAGCAGCTCTTTGGAATCAATATTGGAAGATTTAAATATTCCATGTTCTTCATTGAGGAAGAGAACGGGCGAAAAGGTCCTACCATTGCTTCCACATCACCCACCCAAGAAGGTCTACAAGAAGACTCCATTTTTGGAGTTGAAAATTAGAGCTATGGGCATATCAAACGGATCATACCTTGCCCAATAAGGTATTTGACTTCATTGGAGCCAAAGGAGAAGTCACAACCAGTCATGCTTGCTTCTGAGCATGAGGATGAGCTACAAAGAACCAAGGATCAGCTGTCATACCTCTCCAATCCAAATGCAGAACAACTAAAAGAGGTATTGAATTTTCCTTCAGCTGATACCTTGATGATTTGGGTGGAAGACCAGCTTCTTGTTGATTTTCCATTTATCCAATCAGCCATGTTCAGTGCCAAATCAGTTGCATGGTTGCCAATTTTGAAGAAAGGAAGCTATTTTGCACAACCAGTTGCGGGGTTTGTTTAGCTTACCTTTTCTTCCAGTTAGAATAGAGTAGGTAGGTTTGCTTTTAGTAAAAGAAGTGCTTGTGCACACTCTGCATGTTCCATTTGGAGCATGTATGATTTTTAGTTTTGTACATAGTTTTTGTGGTGCTAGTTTTGCTCTTGCACGGTCCATTTCAGTGGGTTTCCAAGTGGCTCAGAGAGGAGGTTTTCAAAGTTCAGATCAGTTTGCAGGCTACAACTCATGACTCCATGCCCAATGGATGCTTCAGGCAACTGGTAACTTCATCCAGCAGGTAGATGACCCCACTGAGTCACCAAAATTGTTATCCAAAATTCACCCCTCAAGGTAATTTTGATAACATGCATCAGATTATTCAGTCCCGAGCAAGTAGATTGATTCAAGGCAAAAAATCATGTTTTTAGGGTCCCCTCGGCCTTTTTCTAACTCCCCCACCCAAGAAGAAATCCCAACAAGTTGAGAAAATGGAAAAAATACCAAAATAAGGTTGTAGGAATGTGTTAAGGCATTTCGGGTTTGAAGGGTTTGGGTCGTACTGAGGTTTGTTGTACCAAGCTTGGGGCCAAAAAAATGAAGAAAATCGGCTAAGTCCTTGTCCAGTGCGGTCATGGGACAGGTTGGAACATCAAGACGTGTAGGACGCAAAATATATGAAATGGCTGAAAGCAGGGAAAAAATGTGTTTCGCGTGGTTTGGGACATCTAGGACAAAAGTACATGTAGGACGCGAATCGGCTGATTCACCGAAAGACACCCATTTCGGGCGGTTCGAAGATATTTGTCCCAGTGCAATGCAGGGACAGCTTGGGATAAAAGTACATGAGGGATGCGTGGGATGCAAAAAGCTGAAAGAGCTGCCAACAAATAGAATCTTGCCACGTGTCTAGGTAGCGCCAGAAATTGGAAAAGCCCGCAAGGAAATTTTGGAGGGTCAAACCTGCATCCAATGGGGTTTTGACATGTGTCCAAGTCAAAATGATGAAGTGACCCGTGGGAAATTTTCAAAGGATGAACCAGAGCCCTGCACATGTCATCCAAGTGGTGGAGCGTGGGGAAATTTTGGAAAATTTTCCAAATGACCAAAAAGGGTAAAAAATTTGAATTATTTTTCCCGCCGATCCGTTTTGGGCCTGTTCCTGCCCTAAATCTTCAAATGGCTATAACTTTCGATCCGAACTCGTATTTTCATGTTCTTTATATCAATGGAAAGCTGGTGAAATTATCTACATGATTTCGGGGTCAATCTTACATTTTGGTTCAGTTTGGGGAGAAAAATTTGAAAAACACCTGCGCACGTGATAATGGCCAGAAATGACGTTTCAACAACTAGCTTTAATGCAAATACAGTTCGCCGCTTTTGCTAGGGTTCTCACCTACTGCCATAATGAGATGAAGTAAATGCAGCCTTGAAGTGGTTGGGGTAGATTGTGATTTCCTCTCTCTTCCCTCTCTCATTATTCCTATAAATTGTAAGGAGGGGCTTCTTTCTAAAGGTCGACATTCTTGTTTACCCCTCCCTCCTTCTCTTCTAAGTGAATTTGTGAGGTTTGAACCTCCCATTTAAAATCAGTAATGCAACTTTGCCTCTTGGCATTTTACAAAGTGTTTTAGTATCAATATTTGGATGAAGTAATGCATTTCGTGGATGATTCTCAACCCTCTCTCGTGTTCATTTGCATCCTCCCGATCTTTCACTACAAATTTTGTTATCTCAGTGCATGATCTTGCATCACATTTTAATGGTTTTTGTTTATTGGTAAGATAGGTGTTCTCCATTCCTCGGTGCATCACCTCTCGTTAGCTTAGGTTTATTTTTATGCATCTTCTTACCTGTCTCCTTGGCAAGTTAGATTAGATTTTGAGTAAACCCTCTGCATTTTTTGTGTGCATATGAACAGAGGAATAGGAACCAACCTTCTCTGGAGATTCCTTTCTCATTTTTGTAAGTCCCACACTTGGAGAAAGGATTCAATGTTGTGCAATCACACTGGATGCTTAGAATGATCAAACTAGAAATCTGATCAACATCCGTGGGGCATTGTGAATTCACACTAACAGAACTTCTTCATGAATCACCCCAATAAATCTTCCTTCTTTGAGGATTCGTGTGACTCAAAGTCCTTCGATCAAACATCCGAATCGATCCATGTGTCGCAATATATAGACTTTGGACTCAATCCTACTAGTTTACGAGATGATATGCCATCGTATAGGTAGGTCCACACCACCTTCTTCTACTTCTGAGACATCTAGGTACACATCTTCTTTGTCTCTCATGTCATCTTCTTCTATTAATCATCATCAAACATATTCTAAGTCTTCCACACCAAGTGAGCCTCTTTCTTGCAATCAACCTCTCGGTGGTTGATCAACAACTCATATTGATTGACCTCTTTGAGAATGAAGAAAAAATTAGGGCATTTATAAGGGCACATGAAGATATTTCTTTAGAAGATTATGAGAAAGGATTCTCTTTAGACTTTGATGCGCCCACATATTCGAATAAAAATGTTGATTCTTTTTATCAAGAAACAGAGGAAGAGCCTCAAATCATGCAACTTGATCCTCCTCTTATTCTTCCATCTTCACATTCTTCATTAAGTGAGGAAACTCCTAGGTCTTACATTGATCCATGGCCTATCTTCTAATCACCCAATCACTCCTTGTCTATCATAATTCCTCAATCACAATCTCTTATGGGGTCAACACCAAGTAGCCCTTCATGTTCATACCCACACCTTCTAGTATCCCTTCCTCTACTATTTGTGGGAAATTTTCAAGTAGTCCACTATCTTCTATTCTTGGGGCATACCCAACTAGCCCCTTGTCTTCGAGGTATGGATCACCCTCGAGTAGTCCATCTTCTATTCTTAGGCCACATCCTTGTAGCCCATTATCTTACATCTACGGGTTACATCCTAAGTATCCCTTCTTCTTCTATTCTTGGGCCACATCCTAGTACCCCTTCATATTCTATCTATGAGTCACATCCTAGTAGCCCAGCTTCTTCTATTCTTGGGCCACATCATGGAAGCCCTTCATCATCTTCTATCAATAGCTCACCTCCCAGTATCCCCTCTTCTTTAATCCTTGGACCATATCCCTTTCATCCATCACATTATTCTTCTACCAAAGATGGTGGCAAGCCCATGGTCATTTCTCACATCAGTTCTAAACGTCCACATTCACTTTCTTCTCCTTCTCAGGATCAATCAAGTCATGCATTAGCTTATAAGAAACCCAAACAGTTTCTTAATCAAGCTCAGATCAAAACTGCAAAGAGCTCTATAGCTCCCAACAAATCAAACAATCTCAAAATTCTAAATCAATCACGATTCAAGAATGCACACCAACGTAACCATCAAGTATGGTGCAAAGTGCGTAAACCTCTGGATGGGGAATTAAATCTCCCACATATGAAATCCATGTTTTAGAACAAATCACAGTCATTTATTGAGTGTGAACTCACCTCGATCATTGAGATCAGGGATAATATCACTCTCGATAAACAAACATGCCTAGTCTCCCTTATTAAGGAAGTCACAAAAATTGTTGTTGGATCTTACCACACAGAGTGACTTTGTTAGTCCCAACCTCTTAAAACTATCAAAAATCTAAAACTCAAAAAAAAATTCAAAAATACAAAAATAAAAAACAAAAACATGAGAAAACAAAAAAAAACAAAGGTAAAAAGATCAAACATTGTAATCAGATTTTACATACACATGGATGTTTCTTTCTTCCCTTGCTTTCTGCTCTTCTTCTACAAGTCTTCCTACTATTTACATCCCTTCGGTGATATTGTGGTTAGCCTTTTCACACGCATTTTGCACCATCCATTCACAAAATCACCTTTCAAAATCAATCATCCCTACACATTGGCTAGGGTGTATTCACTTGTTGTTTATTAAATCTTCCCTTCAAGAGGTAATTAAATTCCATGTACACACACTGGATCTCTATGAGTAAATAGGATTAGTATGTTACCAAGTGTATTTTTTTGGACCTTTTTTAAACTCTTACTCTAGTCCATATCTCATCTCATGATTTGTTCCTTTGGCTAATCACTTCTTCATCGTGAGGCTTCTAAGCTACATTCATATCATTCACATCATTCTTCTACTTCGTTCAAAACATCCATGTGTATAAGATTATTTTTTTTCCATGTTTTTGGACACCTTTGTCCCCTTTCACAAAAACAATCTTCTCCTTCCTTTCTATCATGTGCTTTTAGGAAAACTTACGCTGGGGGCATCCTTACTTCTTCCCAACACTTCATTGGTTTATGTTCATCATCATGTTGAACCTATCCATAATGGCCTTGGGTCCCGCTTCTACCTATGAAGATTTTTCCTTTGAATACTCCCACCTAATCACTGGGGAATTTTTGCATCTTCACCTTTCTCGCACGCACGTGGCCTTATGCCCTTGTACATCCCATCTATCACTAGGGGCATCCATGCTTTCTCGTCTTCCTATACATAGTTTAAGAAAATTTTCAAAAAAATCAAAAACATTCAAATATGTTAGAAAAATCATCAAAAACATTCAAATATGTTAGAAAAATTAAAAAAATCAAATATGTTAGAATCATCAAAAACATTCAAATATGTTAGAAAAATCAAAACATTCAAATATGTTAGAAAAATAACAAAAACATTCAAATATGTTAGAAAAATCAAAACATTCAAATATGTTAGAAAAATCAAAATGTTCAAATATGTTTTAGAAAATTATAAACATTATAAATCATCCTAAAAAATGTTGCTCTTTGGTTCTCACTTGTTCATGTGTGTGACTCGTGGATCGTCTTGATTTACCTCCATTAACAAAAGTTAGGTTGCTTACTTCGTTTGTACTCTGGGGCACAACGAGTTGCCTAGTACTATTTTGTAGTGCACATTACTTTTTCATCGGACTGAAGTGTCCTCCATTTTCCCTTTTCATGTATCCTTGCTTGGGGCACCATCATTAACCCTTGTTGTTAATTCACATAGGTTAGAATTGAAGCTTGATAACCAAAAACATTACATCTTGTTTCTCTGTTAGTTTAGCTTGTTTACTTTCTCGTATTGCATTGCATTATGTATATTGCATGGAGTTAGGCATCTTTTACTTTCTCGTATTGCATTGCATTTTGTATGTTGCATGGGGTTGGTGTTTTTAGAAATGGACATTTGTTCGTATATGGATTTTCATGTCATACTACACTTTTGTTCATTCTTTTTAATAAGGATAGATGATGAAGATCTCTAGCAATATGATGAAAAATAAAGTTGTTTAAAAGGCACTAGATGGATGTTAGCTAATTTCCCCTTTCTCATACTCCTTTTCTTCTATATCCCCTTTCTTTTATTCTTCTTCACATTATCATTTCTTTTATTATCTTTCTGTCATATTTTCGATCGTCGATCAAGTTCTTCTATCACCCCATCAAAAATTGAGGGTGCATCCTTCATTCTACTCATTTTTCTTCTATCCTTTCAAGATTTTCTACTTGTTTATGCTTGTCTACTTTTGTTGAAGTGATGTCACTTACGCCACCCCAAAGAGGGGCAAATGTAGACACCTAAAATATGCTTACACTTAACATTTCATCCAATCCAATAAATTAACGACACTTCATTAAATCCCCATACTTTACTGTATTCTCGAATGCCCATTTACGACACTCTTTCAGTCGTATTCCTCCTATAATCAGCTTATTTGGCTAATATCTCTCTTATTAGCTAAACATTCCTCCTTTCGACCATTTAGAACCTCCCTAGTTCTCTCTAGACCACTTTTACTGGCTTCGTAGGCTATCTATCAGTCACAATTGGTTATCCAGACCCCTCCCAACTCTCAATGAGTCTATAATCACTTGTTAATCAAGTTTAACTAGCCTAATCCTTGCTTAACTAAGCCTAAAGCATGTTTATCCTAATCTAATCTAAAAGTGATTTTTGGGCTTTAGTCCCACATGCACCAAATTTCAAATTCTCCCAACCGGAAAACTATAAATACAAGGCTAATCCTACCCATTCAAACTACAACTTTACATAAGCTAAAGCCCAAACAAGCCTAAGAAAGCTTAAGAGCTCATTTGCATTAGCCAAGATAATAAGGCATTTGATCTTGGGTCATCCACCATTAAAATAGCTTCATCTTGCACCCATGTTAGGTTAGTAATGAAATAGCTAAACTTTTCCATGTAGCCATTTAGTGATATTCATTAACCCTCATGGAGTAAAAACACACAATTTGATTGCTTAGAATATAACTAGGTTCACTTTCATTAAGCTTTCATAGAGTAGAGAGTAGTTTACATGTTAGTTTTTCATGTTTTTGTCAAATTTATAATGCTTGCATGTTAGTTTCTCTTGTTTAGCTCTAATCCTACGGTGCATGGATGAGTTAGAAAAGCTTTGAGGTTCTTTATCCTCATTCTATAGCTTGTGCAACTTTCCAATGCACACAAAATCTACACCCATATTACCACAAGATACCACCAACCAAACAATCAAAATGACAAGGACAAATTTTAACAATAAGATCACCACATACTCGCTAGAAAGTGTCAAATGTAAGGAGACAATAAATTATCTATTCAACATGCCTTTACGACCAAGAGTTACAGCTTTTACAAGAAGAATCACATTATAAAATACCATCGAGATTAACTTTTCAAGGTATAATTACACTATCATCACCAATGTCATGGTCCAAAAGACTGAAATCATCCATAAGTGTCTCCACATAATCCAAAATTAACAAGTCATAGAGTATTATTCATAGTAACCAAAAAAAAATTAACGAAAGGGTAGACTTATTTATATGTCAAGAGGGAAAATAGACACACTTAATTTACACACAATACTCGAATGGGATTAAATCTAACCATAATTACCAGGATGCATATAATCCTCAAGTCACTATTTAATATAATGAAATGAGGAACTCTTGATAAAAATTAGCATTCCATCGAAGAGAAGCCACTACCAGACAAACACTTTTCCAAAGAACATCCACATCTAGCCGAAACAAACCGATCCCACTATAATTCATCAACCCACAATTAAACACCTCTACTCCGACAAGGTTCAAGCTCTTGCCGGATTGTAAGAGAGTCACCACCACCACTAACAAGCCGCCAACTAAAACGCACAACACAACGAACTTTCTTCCCAACCAGTGTCGAGTAATGAAAAGGTCACTTTAAGATCCTAGATACAATCAAGGTTCTCCGCATGCATCTAAAACCATGGAATAAATCTAATCACCTAAGAGGACATTCAAGACACCTAGGGTGTACCCCATACAACAAAATGTATGAATACAAGTAGCATAAAACCAGCTATCATCACGCAAGAAGAAATCCACGTAATATTTATCTAAGCAAACCAACAACATAACGAGCTCCGAGTTACCAATCAAAATAAAGTCCAAGAAATATCGGCAATCAAGGAAAGTGGCTAAGTAGCCGCATTGCAAAGTCTAAAAATTCTCACAAAAATATAAATAACTAGAAGAGCCTTAGAGCTTCTCAATCCAATCATAAAATAAGATGTTGGTTCTTGATAAAATAACACAAGTTTACAAATATAAAATACAAAAGGTTAACACCACATTCACTTCGTAGCCCTTCATGGCTGCCAATAGGGGTACTCTACCTCGAGGTCAGTTCCAAGGACACATGCATAGGATTGGGTCATAAACGACACCTAGACTTAATGTCCACTCTCCCATACAGGTAACAAAATGAAAAAATGACAACCAGACCAAATTTCCTAACTACTAAAGGAAGGAAGCTCTAAACAACTTCTAATTAACTCTTCCTGACCCTAGGACACAACCACTATTGTCCAACCACAAGATTCACACCATACAATTTATCATTCTAACAACTCCAATAAGGAAGGGTCTCAAAAAAGGGCTTAACGCATCATATAATTAAATCAAGTTTTAAGATTTTTAAAGCAACACATTTTAAAAGGGGAAAAACTTTCCACTACATTAGAATTTCATAAAAATCAATTTAATTTGACATTCTTAGTTACCCGGTTCAGAAAAAATGCCACTGAGCGAGTACAACAATTCAAACAACTTATTATTTTATTATTATTTTAATTTTGGTAGTTCAAATGAACAGAGTAATGTAATATTTCTTCATATGCATTTCTTTTTCAATTTTCAAACAAGTTTGTTTTCTTAGATTCAAAAGTGTGCTAGGTTTATAGTTCATGTCTCAAATTTTCTAGTGTGCCCAAGGGTCCAAGATTTAAACCCACAACTCTGATACCAAGTGTAACACCCACTAAAATCTCCCACTTGAGACCCATGAACAACCTAGGTTTAGTTACAAAATTATGGAATAATTTTTTTAAAAAGTGTTAGAAACCAAAGTCTTAAGGACAATTAAATTCAACTGATAAATTTTCCCATTATAATAATTACTAATTCCACATTATAAATCAACAAGTGTAATAAGTCCACACCTAGCTCAAATCTCCTTAGGGATTAATTTAATCACTGATTACATTGACATTTTAGCTAAATATTCCTTGATTAAAATTTTAGGGTTAAGGGACCAAAACAATTAAATACCCAAGGTATTTAATTCCACAAGATCTAAGACAAGAGCAAGGTTTAATTATAGTGGGGAAAAGAATACATATTTAAAATCATCAGAGTAAATTCTTACTTACCCACTCCTAGAACTCGGTTAAAGATTAAATTTGATTTTTTCATGATTAATGCAATTAGAATTTCCAAAACATTCCCATTAGATAGGGAATTTTCTCACCATTCCGGTGATATAAAGAAGTCCTCCTAACTCCTCATATTTCTCAAGTTATGGACCGACGGAACTTGGGGTGAAAATTTTCCCAAGAGCGGGCTGCGGGCCTGGGGAGGAAAATTTTCCCCAACTCGGGCCTGTGGACTTTGGAGAGAAAATTCACCCAGAGGAGAAAAGTGGATCGGCAGAGCAGGGAAGAAAAATTTTCCCACACGCGGGTCGGCGGAGTGGGGAAGGCATTTAGCACTTTTTCCCTTTTGGGACAAAGCAAATTTTACACCCGCACCTCGCCAATGCCTAGGGAGGCCATGTGGCAGCTCCTTATTAGCTGCGGGTCAGTGGGTTGGTAGGGAATATTTATAAAATTTGACTATTCAAAAGGAAGGGAAAAATGTCGAAAGGAACCCGCGCCTCCGCCAACACGAGAAGATGCCACGTGTCAGCCAACCGTTAGCTGCGGTTTGGGGGCCGATGGGGATAATTTGGAAATTTTTCCCAAAATTTTTTGAAGTGTTAAGGCTTAAAAATATCCACTCCTCCGTCGATGCCTCGTGAAGCCACGTGGCAGCACCTGATTACCTGCGGGCCGGCGGGGCTGCAGGGAAAACTTACAAATTTTCCAAATTTATTTTTGAAAGTGCTTAAGGTTAAAATCAATCTGAGCCTTATTTGTCACCCAACGAAGCCACATGTTGATCAATGATTGGCTATAGGGTGCCAGGCCGTGGAGGAAAAATTATCAAATTAACTTTTTGGACTTAGATCTTTTTAGAAAAAATGAAGGCTTGTAGATTAGCGGAGCGGCAGAAACTTCACGACTTTGCACCTTTTTATAAAAAAGAAAAAAAAAGGAAAGTTTTAGCCCATGGGTTTTCCCAAGAATATTTTATTCATTTAAAATATGACAGTTAGATTATTTTGAGCCCGAAATGAAGTAAAAACTTCATAAGGCCATAAATTTTGATTGGGAACTCGATTTTGGCAAACAAGGACTTTTTGAAAGCTATCGACGTCTATTTTCACAGTAAAGCTTAATAGTTTTATTTTGATAAAAATTAATTGGTCGGCTTTTGAGAAAACGTCTTTCTGTCACTTTTGAAAGTGAACCGGTATTTTTAATTTAGCAATTTTGGTCAAATTTTTCGTTAATTCTTTTTCCACTTATAGAAAGGGAATGGAGGATTTTACTTGGAAATTTTTAGGATAGATTGCAAGGTTAGGTTTTCTTGATTGATTTGCATTCAAAATTTATCTATGTTATACAACGCAAGAAGTCTACAATTTTGCCTTTGCCCGATTTGAAAGGTTATATAAAATTTTCATAAGTATTTTGGTATGTTTGGGGTCATTTTGACCTTACAAATAAAATTTGATATTTTATTTTGTCTTTCTAATGTTGTAGGATCATTCTGTTCAATTTCTGATTAATAATTGCAGTATGAAAGTTATCTAATAATGCTCAAATTCGAATAGATTTATTTTCATTTTCCAACTTTAAACTATGAAATCATTCCAACCCAATATAACATACTCAGCTTGACTTAAAAAAGTATTCAAATGCAAAATTACAATTCTGATTTCAAACATTTATTTTAAGAAACAGAGAGTATTATGACAGCTCCATACGTATTCACTTTTTCATCCTTCCAACAGAATTTCAAAATACATTCAACAATCAGATTTCAATACCTAATGATACCATTTGAGTAAAGTAATAAAATCCTTTATTGATTCAAAGAGATTCCTTTAATATTTCTTTTTCATTCCTCAATTACAATATACAGAATATGATTTCTTTCACATTCTTTCAAAAGTAGAACAATGAGTATATCTCTTTCAAAATTCAATTTACAACTTTCATAGCCCATACAGACCATCTTTCCATTACAAATAATATACACGACCATTCACTTCAAGTGGGAAAATGTTACATTAAGAAATGATCTCGTTGAGGATCACAACTATCTTCTTTCTTAGTTCAAAAACAGTAGTATGAATTTCTATCATTCTCCAATTTGGTAACAACAGAATAGGGGAAAGGAAATGCTCTCCACCCAACCATGACATCCAATGAAAAGGGAGAAGCAATCCTTCATTGGCCCCTGAGCCCCAATTACATTGCAATAAGAATTTTTTTTTAACTCATGGAAAGAATCGGTTTCCATAATATATAGACATATTTTTCATTCAAAACACAGTCCAAAAAAAACTAGAGTTTACCACCACGTAACAAAACAACAAACAACACTCAGGCTTCATCATGGAAGCCAAATGAGCAAGAAACTATGGGGGATGTTGCTTATGCCTCCCAAAGGGGAAATGGGTATCACCACCTGAGAACAAACCACCAAAATATATATCATTTCAAATCCCTAACATGCCCTTATGCCTCCCCAAGTACCCTTTATTCCTCACATTTCCTTATGCCTCCCCAACCTCTTATGGCACCCCATAACAAGTAAATAAATGCAAGCTATTTCTTTGTAAGGTGGAACCCAAATCCCAACTCCCTCCACACTTATACCTCCCCAAAACACTTATGCCTCCCACAAAATGCCCCATAGTCTTCTCCTACACCATCCCTAGGCCATCTACCCAACCAGCCAACAAATAAAACAACACATTCAAACATTCAACCATTCACATATGCATACAAATAAAAGGAGAGTATTTCCAAGAGCTAAGCTCTTACCTCTCCATGATGGAGTTTGTTCCAAGTTCAAAACAACAAGCTCTCCAATGCAACACAAACCAAGAGATCAACAATCAACAAGTATGCAACAATCTCCAAATTTCTCCCAATTTGCAAGAGCTCCAAAAACCCAAAGCAAGTCGCCAAAAATGAAGTGATAAAAGTGAAGAAAAAAAAACCCCAAAAACAAGCCAAGGAATTCAAATATATAGAAGAGGAAAGATAAAAGAATGAGCTGGACCTATGTGGGATTCCACATCACACATCCTCAACTCCAACTCATAAGTCAACTTCAATCTCCAAGGCACAATAAATAAGCAGGTGAATAAATGACATTTTTACTTACACACTCAAATCAAACCCACACCTCATAAGGAATGAAATTGAAAGCATGTAAGAAAGTGCAATAAAAGCATACAACTTGACTTACAAAAATGCATAATGAAGGATAGATTTAAAACCTCCAACCATAGGTAAGGTTGGCATGCAAATTTAAGAGGTATGGAGCAAGCTTAACTTGTCCCATAAGCTTCAAAAATCATCCTTCAAGGACAAATTCAAATTTCAAAAGGAGGTGGATTGTTTCATACTCCAAAATTAATTTTCACATCACTTACACATTTGTTAAAACACTTTTGTTTTAGGCCAAAAACTCTAATAATTACTTTCTTATGTCCCAATTTGATTAATTAATTTTAACAACATGTTTACTCACATTAATTTACCACAATTAATAAATAATGAAAGGGGTAAACACATCACTTAATAAACACATACAAACATCAATAAAAGGAACCAAATAAATAAATACACATAACCCTTGGTCACATTTAAAGGTGATCCCCCCATGGGAATCCCTAACAATCAAACACACACATGAACAATACAAGTTGCCATGGTGACCTTGTTGAATTCATCTAGAATTCCAATGTGGTTGGTCTCCAATCCCCCAATGTTTTTTGTGATATTTTTAACCTGTACAATACAAATACCCCTTCAACCTTGTGGCCATATCGAACATCGATTTGAATATAATATAATTTCAAAATCATAAATATAGATATGAATCACAACAACATCTAAACAATTAACAATATCACTTACAATGTCATCAAAGAACTATATAATCATCAATTTTAAATTCAATTTTCTCGGTCTACTCAATAAATCCAAATATCACATGTCCTAACAACATCCATAAATATATATCTAACCATGTCCAATAACATGTCAACATCTATATAAATGTATCTAACAATCATCATGCATCATATATGAATCGATTCAACAATTATCCATGATCCGACATCTAACACCATACTAAATCAAAACTATAATAATGTTCATAATATAGTCAAGAGATCATGATTAATATCAAAAGTGTTGAAGGCAAGCGGGCACTATAGTATCTCTTCATGTCAAAGAAGCTTTGAGTGTTCAAGGAAGACCAAAAGAACAAGGAACAAATGAGAAGAAACATGGTCATTCCAAGAATAATATAAGATCGAAATCTCTTAGAATGCCTTAGGTGATATGTTGGAATTGTGGTAAATTTGGATACTTTTGTAAGGAATACAAAGAAGAAAGGAAAAAGAAGAAGAAGAAGAAGCAAGATTCTGACTTTGAATCTGAAATGGAAGATGGAGATGTATTTGATGCAGCTTTGTCCACTCGTGCAAGTGATAATGCATGGTTGATAGAATTAGGTGCATCTTTCTATATGACCCCTAACAAAAACTGGTTTAGTAAGTATGAAAACTATGATGGTGGTAAGATGTATTTCGGTGATAATTCATTCCATGACTTTTTTGGTTATGGTAGTATTCATGAGAAATTTTCCAATGGTAGAGTTATAAGATTTGATGGTGTCTTGCTTATCCTAGTACTAGTAAGAAATTTATTATTTGTTAGGAAGATAATAGATGTGGGTGTACATGTACAATTTTCTCAAGTAGTTGTGAAAATGGTGAGAGGTCCTATGGTGATAAGAAGAGGAAGAAGATTGGGTAAATTGTACCAACTTGATGCATGAACGGTTGAGTGTAATAGAAATTTTGATAAAAATAATCCGTAAACTACTTCATTGAAAAAGGAGATGGTTTCCTCTTCGTGGATGGTTATGGCTTCTAGGTACTCAAGGGTTCTCTGTCTATTGAATAAAAATTTCCTGCATAGAATATAATGGTATGACACCAAAGGCTTGTTCACATTAGAGAGAAGGGTTTAAAATACCTGAAAAATAAGAACCTCATTTAGGGGTTGAGTGATTGTAATATAGAGTTTGATTTCTGTGAGCATTATATTTATGGCAAATAGAATTGTGTTCAATTTTACTTGTCTACTCATAAGTCTTCATGTATCTTGGATCTGATCCATTCGGATGTATTTGGTCTTGTTAAGGTTGCTTCATTTGCTAAATACGTTTATTATGTTACTTTCATTGATGATTTTAGTAGGAGAACATAGGTATATTTTTAAAGATTAAATCAAGTGTTTATTCATTTTAGGGAGTTAAGGCTATGCTTGAAACTCAGTTTGGAAAGAAAATTTAATGTTCAAGAACTGAAAATGATGTTGAGTATTGTTTTACATATTTTTATAGATTCCATATAGATTGCGGTATTAAAAGAATAAAATACAACTCCATATTCTCCACAAGAGAATGGAGTTCCAGAAATAATGAACAAAATGTTGATGTAGAAGGTTAGGAGAATGTTGAGTGGAGCTTTCCTAGAATGGAAAATTTCGATTGAAGTTGTTGCCTCTACTTTTTATTTAATAAATTGATCTACTACATAAACACTTGTTGATAAAATGCTAATGAAATTGTGGTCGGGAAAATCGTTCACTTAAACATCTTAGAGTTTTTGATTGTGAGGCATATGCACATGTGCCTAAGGAGAGGAGAAAATATTTAGGTTCTAAGGTTGTTAAATGAATCTTCATGAGCTAAATCTATGGTGTGAAAGGATACAAGCTTTAGGACCACTGTTGCTCAAAAAATAATTCATTCTTGAAGTGTTATTTTTAGAGATATTAGATCTTTCCTATTAATTTTGAGGAAAAAATATAAATAAATTGAACAAAAAAGGACATGGTTCAACTTCTTTCTATGCCCGAGAAAGTTGATACGAGACCCAAAAATAGAAAATAAGTTGAGGAGATATCATCAAGCTCTGAATCATCGAAGAGGAAGAACAAGAGGAAGAATTGGAATAATCTCCACCTCAACTTATTTGAAGGTATACAAGGTAAACATAACCACTTGAAAGGTATGGGTATTCACCGATGATAAGAAGAGTATATTTTCTCTCGAGTACTAACATTGATGAACTAAGATCTGTACAAGAAGCTTTTGTTATCAATGATGTAGATTCTGGAAAATATCAATGGATGAACAGATGAAATCTCTTAAAAGGGATGATACATGGGACCTTGTGCCATTTCCATAAGGTCATAAACCATTGGATGTAAATGGGTGTTTAAGTAAAATATTAGCTTAGATAGAAATGTTGAAAAGTATAAGGAATAGTTGGTTGTGAATGGTTACTCTCGTGGTTGAGGTTATTGATTACGGTGAGATTTTTCCTCCTATTGCTAAAATGACATACATTTGGTTTTTATTATCTATTGTAGATATTTTACAACCTAGAGGTTGAATAAATGGATGTGAAAACTTCTTTCCTTCATGGTGATTTGGAGGAAGAAATATATATGACACAACTAGAGCACTACGTGGTAAAATGTAAAAGCAAGTTGGTTTGTAAGTTAAAAATACCTTGTATTGCCTTGAATAAATTCCTAGGATGTGGTACCAAAATTTTGATACATATGAGTTGAGTTTGTAATTTTTGTGGTCTAAATTTGATCACTGTGTATATTTTAAATCTGATGGTGAATGTTTCATGGTAATTACTTTATATGTTGATGACATGTTGTTTATTGGGAAAGGAAGAGGTTTGATTACATAATTGAAATCTCATCTCTCTACAAAATTTTAAATGAAATATCTTGGTGCAAAAACACATACTTGGGATGGAGTTCGGAGAGATTGCAAGAATAGAAAGCTATGCCTTTTCTAGAGTAAGTATGTTTATTTTGTTTTGTAAAGGTTCAACATGTTGGATTGTAAACCACTTTGTGTTCCTGTTACATTGGAAACAAAGCTCTCTATTTCACAATGTCCTTCATCCCTATCGAGATGGAATACATGATCAAATTACCTTACCAAATTTTAGTTATAATATTAATGTATGTTATGGTCTCAGACAAAACCATACATTTCCCAAGCAATAGGATTTCTTTCTTGTTTTATTGCTAATACTAGAAGAGTGCATTGGAATGCAATTAAGAGGGTCTTAAGATATTATAGGGTACAACACATTACTCTATATGTTTTCATGGCACAAGAGATCAACATTCCCTACATATTCATGGCTTCTTGGATTTAGATTGGGTTGGTGACGCCGATAGCAGAATGTCCACTAGTTCATATATGTTTACTCTCAATGGTGGTGCAATCATTTGGATGAGAAAGAAACAAGTTGTGATCAATTTATCCAAAACTGAGGTAGAGTACATGTGAGCTAATCATTCCTCTAATGAATCCATTTGGATGAAGTGTTTGTGTTTATATATTGTATTGAAACATGGTACGATTATAATTTACCATGAAATTCAAACCACAATCATGCCTTATGAGGAACTTGACTTTTCTTGCCAGGACAAAAAAATTGATGTTCACTATAACTTCATGAGAGATATGGTTGAGGATGGCAAGTGAAGCTAGAAAAGGTAGAGATAGTTGTAAATGTTGTAGATGCATTAACTAATCCCGTGAGCACAAAGTGAAATTTAGGTGGTGTTCTCGAGTCTATGGGCCTTTTAGCCCCTAACATTTCATCTGTTATGGTATATTTCCCTTGTCCCTTGAGGTATTTGAAAAGTGGGAGATTGTTGGAAATGAGGTGTCTCAACCTTACTTTGTATTCATTTAAGTTTATCTTATAGCCGTGTTTAAAAATACATTATCAAAAGATGCCCATATTATAGTATATCATGGAAGGGCTATTTTTAGAGATATTATGATGGATTTTATGAAATCTTTGAGGGTAAACAAAAAGGGAGAATATTGTGAATGTGGCATCCTAATTTTAGACCGAAATATTTCTCTTTAATACAATCCACATCATGAGAGGTTTTGCACATAGTTTTGTAAACCACATGTGGTTTCTTTTATAACTAGACATCTATAAATTGAAGGCTTGAAGAAGTAGTTTTTGTGGTGAGTTTTGCAAGTAATATTATGTTGGAATACAACCTGGATTCTTCCAAAATTGTTTTTGGTAATACCCCTATAATAAACTTTCTCTACAAGTGTATCTAATATTGCTATTACATTTGAAGTACATTGAGTGGGATTTTGGAGTGTTGGGTTTTTCATCTAAAAGGATTTTACCCACAAATATCTAGTGTCTTTGTTAATTGATAATTTTCTTCCTATGAATGTGTTGATAGAATTTATGTAATCTGTTTGATTAATTTTTAAAATTTTTGCATAATATCTCTCCTCAATATTGGCGTAGGAAGTTGTTCCGCTACTCTAATTTTCTTACAATTTAAAGATATCCTCATTCTATGAGTTTTATTTTATAGTGATTTGTTTTGGATTGCATTCATTCATCTCTCAACTCTGCACTAAAATTGTTTTGAATCAACTATTAAAATAAATAGATTTTTTCATGGGTTATCCTCTATTGATTTGATTATAGGTATAATTTGATAAATACTAAATAAATTGTTTCATACTACTCTGCATTAAATCCATCTTCATATGGTATTGAACATTTAATTTGGATGAAGATTTATGCTTTTTTGTTAGAACTTCTTGAAGTCCTTCAGATCGTCATTGCTCCATTCTCCCATCAAGTTTCGCATTTTCAAAATTGATTGAACTCCTTGAATTATAATCTTGTTTCAAAATCACCACATAAATTTTTGATGTATTATTCAATCTAGCATCGAAGAATCTCTATCATTTTTCAAAACTTGTCATCTCCAACAGATCTGTAAGAATATGCTTGCTAATTTCACCAACTCACATGAATCTAATTATTATCAAACAAAAAAATTATTTTACATGTGTTTATCTTTATCTTAGGTTAATTTAGATTAATTCCCGATTATAGGAAATTTTAATAAAACAATTTAGATTACATGTTATTTGTATGAGGTGTCTCAACCTTACTGTATTCATTTAAGTTTATCTTACAGCTGTGTTTAAAAATACGTTATCAAAAGATGCCCATATTATAGGATATCATGGAAGGGCTATTTTTAGAGATATTATGATGGATTCTATGACATCTTTGAGGGTAAACAAAAAGGGAGAATATTGTGAATGTGGCATCCTAATTTTAGACCAAAATATTTCTCTTTAATACAATCCACGTCATGAGAGATTTTGCACATAGTTTTGTAAACCACGATGGTTTCTTGTTTAACCGAATGTCTATAAATTGAAGGCTTGAAGAAGTAGTTTTTGTGGTGATTTTTGCAAGTACTATTATGTTGAATACAACCTCGGATTCTTCCAAAATTGTTTCTACTAATACCCCTATAATAAACTTTCTCTGCAAGTGTATCTAATATTATTATTACATTTGAAATACATTGAGTGGGATTTTGGAGTGTGGGGTTTTTCATCCGAAAGGATTTTACCCACAAATATATGGTGTTTTTGTTAATTGATAATTTTATTGCTATGAATGTGTTGATAGAATTTATGTAATCTGTTTGATTATTTTTAAATTTTTTTGCATAATATCTCTCCTCAATATTGGCGTAGGAAGTTGTTCGATAATCTAATTTCCTTACAATTTAAATATATCCTCATTCTATGAGTTTTATTTTACAGTTGATTTGTTTTGGATTGCATTCATTCATCTCTTAACTCGCACTAATTTTTTTTTGAAACAGCTTATTAAAATAAATAGATTTTTTACATGTGTTATCTTCTATTGATTTGATTATAGATATAATTTCATAAATACTAAAGGAATTGTTTCATACTACTCTTCATTAAATCCATCTTCATATGGCATTGAACATTTAATTTGGATGAAGATTTATGATTTTTTGTTAGATCTTCTTGAAGTCCTTCATGATCTTCCTTACCTTATATTCCATTCTCACCGGATTGTCATTGCTCCATTCTCCCATCAAGTTTCGTAATTGCAAAATTGATTGAACTCCTTGAATTATAATCTTGTTTCAATATCACCATATAAGTTTTTGATGTATTATTCAATCTAGCATCGAAGAATTTCCATCATTTTTCGAACTTTTCATCTCCCACGATCTATAAGAATATGCCGCCAATTTCACAAACTCGCATGAATCTAATTATTATCAAACAAAAAGTTTATTTTACACGTGTTTATCTATCTTAGGTTTGTTTAGATTCATTCCTGATTATAGGAAATTTTAATAAAAAATTTAGATTACATGTTATAAATATCTTTCCATTATTCTTATGAAAAAAACATAAGTATTGTTTTCATATGCTCTATTTTTTCATGATTTATTGACCCAGGGGATTTTCATTAGGAAATGTGGATCTATGATCCTCTTGAAATATTTCAAAATCCATTTTATTGGGTATATATTTTTAGAGCTTTCCATGGGTATAAATAATGTGGAAATGGAGCACATATGCGAAAGGTATGACCCACAAAAATTCTTAACCAACTAGTAATAATATGGATTGCACACAAGTGACATGGATGTGTGCACATCAACCAAGTGGACCAGGATGATTACAACACATGCCAAGATAATATAGAGAAAATATTATTGTTTTGAAATGCTGGTCTTTGACTCTTGGTTGTGGAAAAATGGGCTGTTTATTTTGCTGATTAGGGTCCCTCATCCAAGGTCAACACACTTGACTATGGAGGGGTGCGTTGGCCTCCAATATTCATATTACCATTGATGGGATTCTATATGTAGTTTCCCAAGTTTTGTAACAGAGTGAATGTGGTATCATTATATTGTATTGTCAACATATTACATTAGGATAACACAAAGGACAATGTCACTCGCTGATCGGTTTATTCAGATTGACTCGATTCAACCTTCTCACCACCTACCCACCTTACTTCTTAACCACCATAACTCCCTCCGAATAGACACACAACTTTCACATCATCCCTAAATTCCTCCCCACCTATCTACCTTATCATCCCATGCACCACCTTTTATCTAAAACATGACACCACACTACTCACTCGACCAAACTTAGCAGCTCATGCCACATAGCCAATGTCTACACCATCCAATAAAAGTTGTCTTATGACTAAAATTAACTCTCCACCAAAGTGTATATTTAAACACCTATGCCACGTTTTGCACCATGCATATGGCACAAATCCAAAAATAAAAAATATAAAAAATTGGTGGTGGTTAAGGCGATCGAACCCTTGACCTACCACATGCCAAAATATACATGTCCATTACACCATGGAAATTTGGGATATTATAAAAGTGATCCATTAGGTATTTTTGGTAGAGTTTTTCAGGTTTGTGAGGTATTATTGCAAATTGTGAGAGTTTGGGGCATTTTGGGAGAAAATTCCAAAAGGGACAGGACCTCATTTTCTAGGGATATTACTTTGTGAAAGTGTATTTGGATATGTAATAGAATTTTTAAAACCTTTGTAAGTGTTTAAGGCTTATTTTATTAGATAGGTCACATTTATATGGACCCAGAGACATACACTTATATACCAAACTTTGTTAACAATTTTGTGTCATGTTTTATCTCTGTTTTTCCTAATTTATTCTCTCGATTTTACACAAGACTCGTAGATTTTTAAAAATAAGTTGGAATTATGGAAAAGTTATAATGTTAAAATTTATTCAGTAAATCATTTTTTGAAGCTAAATTGGTGAACGTTTTACACTTTCTTCATGATTACGAATCATGTTGGTATCAGAGCTGGTCTATGACTAGTTTCATGGTAGTTCAGATTGTAATTGGTTGAATGTTGAGAACATCCCACTTTGATAAGGGTGAAGGAGAGTTAGTACCATTTGATTTGGAGATTGGATCAAGACATTAACTTGGCCCAACTATTTTCAAAGAAGAAGATCTTTGTAAATCCTTCATGAAAATGAAAGAGATGATGGAAGAATTATACCGAGAATGTGTAAGGACAATGGAGAAAATAATCTAAAAAATCATAAGAAGAAAGGGCATCTACTCTTCCTAGATCCGGTTCCTCCTTTACAAAGGATGTTAAAATAAATTATGATTCTATTCCTTCATTAAAACTACATATTAAGCTTGAATTTTCAATGTATAATGAAGAGCTTAATGTAAAAAAACTAAATAACTATATCAAACAAATTGAAGTATACCGCAGATTCATAATATTGTTGATGATGAGGAAAAAATCTATTTGACTACTATTATAATGGGTGGTACTACACTCATCTAGTGGGAGAGTAAGCTGCAAGAGGTCGATGCATGCGAAGGGAAAGCAGCTTCCTCTTGGAATGAATTTTTCACTTTTAAGGAAACAATTTTATCCTTTGGGTTATTTGCAAAAATTTATGATGGATTAGTAAACTTTATGATAAACTACGTGAAATATTGTTCAATATTACACACGGGAGTTTAGAAATAGGGATCCTATTGTTGGTATTTCTCTACATTAAAAAAACACTGTAGAAGTATATTGGTAGGTTATATAGCTATTTGAGACATGATATTTTTCTCAATCCTAATAACCTTGATGTAGTTTTTATACAAGCTACTCATTTGGAAGTGAGAGGAAATTAAATAAAGATACTTCCTCCTTGAAAAACAGGATAAGCAACTTGACATCAAAGGAAATTTTTTGAAATAATAAGGTAAAGGGAAGCGTAAGAAAAATAATAACTCTATTGTTAAGAAAGAAGATGAAAAATGGTTTGCATTCATTTTAAAGGAAGTCATGATGAATATATGTGTTCAAAGTTACATCCAAAACTGAAACCTAAATGGATGAGTAACAAGAAATGAAAAGGAAAGAAAACTAATATTGTGGTGCATGATCTTGGATCTAAATCTTCTAATGAGACCAAGATCACAACTATGGGTCTAAAAGTCTGTATTGCTTCTTATTATTATAAAACTAGTTTATCTACTAATGCATTTTCTTGTAACAAACAATATTTTCATGATGAAAAGAAAATAAATGAGCATTTCCACCTTAGAGTTTTTTCTAAGTATACAAAAATTGACACTCTATCTAATAGTGGATCTAAAGCTAATCTAATTTCAGAAGAGGTTATAAATAAATCGGTACTCCAAACAAAACCACATCCTCACCCTTATCCTCTAGGTTGGGTTTTTGATAATGCAAAGTTACACGTAACAAGAACTTGTAGGTTTAGATTCACTATTAGAGATAATTTGTAGATAAGGTTTATTTGGATGTTGTACCTTTGGAAACTTATGGTGTTGCCTTGGGAGGTACATATCTTTATTATTTTAAATAATTATTGTATAGGGAAGAGAATAAGTACTAAAATGTTAAAGATGTGTTTAAATAAATTGTTAGATCTCATCGTGTGAAAACAAGTCTTTCTCTTCTAACTGCAGGTGAAGATGAAAATCCTTGTCAATTCAAGAAAAATATTTCTACTCATGGTGATAAAAACTAAACAAAACATCACAAAAATATTTTGAATATTGTGATCCCAAACATTGTAATGGCTTTATTACACTTATTTCTAACTATGATTATGTGTTTCAATATCCACAAGTTTTTCCTCCTAAAAGAGGATTTTAGCATGAGATTCAGTTATTGTCAGATGCACCTCTTCCTAATATTGGCATGTATAGATTGTTAGTGATAGAAAATGACAAGATTAAGAAGTATATGATGGAATTTTTAGAAAAAAGGATTTATCCATCCAATCTCATATCCTTGTGGCTCGCCTATCATTTTGTTACCTAAGAAAGATGACGCATGGAAAATGTGTGTTGATTTTAATGATTTGAATAAAATCACAAAGTGAAAATTTGTTACCCTCTTCCTCAAATTTATGATTTATTGGATCAGTTGAAAAATGTCGTTTATTTCACTAAGTTATACTTAAGGAGTGGTTATCACCAAGTTAGAATCATTGAAGGTTACATTTGGAAAACTCGCTTCTAAAACAAAACAAGGTTTATTTGAGTGGCTTGTTATTCCTTTTGGATTTTTCAATTCTTTGCTACATTCATGTGTGTGATGAATGATGTTTTTAGGACATTCATTGATGAATTTGTAATCATCTACTTAGATGATATTTTTATTTTTAGTAAATCATGGAATGAACATGTTGTTCACATTCAAAAGTTTTAGATTCTTGAGGAAAAGAAAAATTATATTTGAAGATGTCTAAATGTGGATTTGGAAAAACGCTTTAATTTATTTGTATTATATTGTGGGACATGGTATATTGAAAAATTATCCCACAAAATTTGAGGTCATTCTTTACTATCCTAAACCCAATAATGTAATAGAGGTTACAAGATTTCTTGGTGGATTTCAATATTGGAGAAATTTTATTTCTAATTTCTCATTTATTGCATCTTATTTATGTTCTTTGAAAAACATCAAATAGGTGTTTTAGTGGGGAGGAAAACATCAAAAGTATTTTGAAAAAATGAATGAGAGAATCAATACCGCTCGATATTGTCACTTCCATGTTTGTAGTAATCACTTTAGGTCAAGAAAGATGCTAGTAACTATTCAATCGGATTCGTGTCGATGAAAAACAAAAACCTATTTGTTACCATCCCGAGACCTTCACATATGTAGTATGAAATTATCCAACTTATGATAAAGAGTTGTTTTCTTTGGTTCAAAGTGTTAAAAATGGAAACATTAATTTATGGGAAAAGAAACATTAATTCATACATATTATCAGCCCCTACAATACCTCCAATCACAAACCAAACTATAATAGTCTAGACACTTCAATTGGATCGGTTTTCTACAAAAATTTCATCTCATGATAAGCTATAAGAAGGTAAAAAAATAAGGTTATAGATATGTTATCTAGACCTCCATTTGTTGTTGCATCTTTTCTTTATAGCATATCTCTTTGATTAATGATAGCTATAAGGAACAATATGCTAATGATGCTTATTTTAAAGAAGTGCATGAAGATTTAATGAGTGGTAAATAAGTAGGAGAATTGGATTATCATAAACGTGATGGACCCTTCTATCATTCTTGTGAAATTTGAATTCCATGGGATGAAAGGGTTCATATGGTTAGGAAGCTCATACTTCTCTTGTATCAAGGAATTTGGGTGATGGTAAAAATTTGCACATTTACAAATGTATTTTTATTGGCCTTGTATGCAGGAGTATGTAACCAAATATATAAAGGATGTGTCCTTTGTGCCATGAGAAATCCTAGCAACATGAAGTTAGGACTTTACACTCCTCTTCTCATCCCTACTCATCCTTAGGAAAGTATTTCCATGTATTTTTAGGAGGATTTCCCATGTCACGTATAAAACATGACTATTAGTTAAATTTGTGTGTTGAATCCTTTTACTAAACAAATTACTTGTGAGCAGATTAGACACATATTATTTCACTAGGTAAGGGTTCATTTTGGTTTTTCAACTTCTATTTCTTTTGATTAGGATTCTAGGTTCCTTGGGGCGTTTTGGTTAGCTTTGTGGCATTTGATGCACACTATACTAAGAATTTTTCTATTTTTATTCATAGACCTGGTAGTCGATGGAGGTTGTAAAATGCACTTTGGTACATCTTCTTAGAAGGTATTGTGAAAAACATCCTAAATAATGGGATGAACATTTTTATTATGTTCAACATGCTTGTAATTGTGCCATTCATTCTTCTACTTTGAAGACTCCTTTTGAGTCTTTTTTAGCTATCTTTTAAATATCCATTAAATTTCTCTTTGACACAGAAACTATTCTTAATAGACATAGTGATACTTGATAAATATAAAAGGTTTGTGTAGAGGATAAACCATATCCATCACTGTTCGAGAAAAAATTGAAAAATTCAAGAAAAATACAATGCTAGGCAAGATAAAACATATAATTGTTCACAAATTCAAGGTAGGTGATTCGGTTTGGCTTCACATCGATAAGGAAAGACTTGCAAGTGAAGGTAAAAAGTTGAAACCAATTCATGAGGTTCTTACCTCTTTCCTATTAGATTTACTTCCTTACATGCAGATTTATTCAGATTGTGAATTTTGAAACTATGAAGTTATATGTACTACCTATGATTATCGATCATGGTGATAATGTCTCAAGACTTGTATTGATGATTTGAATCCTATGTGTATGGTTGAATTGTATGAAGATTTCATTTTAGACATGGAGGTAAGAACCTCATGCAAAGCGGTGATGTAGATTACCTTCATGTGGGATTGAAGGAATGCATATGAGTAAGGAGAAATGGATGGAAACTGAAATTGTGATGGAGAAATACCATTACCTAAGCATCACCAACTAAAAATGCATTTGGAGGTCCAAAAGTTTATTAGTGGGGAGGAGTGATCTAGGGGATCCTCATTGAGAAACATTGATATCTAATCCTCTCGAATGTGACAAAATCGGTTGCATTGGGTAGATATTTTTGAGTGCTTTGTAGAGGTATAAAGAACGTGGAAAATGGAGCACATATGAAGAAGGTATGACTGACTGAAATGCTTGACTAAATGGTAAAAATATGGACTACACGTGGGTGACATGAACACGTGTACCTCTGCCAAGTGGACCAAGGTGATTGCGACACATGGAAAGGTGACATGGAGAAAAGTTTATTGTTTTACAACACATGTATTTGACTTCAATTGTGGAAAAATGGGCCCCTCTTTTACTAGTTGGGCACCCTAAGCTAGGGTCGACACACTCAATTATGGAGGGGTGCCTTGGCATAAAATATTCATATTACAATTGATGGGATTCTATATATATTTACCCATGTTTTTGTAAAATAGTGAATGTGGGATCATTGTATTATATTATAAACATATTTCATCAAAGTTAACTCCATATATAGCTTTGAGTCGGCGAGCCAAGATGACTCAACCGAGTGATTCAATCTACCTATTGGTGATCAATTTAATCTCACCCTGTTTGTTCAAAATTTCTTATTCCGCATGGTTTGAAGTATTCTTTATTTCCCTATATAGATGCGTCAAAGCTTTCTCCTTCATTTGGTTGCCATTGTTTTTCTTTTCCTTGGTTTGTGGATCACTTTGAGTATGGGTTTTACTTATAGTATTCATCTCCATGGGGAAAAAACTTTGTTGTTAGGAATCTTCCATAACTGTCTCCTTTCTAAATCTTTTCCCAACATCTGATGATATATGATCCTTTTTGATTGGACGTGACCCGACAGTCCTTTTGGTGAAACTCTTCACTTTTGTTACATTTATAAAAATGCCAAATTGGTCCCACAACCCCGATAGCATGTGATTGGCTATTCAACAATATGAAGTAGCAAGGAAAATTTCTTACTTTGACCTCAAAGAAGGACACGTGGTGGTTTGAAAGGTCAAAGGTGGAGAGGCGGATCGTCGGAGAATTTTGAATATTTTTTCCTTTTTGTTAAAAGGAGCAAAATTATGAAATGATCCACAACTCCGCGGGGAAAAATTAATGTCATATGTTTGAGTCAACATTGAAAATTCAAAGCAGGGAGGTGGGTCGATGGAGCACTTTGGAGTTTTTAAGCTCTATTTTAAAATGAAGAAAAAGTATAAAAGTTAGCTATATCTCCGTTGGGGCTAACATCAAAAGTTAGAAGTGGAGGGGTGGTTTATCGGGGCATTTTGAGATTCTCATTCCTACTTTAAATCAAATATTTTCCATGTGGAGTGTCTGCACTCATTTGGGGATCCACCTCTCGGGTCCTACCTTTGGAGTTGTGCTAAGGAGACATGTAGAGGCTTCCTCCGCTTCTCTTTATACTTATAATTTTCAAGTGCTACATGCAACTTTCTTAGGATTGGGACATGTGGAGGGCCCATGCCTATTTTGGGACTTCCCCTAAAATTTACTTTTGAAAGAGTTCCAAGGAGACAGTGGAGGTTTCTGCTAGCCCCACCCATACTTAGACTTGTTTTCAAGTGTCCGATGTAACTTTGTCAAACCCTAGACACGCAGAAGGCCTGCATTTGTTTGGGAGTCCTTATTTTGAGCTTCATACATAACAAGAACTGAAGAAACATGTGGAAGATTCCACCGCCCAACCCATACTTGTAATTTTCAACATCAAAGAAACTTTCTTAGAGACTAGGCACATGGCACCTTGCGTTGGTCCTTAAACATTTTCAAGAACTTTTCTGGTTGAGACACGTGGAAAGGCATGTGCTTGTTTTTGTTCTCCACTTTTGGGAACCATATCAAAATGCACCATGGAGACACATAGTGGTTTCCACTGGCTCCCTTTTATACGAGACTTTTTCTTGGGCCCAGGGCACATGGAGAGCCTATGCTCATTTGAGGTCCCACCTCTAGACTCCATCTTTGAAGTTGTTCCAAATAGACATGTGGAAGCTTCCACTGGACCTTCCCATACTCGAATTTTCAAAACCGGTGTAGCTCTCTAAGGTTCTTAACACATAGAAGGCTCGTGCTCATTTGGGAACCTACCTCTAGACTTCACCTTTGTAGTTGCGTCAAGGAGACATGTGGAGGTTTCCGCTAGCTCCTTTTTCCACCAAAGCTAACTCGGACTCACAAAATGTGGGTATGTGGTATAATCCATGTGAGGACACTCTTTTACCACAAAGGCACGAATGTAGGTATCCATGCGAGGGAACTCATTTCTCAAGGTGTATTATTAGAGGGAAAAAGGATTGCTTATCAGATCAAGCCATATGGAGCCACCTGAAAATGATTAAAAAGGGGATTTCTTGCATGAAAGAATAAAAGAATGATTAAGAATACTGTCAAAAATTATGATATGGCATCCCAGTCATAGTTGAGGGTCTAAGAAACGTGATCAGTTCATAATTTATCCACCTAGTAGCTTTGGGTGTAAATTTGTTAAACATCACTTTCTGGAACAAACTTGTAGCAAACAAAGGATTCCTTGAATATTCTTCTTTTAGGGGAGAATTTGGGATGAGTGAGCAAGTGAAATGTATAAATACAATGAGAACACTCTTGTAAATGGTTGGGGGTTAAATTTTATGAGAAATGCGGAGAGAAAATGATTTTCCCGAGAGACAGTCGAGAGACCATTTTCTTTTCCCCGTGTTTTGGATTCAATCACATCAAGGTGGTTGCAAGTGTACAACCATTGAAAAGCTCTGAGATTGTTGAGGAAACTTTCCCTTGCTGATGAATCTAATGAACCTTGAATGACTTAGTGTTGATCATGAGCATAATTGTGTTTGTTGTTATTTTAGAATGTTTTCAAATAGTTTTTCTTGTTCCTGTTGCAATCTTATGTTAAAATCTCTCTGAGTCACACAAGATCTCATCTGTGTGTTAGTATTTTGGCATTTGTAATTTCATTATGAGAATAGCTTTCATCCGGTAATGAAATAAACAATTTAAAATCACATTACTCTCATTATGTTGATAAAGATTGTATGTAAGCCTATGATTATATCTTAGGTGTGATGAACCAAGTATTTCTAACATTTAATTGAGTCTTTAACATGATCCTTTTTGTTGCATTCTTGAATAATGTTGGAAACCATGCATCTCAGGCATCCACTTCTGCAAACCTTTTGGTTGAAGGAATATCTTGGTTGTTCTTAAGCATTCTGTCTATGAGTTTTCCAATTTTTCTAAAGGCTCTCAAAGATCTGGCATAATCCACTTTATCTTACTTAACTTCCCACCAAAAAAATTCTCAAACTATGAATCCTACACGAACTACCCCTGCATGTACTTTGTATCCACAAATGAATGAATTCTAGTGCCAAAGTATATAGGGACAATTAGGATTCAGATCATTATCTTTAGTAACTTTGAACCTTTGTATAGGAATTATCTCCACTCTCTAGTGTGACATCTCGTGAGAGTTAGATTGTGTTGCATTGATCATATTTGCTCAAGGTTCTAATTAACATTGTGTAGAGAAGGATATCTTGTCCTTCACCAACATGGGTTACAGAATGGGTCCTCTTACCCTAGTTCAAGGAACAACCTAAAGTACTGGGGGTATATCAAAGCCTCGGTGATGAGTTATCCACTTCTCCAAAGTGCTTGAGTGACAAAGAGTCAACTAAATCCCATCCTCGGCTACAAAATGAATCATATCATTATTTGTCTATATCTAAGAATCCTACCAGTTTCGTGATGCTTCTCGGCCCCCATGGGACTATAAATTTGGATACCAACACCGAAGTGGCATCATTGGTGGGGACTATTTTTACAAATGCATACACATGTTGACCCTGGTAATGTTTCTTACATGATTTAAGTGCAAATACATTGTTTAAATGTCATCCTTTGTTAAGATCTGTAAGATTTGTGCAAGATTACAAGTCCATTGTGTAGTATTTCCAGTTTCTAGTTGTTATTGCACTAAATTTTCATCAATAGTGATAAATGTGGGTAAAGGAAGGTTAGATCTATTAAGCTTTGCATAAATTAAGTATTGATAGACATTTGGCAAGTTACTTATAGTGCATCTACACAACTAAGGTGAAAATCCTTAGTGGTGACTCCGTGTTGAATTGAAATTTTGATGATTACCAATGCCTTAACTTGTGTCAAGTGAAATTTTTCATCAATCTGCAAATATAGAGGAAGAAGATCTCTCTTCACTAGGGACCTTACTAGAAAGTTATTTCCAGAACTGGGAAAAGAAAATTTAGAAGGAAAACAAGTTTGGAAAGTTGTTGGAGATCAAGAATCAAAAAGGGAGATATCAGTCCTAAAGGGTGATCAATTTGTGGTTGAAGATTACCATACGTCTTCAAGTGATTTTGAACTCTGGTAATCTTTATATAAATTTGAGTTCTCCTATTGGAGAGGGGCCATCATTTGTGTCTGAAAAGCATGCCTCTTAGTTTTCCCCTGTTTCTTCCAAGGTTGATAGGTTTTTCCAAGAAGCTGAGTCATTAGAGAATATCTATTTTGAAAGCAATACTTTTGTGCCCCAGAGACCCTCGTCCCTTATCATTTTGATTCTCCTACAAGATCACCTCCTCAAGGCAATATGGCCCAACCTCCACCTAGACCTCCTTTCGTTGTCAACACTTTTGGACCTATATATTTCAGAGGTATGGATGGATATCCTAATATAGTCCCACAAGATGTCGAAATAGGTTGCAAAATTTTCAATAAAATATTGCCATCACCGGTGACCACCATTAAAATCTCTTTGTCAATATGATGCAATATTTTGAAATTGAGTTTGAAGACATGTATGTAAAGTTTTTATTCATACTCTTGAGGAAGATGCATGTGACTAGTACAAATATTTACCAGATAATTCAATAGATTCATGGACCGAGATGAAAAGTTCCTTTAGATTGCAATATGGGGATAAGACAAATCCTAGGTTCCTTTTATCTAAATTTGAAAATATAAAGAAAAATCCAAATGAATCTATCCATGATTTCAATACTTGGTTCAATAAGACCTTGAATAGGCTACCTATAATCCTAAGGCCAAGTGATGTGTCATGTTTGATAAAATATTCTGATGCTTTTGATAAAAAGGTTGCTTATTACTTGAGAGATAAGAACCTAGGAACATTGAGGTAGGATTTCACCATGGCCTTACAAATAGAAAATAACATCAAAGCAATTGGAAAGCCTCCTAAGAGAGAGGGTGTCAAGTTGATCAATCCTGAAAAGCCTCGGTCAAGAAAGGCAAAGTGGATCTGGAATAGGTTATAAAAACTTTGGCTGGAGCAGTTAAAGAGATATCCTACAAACTGGCCAGAGTAGAAAAAGGGATAGGAAAAAGTTCCTAGGGTCAGCACAAGCCACATGGTCATGAGAGATTTGGAAATCATCCTAGAGGTGATCACAGACTAGATGAAAAGGGAAAGGTCCCATGGGGTTAGGAAATAGACAGCCTCAACCCCGGGAGAATAGATTGGTTCCTGATCCTTCTACTACCAAGGTTGCTACTGTGGAGGAGGCAAGTGTTATCGAGTGGTGTGATAGGTGTTTATTACCACATTCCCCATGTGATGTAGATCAAGAAGTTGAAGAAGTAAATGATGATGAGATGTATGATGATATGTGCATGATGCAATACCATGTAAGCTCACAGTAGGGGGCAACCTCAATGGAATTGATAAGTGCCAGAACTACTAATGATTTTTTGATTGTGTCCACTTGGGTATTTTCTTTTCCTCCTATTAATACTTTTGAAATTAATATGGTGCATTTGATCTCGCCTAATATTGATTTTGAATACTTAAGGGCTTTGATGATTAAAAATTATGATGGAGGGATCGCTTCCGAAGAGGATAGGAAACTGTTGATGAATGCAATAGTTTCTTAGGAGAAAGAATATAACACCAAAAGTAAGGTTGTCAAAGGGGGAGGGCCACAAGCCAAGCCAAAGATTCCAATCCTTACCAGTATCCCTAAGGAAACCCCTAAGAAAGATACATCTGGCAAAGGCCTAACTACCCTAAATAAAACATGTTCTCCTGTCCATGCCTAGACTCTTGAAACTCCTATACTATCAGATGAAATTATGAATCTTCCTCTTAACACTACCCTACCCAAATATGTTCCTTGTGACATAGCCCAAATCTTGAGTCAGATCAAGGTCAATATTCCAGCTTGTTTAATTACAGATACCTAATTATATGAAAAGGGCATTCGAATTTTTAGGATTTAAGGAAGAAAAAATTACTCAAGGAAAGAGTGTTAATAATATATAGGTTCCTCTTATTATTGCAGAGTCAGAAATACCACAAGCATTGGAGGAAATAGGTGAATCATCTGAGGTATATTTTGGAACTTCTCTGGTTGAATTCTCACTTAATGTGGATCCATTTTTTACCACTTTGATTATTAAAGATAGGTTGGTACATAACTGTATGTTTGATTTAGGAGCCTCATGTAATGTAATGCCTCTTGAGGTCATGAATGAGTTAAATATCAAGGTAATAACAACTTTTGGGAAATGTACTACTATGGATTCAAGAGAAGTTCCAGTAATTGGGCATGTTAAGGGATTAGTAGTGTAGTTGGTAGCTTTTCTTGGAAAATGCTTAACCATGAATGTGGTTATTCTGAATTGTCCTTCCAAATGGGGATGTTATTATCTAGAAAGTGGGCAGCTAGTGTGGGTGGAATCATACAAATGGACATGTCATATGCAACCATACCAATTGAGGGGAACCTTGTGAAGTTTTACGATGAGAAGAAAATTTTATATCTCATTGAGGACCCTAACAATGCTTCTTATGAAGTATTGTATGCAAACATTGATGTTGAAAACTTTGTGGGTTATGCTGATTTTAAGGAGCATAAAATTGATGAGTGAAAGTATCCCGAGTAGATTGGTTCTCCCTTTAATCTGATGTTTGATGGGGTTTTTCTAGATCTAGTGAAGGCACAAAGGATAAACCTAGGAGAATACGGCTAGGTAGCAACTTGGATAGAGAAGAAAAACAAGCATATGTCCAGTTGTTAAAAAAGTATCAAGACTTCTTGGCTTGGTCATCCTCAAAATGGAAGGCACTTGAAATATTTCCTTGATTGGTTTCTCAGAATCAAGGCATGCATCATTAGACAGTGTATATTATTTTGTTTTTTCTTTACTTCCATGTTTTTCTATTTCGGTGTCTCTTGGTCCCTATTGACCGATTCTTGTTGGTTTCTACCAATCTTAGGAGGATTCATTATTATTTTTCTTATTTGCAAGCTTGTTCTTGACTACATTACCCAATAGAGTTTTTGGCACATGGTCTATTGTTCTTGCGGCACTTGTAGGGAGTTCCCATCCCCAATTCGGAGCCGATGTTTATGCTCAATTTAATCTCACCTTGTTTGTTAAAAATTTCTCAGTTCGCATGGTTTGAAGTATTCTCGATTTCCTTGTATGGATGCATGAAATATTTCTCCTTCATTTGGTTTCCATTGTCAGTCCTTTCCTTATGTCGTGGATCAATTTCAGTCTAAATTTTACTTACAACCTTAATCTCTTCGCAGAAAATATTTTTGTTGGGCGTCTTCCATGATCATGTGTCCTTTGTAATTCTTGTCCCAAAATCGAGGATATGTCTCCCTTTTTGATCGGACGTGGCCCGCAGTCTTTTTGGTGAAACTTGTCACTTTTGTTACATTTGGTCACACACCAGCAATAACATGTGATTTCCTATTCAACAATATAAAGTGGTAGGGAAAATTTCTCACTTTGACCCCAAAGGACACGTGGTAGTTTGAAAGGTCAAAGGTGAGGATGCGGATCATCATAGCATTTTGAATATTTTAGTTTTTTTGTGAAAAGGAGAAAAATTATAAAATGATCTCGCAACTCGTGGGGATAAATTAATGTCACATGTTTGAGTCAGATTTGAAAATTCAAATAAGGGAGGTGGGTCGGCGGAGAACTTTGGAGTTTTTAAGCTTTGTTTTCAAATGAAGAAAAAGTATAAAAACGAGTTGTGACTCCACCGGGCCCAACATCAAAAGTTAGAAGTGGAGGGGTGGGTTGGTCCGGGAATTTTGACATTCTCGTGCCCGCTTTAACTCAAATATTTTTCACGTGGAGGTCCTTCACTCATTTGAGGATCTTCCTCTAGGTCCTACCTTTGGAGTTACACCAAGGAGACAAGTGGAGGCTTCTACCTGCTCCTCTTTATAATTAGAATTTTCAAGCGCTCCATGTAAATTTCTTAGAATTGGGACATGTGGAGGGCTCGTGCATGTTTGAGGAACTACCCTCAATTTTACTTTTAAAAGAGTGCTAAAAAGATACGTGGAGGTTTCGATGGCCTTGCCCATACTTAGACCTTTTTCAAGTGTCTAGTTCAAGTTTGTCACACCCTAGACACGTATGCGGAAGGCCCGCGCTTGTTTAGGAGTCTTTCTTTTGAGCTTAATACAAAAAAAGGGCCTAAGAGACATGTGGAAGATTCCACTGCCCCCGCCCATACTTATTATTTTCAATGGTCAAGGAAAATTTCTCAGACCCTCAGACGTGGCACCTTGTGCTGGTCCTTAAATTTGTTCAACAAATTTTCTAGACTGAGACATGTGGAAAGCCCACGCTTTTTTGGGGTCTCTACTTTTCAACACCATATAAAAATGTGCCAAGGAGAGATGTGGTGGTTTCCACTAGATCCTCTTTGTACTTGAGACTTTTGTTGGGCCTAAGGCACGTGGAGAGCCTACACTCATTTGACGTCCCACCTCTAGACTCCATCTTTGAAGTTGTGTCAAATCGACACATGGAAGCTTCACTGACCTTCCCATACTCTGAATTTTTAGCAAATCTCTAGGGTTTTGAACACGTGGATGGCCCATGCTCATTTGGAAACCTATCTCTTGACTTCACCTTTGCGATTACGTCAAGGAGAGAATCGACTCACAAGATACATGAATGTGGTATAATACACATGAGGACACTCATTTCTCACAAAGTGAAATAATACAGGTATCCATGCGAGGAACTCATTTCTTAAGGTGTATTCTCGTGAGGTAAAAGGGATTACTTGTCGAGCAAACCATATGGAGCCACCGTAAAATGATTAAAAGGGGATTTATTGCACGACAAAATAAAAGAATGATTAAGAATACTTATCAAAAATTATTATATGGCATTCCAATAGTAGTGAGGGTATGAGAAACGTGATCAATTTATAATTTATTCACCTAGCGGCTTTGGGTGTAAATCATTAAACATCACTTTTGGAAGAAACTTGTAGCAAACATACTAGGATTCCTCGAATATTCTTCTTTTGGGGAAAATTTGGGATGCGTGAGCAAGCAAAATGTATAAATGCAATGAAAACACTCTTGCAAATGATCGAGGGGTTAACTTTTCTTAGAAAGTGTCATGAAAAAACCATTTTCTTGAGAGACCATCTGGGTGACCAGCTTTATTTTCATGTATTTTGGATTCAATCGCATCAAGGTGGTCAGAATCGTGTCATAACCATTGACAAGCTCGAGATTGTTGAGGAAAATTTCCCCTATTAATGAATCTAATGAACCTTGAATGACTCTGTGTGGATCATTAGGATAATTGCATTTGCTTTATTTCAGAAATTTTTCAAATAGTTTTTCTTGTTCCTGTTCCAATCTTATGTTAAAATTTCTCTAAGTCACACAAGATCTCGTCTGTGTGTTAATATTTTGGAATTTTCAATTTCATTATGAGAAGAGCTTTCATCTGTAATGAAATAAACAATTTAAAATCACTTTACTCTCATTATGTTGATAAAGATTGTTTGTAATCCTATGAGTGTATCTTAGGTGTGACAAACCAAGGATTTATAACGCTTAATTAAATCTTTAACATGAACCTTTTTGTTGAATTCTTTAAGAATGTGTGAAATTGTGCATCTCTGGGCCTCCACTAATGCACACCTTCTGGTTGAAGGAATATATTGGCTGTTATGAAGCATTCTGTCTATGAGTTTTCCAATTTTTGTGAAGGATCTCAAAGATCCGACATAATCCACTTTATCTTGCTTAACTTCCTACCAAACAATTTCTCAAACTATGAATCCTACGCAAACTACCCCTAATTGTACTGTGTATCCATAAATGATAAAATTCTAGTGCCAAAGTATGTAGGGACAATCAGGATTCAATAATTTTCTTTTGTAACCTGAAGCTTTGTCTAGAAACATCTCCACTCTCTAGTGTGACAACTAGTGAGAGTTAGATTGTGTTGCATTGATCATATTTCCTCAAGGTTCTCATTAACATTGTGCAGAGAAGGATCTCTTGATGTCCTTCACCAACACGGGTTACAGAATGGGTCCTCTCACCCTGGTTGAAGGCACAACCTAAAGTAGTGGGGGTAGATCAAACCCTTAGTGAGGTGTTATCCACTTCTCCAATGCCCAAGTGACAAAGAGTCAGCTGAATCCCATCTCTGCTACAAAATGACTCATATCATGGTTCGTCTATCTCTAAGCATCCTGTCAGTTTCATGATGTTGCTCGGCCCTCGTGGGAGAATCAATTTGGATACCAACACTACCCACGTTATTTCTTAACTTCGTAGCTCCCAACTAAATTGGCCATGCAAATGCCACATCATACCCAAATTTCTCGCCACCTATATACCTTATCATCCCACACATCACCTTATCTCGTGCAACGTAGCACCACACTACTCCCCAATATTACTTACCATGCCATGCCACATAGCCAACAATTAGACTATGGAATGAAATTTTTCTTAAGACTGGATATATTTTAACAAATGTTTGTGCCACTTTATGTGCCATGCATATGGGACAAATCCTTAAATAGAAAACATGAACAAAGGGCGGTGGGTGAGGGAGGTCAAACCCTTTAGCCAATAAGTGTGAAAAATATGCATGGCCTTTAGAACACATCAATTTGGCACATTATAAAATTGATCCATTTGGTATTTTTGATAGATTTATTTTAGGTCCGTGAGTTATTATTAAAAATTGTGAGAGTTTGGGGCACTTTTGGGAGAAAATTCTAAAAGGGAATGGGCTTCATTTTTGAGGGAGATTATTGTGAAATTATTGGAGGAGTTGTAATAGACTTTGAAAAACATTATAAAAGTGTTTGAGATTTATTTCAATAGATCGGTCACATTTATATGCCCTTGGAGACATAGGTTTGCATGCCTTTTCTTACTCCATTAACAATTTTTTGTCTTGTTTTCTCTCTATTTTCCTATTTTATTTTATCACTTTACATAGTACTTGTATATTTTTTAAAAATAATTGAAATTATGGAAAAGTTATAATATTAAAATTTATTCATTAAATTATTTTTTAATGAAAATTTGGTGAACGTTTTGCAATTCACTCATGATTATGGATCATTTATTTTTGGAAAAAAACCTCTTTATAATCTAGGTGTAGACAGAAAATCATGCACTTTAGTCATTATTTAGTCGATTCTTATACTACTATTTAGAGGGTTCTCAAGCAAATAAAGTACTAATTAATCCCACATTTGGGCCACCTTTATCTATATTTTACTTCATCATTCCCGCATATTACCCAATACATGTCCACTTGTTTCAGAATCGTCCCAAAATTTTAGCCTAAAATCAGATGCCTAGGCCTATACTAGGGCACCCGATCTATGTTCAACTTTCCTGCTTCTTTTTGGGTCTTTCTAACCCATTTTTCATCCTTATCTCTTTCCTAGTCATCTATGTTGGGGTGAATTACAAAATTAGATCAAGAGAACTCTATAAATATAAAGTTATAACACCATAATAAGGGTCCTAAAGATCACATACTACTATCAATCCATCTAGAGTTGTATCAATTGCATCAGTTGCATCCACATAGTTTCATGCATCATGTCTAGGAGATCTACATCAACACACACAACATAGGGGATGTTTTTCTTCTCTCCATGCACACATGATATTAAAGTTTTCTATTCTTATTATTTCTCGGTACTTTACAAAGTGCAACCGACACAAAAGTACCTAGGGCATGACATGCACACACACACACAATAACTACATTCGAGTCCAAATGTAGTGAAATGCTCAATGATAAGACCACTTGTTTGGTAGCTGAGGTCATTATGACCCATTCGCTATCTATATTTTTTTCTTCTTAAGGTTTTGATACTTTCTTCTTTCTTGCAAGTCGTCATTCAATTATTCAAAGACATTCGTCACAACTTGGAAGATCTTATATGACAGACAAAGAACACTTTTGGATAGCTTGCATGACCCTATAAAATTTCATATTCTAAGCATTTACGAGACTTAGGTGCCTAATCTACAAACCAGGGGCATCCTGGGCACCCTATTACCTTCCCACATGTCTTAATCTGCTCGCATCCTCCAAATCGACATTTTGGGACTTCGATGTTCGTTCATGCTCTTGAATTTTATTATCAGCCCTACTGATAACCTGCGAGAGACTTCCATAATAAGATAAGTCATTTCTCCCTTCTTCCTTAAATATCTAGGGTTTTATTCCACTTGGTATAATTATTTGTAATTATTCCATATTGTTATAGTGTATTTAGACAACATTTTTGTCCTCCTATACTAGATTAACTAGTGTTTATACTTCCCATAGTTTATTTTAATTTTAGTTAATCATTTGGGTGAACTTGACATTTTTTCATAACACCTTGTAGGATTTTACATTTATATTTAACCACCATGAGTATCTCCATCAATGAATATCTTCTTACCCATCATGATTTACTTCATCATGTTCAAATCCTTTTACTACTACCAATGTTGCAATTGAAATACATCCAGATTCCATGTATAAGACATTTGTTGATGTATTTTCACAACATATAGCTTTCAAATCCAATCCTCCTACTAACATTCACCCCTTTTACAACGACCCATAACTTTATATCATGTCTCATATTTACAATGTTGTCGTCAAGTGCACTCTTATTGATAATGGCTTTGAGCTTAAATTGTACCTCATATCCTTTCTCTAGGCTTTAGGTTTGTCGTCTTGTGACATTATTACTTCCTTTATTTCAATTTGTGCTTACGATGGTACTATCTGTCCTTGTATTAATCATTTTACCTTACCTCTCACTTGTTGGTACTAAAACTCTCCCTACCGTTTTCTTTGTCAATGATTTTCTAATCGCATATAATTCTTTGCTAGGTAGGCCATGGATTCAAGCCATGCAACTTGTTTCTTCTACATTCCACAATTGTCTCAAGTTCTTACATGAACGTGTTGAGTATACTATATTTCGATATCATAATCCATTCCAATACTACATTCATAACCCTCACACTAGTCTTCCTATCCCTCACATTGATACTACTGATGAGCCTCAACCTATAGATGATCCACCTCATTTACCACCACTTGAGGGCACTATTTGTTTACTAGATGTTGTCCCTTCTACATCACCTCTTACTACAACCATTATTCCATATCAGCCACTTGTTCCCTCGTTAAACACTATTATACCATCTCGCATCTTCATTATTCTCCCATACACCGCTTACAGTACACTCTTCATAAATGGCTCATATTGGGAACAAATTTCATTAGATCCTAATTTTCCTGAAACCATATGTATGCATGATGGTTTATCTCACTTAGGTTTTTCTATTACTGATATTAGTCCACTACCATATCATGCTCATTTATACCATGGGTTAGTCCATGTTACACATTTATGGAATTCGTGTCTTTCATCTTGACGTTTTTATTACATGTACTCCTACTACTGTGCAGATTACATTAGGAAATTCATGGCTAGACTATATTTTATATACCCTAGATTCGGATCATATATACATATTCCTTTTAGATGTGTTATCATTTGTAATATCTCTTTCCTAGGTTATAATGAAAACCTTACTCATTGGTACGCACATGGCTGCCCACTTCCCCCATTCACCGATGAGTAGTATCCTATGGAAATGTATAGGTTATGAATTAATGGCTCATTGTATGATCAATCGAAACTATTTCCTACGAAGTCACCAATGTTGGTCTCAGTATGAATTTTACCCTAAGGATGATGATATTATTGACAATTTTACATGATTCTTTCCCACATACACTTTGGGGGCATGGAACCTCCCCCTCTTCTAGAATACGTGCATTTTTATTTGTCCATCTTCTTACATAGGCATACTCAACATCCATCATAACACCCTCACTACCCGATGACGCACTCTTATGCTTCAGTTCACACTTGACTATTGAGGGATTACCATTACACTAAACCCCACACACTTCACCATAGGCACTACATCTTCCATTTCATACTAAATTGGATGGCATACACCCTACACTTATTTCTAAATTATATTAATCATCATCTATGCCTTATATTGATTACCGTATCTACACATTTAGTCACATTATACATACCACATTTCTCATATCATACATACTACACTAGTCATCATTATATATGAGTCTAGTTTTACATCTCCTCCATACATTTTACATTTACGCTAGGTTACATTATATATATGGGCCTAGCTTTACATTTTATCACTACACATTCTATTTCCTATCTACACTTATCACTGCATCTTACATGTTGCCTATTCTACACACCCTACCCATACTACATTGCATAGTTCACATGGCGCATTTATCCATCATATACATTCTACATACTACACTAGATTCCATTACATATGGGTCTAGTTCTACCTATCATCATTTACATATTCCATTTATATATACACCTATTATTGAACTTCACACATTACATATCCTATACACATTACACATCCTATATTGCATTTCCCACACCATGTATTTACATACCTTACTCATCACTTGGTCATTTCTACTATGTTTTTTCTACGTGCTTTCATCACAACCCTATAAGGAACTTTAGTTCCTCAATCCATACTTGAATTCCAAGGGTTTACCAATTGAATGGACCTTACATTCACCATGCGACACTTTTATTGTTAGTGACGTACATCGTAGATTAACTTGTCACCCATCATATAATTTTGTAGTTTTATACAGCTTAGGTTATAGCAATACCCCTTCCTTCATCTTATAGTGACATACAATTTAGAAAAAATCGTCACCCTTAAACATTTACCCATTCTATAGTGATATACAGTTAACACTAAATCATCACCAACCTTTCATCAATAGTGGTATACACTTAGGGATAAATCATCGCTCCTCTATTCAAAAATTTGTGATATATGCTTTGGTTATAGGGTTCATTCATACCTCTCCCCACATGTTGCATTTTATCACTAGTTCATAAACACACTCATCACAAGGTGTTATAAACAACCAACCCTACTCGACCATTTCCTAATGATGCACTCTTATTTATGGTTCATTCTTGACTACCGAGGGCAAAAAAATTAATCTCATTACATAACTTCAATCTACTCAAGGGGAACATTTCTCCTGTCATTCCATCTTTCATTCCCTTCCATCCATACACAACATATTACATTGTCTTTGGGGCATTTACTTTTTCCCGCAAGTTTTTTTCACAATAAATTTTCTACACATGTTAGACCTCTTTCTTATATGTCATTATCATACACACATGCATGTTCATGTCTTTATTTAGTGTGATCAAATATACAAGACTATATACGCGGTATGGATTCTTTTCTTCTACCCTTCCCCTTGGTCCCCCGGAGGCATCAACATTAATTTGATCCACATGTTATTGCTTCATTTTATACTTATCATCTTATATTAATTTACTATACACACTTTGACGTAATGGTTATCACTCTAACATGTTAACGGGTGTTCCATGTGCAACAATTATTTTACAGGATTACATGTTTCTATGACTACTTGTTTAGTTCTCCTTGTCTTTTTATTTTCCATTATATGTGGGATTTACCCTTTGCTTGTGTGAACACTTGTCTATTTATTACGGCCATGAAGACCTTACATTTCTTACGAAATTGTGAGTGATGTCTAATGTTTGCAACCTTCTTTATGTAGTATGTTTATTTTCTTACATGTTTACACTATTTTGTTTAATAATTACTACATTGTCTCGTGTATTTTACACTTGTTTTATTACATTCATGTGTTTTGAGACTAAAAATTGTTTAGCTAGTCATCCCCTGTTTTGCATTCCTTGGTAGCTACCAAATGCTTTCCTTTTCCCCCGTAGGGAAGAATGTTATAGGTTAGAGTGTGGTTGGTCCTCTTTTGGGGTCCCATTATCCTTTCAAATGACGTTGCATGCGCCCCCAAAAGAGGGGGCATCATTGAGGGTTTCTACTAACACAAAATATTTACACTGGTTCATTACGGTGCACTTTCTACCCTTGTAATTTTATTTTTACATGCAGCATGTGAGTTCAAACCAATCTACAAACTCCATACATAGCATCCGCTATAGGACATGGTGTCCTTTGTAAATTCTATGCATCGAGTTATAGGATTGGAGATTATAGTGATTGTGCCTCACGACACTACTTTGTCCAGTGACATCGAATTGCCAAAAAAACAAGACATTCTAGAGATCTCTTCACACATTTCAGAAGAAGTGGTTAAAGGTTGGAGGACACAAAAATTTCCTCCCTATACTTTTTTAGTCGATGGCGTGATATGAATCAAAAATTCACGACGACATGATATCTTTCTACACCCTTTTTATCAACATCGATTAGGTGCACGTGTTCAATTTACACTTTTTTGTGTATTTTACATTTGCATATTTTACACATTTCTATATACATGTGTATTTTACATAGTGTTTTTACATACATACATATTTGACTACTTGATCATTTTCTCCTTGTAGGTCCTAACATATGAAAAAAAAAGAAGTCAAATTTGGGGCAATAAAAACAACAACAATGACAACGACCACCACAACACACCGTGATAGGAACATTCCCTTTCCTAACCATGTAGGTACACTACACACAACAACATCTACACATGCGTTCTTCCCTAGGTTCACTCTCATCACTTTTTATGCACATTTTTCATCTTTAGAATCCATGCTCCTCCACATTTTTTTCATTCCACGCTTGATTCTAGTCCATCAACATGTCTTCTTCTACACTCTACATAGATATCAGGTATGCATCTCTATCTACTTTATGTTACCAAGTGTTCCGCTCACCAACATAAAGTGGGGAAAAATTTAGACACAAAATCATGCACTTTAGGCATTATTTAGCCAGTCTTATACTACTATTTAGAGGGTTCTCAAGTGAATAAAGTTGTAATTTCTGCTAAAATCTCCCACTTGAGACCCATGAATAACCTAGGTTTAGTTACAAAATTATGGAATAATTTTGTTTTTTAAAGTGTTAACAAGCAAAGTCTCAAGGACAATTAAATTAATCGATAACTTTTCCCATTATAATAATTACTAATTCCACATTATAAAGCAACAAGTGTAATAAGTCCACACCTAGCTCAAATCTCCTTAGGGATTAATTTAATAACCAAGGAGGTTTGATCTAGGTGTGGACTTAGTACACACTTTTACTTTATAATGTGGAATTAGTAATTATTATAATGGGAAAAGTTATCAGTTGAATTTAATTGACCTTGAGACTTTCGTTGTTAAAACTTAAAAAAACAAAATTATTCCATAATTTTGTAACTAAACCTAGGTTATTCATGGGTCTCAAGTGGGATATTTTAGCGGGCATTACACTTGGTATCAGAGCCATGGGTTCAAATCTTGGACCCTTGGACACACTAGAAAACTTGAGACATGAACTGTAAACCTAGCACACTTTTAAATCTAGAAAACAACCCGGTTTGAAAATTGAAAAAGAAATACGTATGAAGAAATATTATATTACTTTGTTCATTTGAACTACCAAAATTAAAATAATAATAAAATAATAAGTTGTTTGAATTGTTGTACTTGCTCAATGGCATTTTTCCTGAACCTAGGTAACTAAGAATGTCAAATTAAATTGATTTTTGTGAACTTCTAGTGTAGTGGAAAACTTGGTTCCCCTTTGAAAATGTGTTGTTTTACAAGTCCTAAATCTTGATTTAATTGTATGGAGTGATTCTTGTGGTTGGACAATAGTGGTTGTGTTCTAGGGTCGGGAAGAGTTAATTAGAAGTTTTTAGAGCTTCCTTCCTTCAGTAGTTAGGAAAGTTGGTCTGGTTGTTAGTTTTTCATTTTTTTACCCGTATGGGAGAGTGGACATTAATTGGGTGTCGTTTATGACCCAATCCTATGCATGTGTCCTTGGAACTGACCTCGAGGTAGAGTACCCCTATTGGTGGCCATGAAGGGTTGCGAAGTGAATGTGGTGTTAATGTTTTGTATTTTACATTCATAAACTTGTGTCATTTTATCAAGGACCAACATCTTATTTTATGATTGGATTGAGAATCTCTGAGGCTCTTCTAGTTATTTATATTTTTGTGAGAATTTTTAGAATTTGTAATGTGGCTACTTAGCCACTTTCCTTGATTGCCGATATTTCTTGGACTTTATTTTGATTGGTGACTCGGAGCTCATTATGTTGTTGGCTGCTTAGCTAAATGTTATGTGGATTTCTTCTTGCATGATGATGAGCCAGTTCTTTGTTACTTGTATTCATACATTTTATCATATGGGGTACACCTTAGGTGTCTTGAATTTCCTCTTAGGTGCTTAAAGTTATGCCTTGGATTTGGATGCACGGAACCTTGAGTGTATCTAGGATCTTAGAGTGACCTTTTCATTACTCGACCTTATTGGGAAGAGAGTTCGTTGTGTTGTGCATTCTAGTTGGCAGCTTGTTAGCGGTGGTGGTTATTATCTTACAATCCAGTAAGAGCTTGAACATCGTCAGAGTAGAGGTGTTCAATTGTGGGTTGATAAATTATGGTGGTATCATTTTTCTTTTGGCTAGCTGTGGATGTTAGTGTAAAAGTGTTTATCTGGTAGTGGCTTCTCTCCGATGGCATGCTAAGTTTTATCAAGAGTTCCTCATTTCATTATATTAAGTAGTAACTTGAGGATTGTATGCATCTTGGTAATTATGGTTAGATTTAATCCCATTCGAGTATTGTGTGTAAATTAAGTGTGTCTATTTTCCCTCTTGACCTATAAATAAGTCTACCCTTTCCTTAACTTTTTTTTAGTTACTATGAATAATACTCTATGACCTATTAATTTCGGATTATGTGGAGACACTTATGGATGGTTTGAGTCATTTGGACCATGAAATTGGTGATGATAGTGTAATTATACCTTGATAATTTAATCTTGGTGGTATTTTATAATGTGATTCTTCTTGCGACGTTGTAACTCTTGGTCGTAAAGCCATGTTAAATTGATAGCTGATTGGTCGCTTACATTTGCTGCTTTATAATGAGTATGTGGTCTTCTTCTAGTTAAAATATTTCCTTGTCATTTTTATTTCTTGGTTGGTGGTATCCTATGGTAATACGGGTGTAGATTTGAAAACTTTCCTTGTCTTATCATGTGAGTAAAATGTTTTTTACTAAAACAACAAACATTGTTAAACCTGAGTAGATTAGTAAAAGTAATTATGTTCCCTTAATGGGCCTTCCTTGTAACTTATTTTGAGAATTTTAGAGACCCACTAGAAATATTTGATGATGCTTTTAATTATCTGGTAAACCATTGAAATATTTTTTGATCCATGTTGGTTGATAGATTCCTAGTTCTTACAAAATTAATAATGTGTTTTCTATGTTGAATGTCCCTTGTTTTCCTTAGAATTAAAAATGTGATGTGTTGATTTACCTCTCTCTCCCATAAAAGTAACAGTGTGATATGTTTACCCTTCCTTCTCATTAAATTTTTAATTGACAAGTTGACTCACCCAAACATCATAAAACTATAATTGAGGAGATTTAGCCTTGGGTTTAACAAATAAAATGGTTCTTGCTTTAATCTTGGTAGATTAATAGAAAAAAAAACATGTAGAAGAACAAAAAAGGAAAACTTTTTCCATCTACCTCCCCTAGGAGTAAAATAAATACTTTTTCTCTTTTCTACCTTTACAGAATGGCGAGATATCATGCCCCCTTAGTGGTCCTTATAACACAAAGTTGTGATGTCATAATAGGAGGAAGTTTAATTAAGAAAACTCATAAAGGAATGTGCTTAGCAAACAAAACTACAAATTTTGACTTAATTAGTTGAGTTATAAAATAAGTAAGATTTATGTGTGTTGAGTGCAATGTCTAGTTGAACTCGTAGTTTCATGTTGCCTACCCGAAATTGTGAAACACTGGTGGATAAAAATGTGTTTTAGTTGCTTAGTAATTTCTTATTCATAGATGTATGTGCCTTTCTTGTGGGAGTTTTGGGTCATCATACACTTATCATCTCGTAGCTCGATGAGTGCGAGTTTTGGTCCTTTTGGATTGTGACTTATCTATTGTTTAAGAAGTAACCTCCTTGTGTGTTGTCTTTTCCTTGGATACCTAAGTTATTATAATTTTAAGGAAACATATGTTAATGATATAAAATAACTTGTGGAATTCTTTTATTCTTCATATTTTCTTGGGTCACCTAGTTATTGTTTCCCATTTTCCATTAGGATGGAAAGTGCAAGATGATGTTATTCGCTTTTGATATGATGCACGCTTGGATTGTAGTTGGACCCCGTGTTACATGTTCTTCTCCCTAGCAACCTCTAGTGGTCCTTGGTTTTTCTTGCGTTCTCTTTATGGTTATTCCAAGATTGAGTACGAAATAAGATAAATAAATCCCATTGTTCTATAATGTAATGTAATTATATTGATATGTTCCTTGCTAGGGAGATATATATATATATTTCTTCTACTAAACAGTTGACTTCTTTAGATTTGGTTGGTATGGTGTGTTCGATTATTAAAACAAAAGTGTAAAAATCAGACCATAGGAAAACTTGTGGTCTTGACTTCGCATGTATTAACATGAAAAGTTAATTGTAACCTCTCGAGTTATAGAAGTGCTTTAATTTAATAGTTACTTGATTTTAAATGTTTTGCTGATTTAGGTTTCTTCGTTCATTAACCTCATCTTGTGTGATCCTCAAATTGTGGGAGCTTGAGTAGACTTGTTCCTTGTGCAAATTTGGTCATAGTTGATTTTTGCTAGTCTTGTCTAGACAACGAACCTTGAAATCATGGCTTGAATATGGTAGAAACCTTAACTTTTATTATTGTATAAGTATGTTGTATTCCTTGGGAAACTATGTGGCCATTCTCAAACTCATGGAATTCTCTATATTATTCCTCTACTTGGTGGTTACTCTTAAGACTCTTCTGAACTCTTAATGTTATATTGTTATGTGTGGTATCTTGGTTGATAGCGTAAATTTACTCTCTAGATTTAAGTGTCCGTAGCCTTCCATATAGAAAGTTTAGAACTCGTCCCTTACAATCTCCATTCCTCTTTTTGAATTGCATTGGACCAAACTTAGGTGTTGTAGACCCACACTTTTTAGAAGTAAGAAATCCCATAATGGATTGATCCTTTTCTATTGCATTTGTTCCTATCTCTCTTTCTAGTGACTTCAGGAGGAATTTGAGTCTAAGGGGAGGGGATGTAGTTCACACTTCCCTTTGACACTTTTGATATTGATCATGATACTACCGACTATATTATAGACATTATTATAATTTTGATTTACTATGGTATTAGATGTTAGATCATGGATTATTGTTGATTGTGATTCATATATGATGCATGATGATTGTTAGAGACATTTTATGTAGATGTTGAAATGGTGCTTTGGACATGTTTATATATATATTTATGGATGTTTTTAGGACATGTGATATTTGGATATATTGAGTAGACCGAGAAAATTGAATTTAACATTGATGACTTTATAGTTACTAATGAAATTGTAAGTGATATTGTTGATTGTTTGGATGTTGTTGTGATTCATATATATATTGATCATTTTGAAATTATATTATATTCATTTGGATGTTCGATATGACCACAAGGCCGAAGGTGTATTTGTATTATGCGGAGTTAAAAATATCGCAACAAACATCGGGGATTGGAGACCAACCACATTGGAATTATAGCTGAATTCAAGAAGGTCACCATGACAGCTTGTAATGTTCACGTGTGTGTTTGATTGTTAGGGATTCCCATGGGGGATCACCTTTAATTGTGACCAAGGGTTATGTGTATTTATTTTTTTGGTTCCTTTCTATTGATGTTTGTATGTGTTTATTAAGTGATGTGTTTACCCCTTTCATTATTTATTAATTGTGGTAAATTAATGTGAGTAAACATGTTGTTAAAATTAATTAACCAACTTGGGTCATAAGAAAGTAATTATTGGAGTGGTTGACTCTTGTATTAAATGTTGTAAGATATGTGTAAGAAATGTGTAAGTGATGTGTAAGATATGTGTAAATTAATTTTGGAGTATGAAACACTCCACCTCCTTTTGAAATTCGAATTTGTCCTTGGAGACTTATTTCGGAAGCTTATGGGACAAGTTAAACTAGTCCCATACCTCTTAAATTTGCATGATAACCTTACCTATGGTTGGAGGGTTTAAATCTAGCCTTTATTATGCATTTTTGTAAGCCAAGTTGTATGATTTTATTGCACTTTCTTACATGCTTTCAATTTCAGTCCTTATGAGGTGTGGGTTTGATTTGAGTGTGTAAGTAAAACTGTCATTTATTCACCTGCTTATTTATTATGCCTTGGAGATTGAAGTTGAGGACATGTGATGTGGCATACCACATGGATCCACCTCATCCTCTTCTCTTTCCTCTTCTATATATTAGAATTCCTTGTCTTATTTTGGGGTATACTTCACCTTGCATTGCTTCATTTTCTTTTTGTTTTGGGAGCTCTTGCAATTTTGGAGAAAGTTGGAGATTGTTAAATGCTTGTGGATTACTTATCTTGGACTATATTACATTGGAAAGCTTGTTGTTTGGAAATTTGGAACAAACTCCATCATGGAGAGGTAGGAGGTTGGCTCTTTAAAATGCTCTTCTCTTATGTAGGCATATGTAACTGTTATGAATGTTTTGATATTGTTTGTTAGCTGGTTGAGTAGATGGCCTAGGGATGGTGTAGGAGAAGACTATGGGGCACTTTTTGGGAGGCATAAGTGTTTTGGGGAGGTATAAGTGTGGAGGGAGTTCAAATTTTGGTTCGACATTATAAGGAAATAGCTTGCATTTATTTACTCATTATGGGGTTCGATAAGAGGTTGGGGAGGCATAAGGAAATGTGAGGAATAAGGGGTACTTGGGAGGCATAAGGGCATGTCAGGGATTTTAGATGATATATATATATGTATATATATATATTGGCGATTTTTTCTCGTGTTGATACCCATTTCCCCTTTTGGAGGCATAAGCAACATCCCCATAGTTTCTTGCTCCTTTGGCTTGCATGATGAAGCCTGAGTGTTGTTTGTTGTTTTTTTCTATGGTGGCAAACTGCAGTTTTGTTTTAGACTGTGTTTTGAATGAGAAATCTATCTTTGTGTTGTGGAAGCCTATTGTTGCCATGAGTTGAAAAAAAATATTTCTTATTGCAATGTGGTTGGGGCTCGGGGGCCAATGAAGAAGGATGGCTTCTCCCTTTTCATTGGATGTCTTGGTTGGGTGGAGAGCATTGCCTTTCCCCTATTCTGTTGTGACCAAATTGGAGAATGATGGAAATTCATACTGTTGTTCTGGAACTGAGAAAGAAGATAGTTTGACAGTCCTTGCTGAGATCATTTCTTAATGTAACCTTTTCCCACTTGAAGTGGATGATCTTGTATATTATTTGTGATGGAAAGATGGTCTAGTATGGGCTATGAAAGTTGTAAATTGAATTATGAAAGAGATATACTCTATTTTTTCTTCTTTTGAAAGAATGTGAAAGAAATCATATTCTGTATATTGTAATTGAGGAATGAAATAAGAAATTGTAAAGGTATCTCTTTGAATCAATAAAGGATTGTATTACTTTACTCAAATGGAATTATTGGGTATTGAAATCTGATTGTTGAATGTATTTTGAAATTCTATTGGAAGGATGAAAAAGTGAATATGTATGGAGAAATGTCATAATACTCTAGTTTTTTTTTTTTGAAATAAATGTTTTAGAAATTAGAATTGTAATTTGGCATTTGAATAATTTTCTTGAGTCAACTTAGTATGTTAGATTGGGTTGGAATGAATTCATAGTTTAAAGTTGGCAAATGAAAATAAATCTATTCAAATTTGAGCTTTGTTAGATAACTTTCATACTTGACAATTATTAATCGAAATTGAATAGAATGACCCTGCAATATCAAAAATACAAAATGAAATATCAAATTTTATTTGTAATGTCAAAACGACCCCAACCATACCAAAATACTTATGAAAAATTTATAGAACCTTTCAAATCAGGCAAAGGCAAAATTGCAGACTTATTCTTTGTATAAAATTGATAAATTTTGAATGCAAATCAATCAAGCAAACTTAACCTTGCAATCTATCCTAAAATCTTCCAAGTAAAATCCTCCATGCCTGTTTGGCAAGTGGAAAAAGAATTAACAACAAATTTGAACAAAATTGATAAGTTAAAAATACCAGTTCACTTTCTAAGTGACAGAAAGACATTTTCTCAAAATGAACCATATAAAAGTTATCAAAATAAAATTTCTAAGGTTGATGTGAAAAGAGGATGTCAATATCTTTCCATAAAGTCCTCGTTTACAAAAAACTGTGTTCCCAATCAAAAGTTATGGCCTTCTGAAGTTTTTATTTTATTTCAGGCTCAAAGTAGTCTAACTGTTAAATTTTAAATGAATAAAATATTCTTGGGCGGACCTGTGGGCTAAAACTTTCCCTCTTTTTTTGCTTTTTTCCCAAAAGGTAAAAAGTCATGAAGTTTTTTACTGCTCGCTAATCCGCAAGCCTTCATTTTGTCTAAAAATGATCTAAGTCAAAAATTTAATTTGACAATTTTTCCTCTACGGCCCCGCCGCCCCACAACCAATCATTGATCAACACGTGGCTTCATTGGGCGTCGGCAGAGGCTCAAATCGATTTTAACCTAAAGCACTTTCAAAAATAAATTTGGAAAAAATTGTAAGTTTTCCCGTAGGTAATCGGAGTGCTATCACGTGGCTTCACGAGGTGTCATGGAGGAGCAGATCTTTTTAATCCTTAACGCTTCAAAAAAATTTGGGTAAAATTTCCAAATTTTCCCCACCGGCACACCAAACCGTAGCTAATGGTTGGCTGACACATGGCATCTTCTCACGTCGGTGGAGGCACGGGTTCCTTTCGACCTTTTTTCCCTTCCTTTTGAATAGTCAAATTTTCCAAATGTTCCCCGCCAACCCGCTGACCCACAACCAATAAGGAGCTGCCACATGGCCTTCCTCGCACCGACCGACGAATTTTGGCCGTAGAATTTGCTTTCTCCCAAAAGGGAAACAACGCTAAATGCCTTTCCCGCTCTGCCGGCCCACGTCTCAAAAAAAAATTCTTCCCCGCTCCGCCGGTCCGCTTTTCTCCTCTAGGTGAATTTTCTCTTGAAGTCTCAGAGGCTCGAGTTGGGTAAAATTTTCCTCCCCAATCCCAGCACCCACTCTTGGGAAAATTTTCAGCCCAAGTTTCGTGTTCCATAACTTGAGAACTATAAAGAGTTAGGAGGACTTCTTTATATCACCTAAAAGATGAAGAAATTCCCTATCTAATGAAAATTTTTTTAGGAAGTTTTAGTTGCAATAATCATGGAAAAAATCAGGTTGAATCCTTAATCGAGTTCTTGGATTGGGTAAGTAAGAATTTACTCGATGATTTTAAATATGTTTTCTTTTCCCCACTATAATTAAACCTTACTCATGTCTTAGATATTGTGGAATTAAATACCTTGGGTATTTAATTATTTTGGTCCCTTAACCCTAAAACTTTAATCAGGGAATATTTAGCCAAAATGTCAATGTAATCAATGATTAAATTAATCCCTAAGGATATTTGAGCTAGGTATGGACTTATTACACTTGTTACTTTATAATGTGGAATTAGTAATTATTATAATGGGAAACATTATCACTTCAATTTAATTGTCCTTGAGAATTTGGTTGTTAACACTTTAAAAAACAAAATTATTCCATAATTTTGTAACTAAACCTAGGTTATTCATGGGTCTCAAGTGGGACATTTTAGTGGGCGTTACAAAAGTACTAATTAATCCCACATTTTCGCCACCTTTATTTTATATATTACTTCGTCATTCCCACATATTTTCGTATACATTCCCACTCATTTTGCAACTCTCCTGACATTTTAACCTAAACTCGAGTGCCTGGGCCTGTCTTGGGGTGCCCTAGAGCGCCACAAGCCATGTTCCACTTTCTCAATTCTTTTTGGGGTCTTTCTAAGTTGTTTTTCATCTTTAATTTTTCCTAGTCAGCTATGTTGGGGTAAATTAGGAAATTAGGGCAAGATAACCCTATAAATATAAAGCTATGACACCATAATAAGGGTCGTAGCATCACATACTACTATCACTCCATCTAGATTTGTAACCATTACGTCACTTGCATCCACATAGTGTCATGCGTCAAGGCTAGGATATCTTCATTAACAAACACAACATAGAGGGAGGACTCTACCCTATTCCATGCACACATGCTATTACATTTTTCTATAGTTATTACTTTGTTTGCTACTTCATAAAGTTTGATTGACACAAGAGCACCTAGGGAACGCACATACACACACGTACGGAACTACATCCGGGTCTAAAATGTAGTGCAAATCTCAAAGTGATAAGACCACTAGTTTGGCAAATGAGGTTAGTGTCACTCATTAATTATCCATATTTTATTTTTCTTAGGTTTTGATTCTTCTTTTTTACGGTCTTCATTTCATTATTCAAAGACATTCAAAGGTCAACCTAGTACATTTGATACGATAGATAGAGAACATTTTAGCATACCTTGTGATGCTATAAAAATTTAGATTTCAAGCATTTACAGATGCCCGGTGCCTAGTTTGAAGACTAGGGCACCTTGGGGTGCCCAAATACCTTCCTGTGTGCCTCAACCTACTTAGATCCTCAAGATCTGACCTTTTGAGGACTTATGAGTGTTTGTTTGAGCTCCTCAATTTTATTATTAGACCTATAACAACCTCATACAATTTTCCATAATCAGCTAAGTCATTTCTCCCTTCTTCCTTGCATATCTAAGGTTTTATTTCACTTAGTATAATTATTTGCAATTATTCCATATTGTTTTAGTGCATTTATACAACGTTTTAGTCCTCCTATACTAGATTAACTAGTGGTTATACTTCACATAATTTAGTTTAATTTTAGTTGAGCAATAGGTAATTGTAATTAATGTAGAAGCAATCTATTTTAAGGAGATGAATCTTAGAAAAGAGGAGGAATAAAAAATTTACTCTCAACAAGTGCTACATGATTCAAAACTTTTTTCTTTTTACATTTTTCTTAATATTACTTTGATTTGAAATTTTTTTATTTGCTAATTCTACAAATTGGTATCAAAGTATTCTTTTTCTATACTTGTGTTATAATTAAATGCCGCTTATGGATTCTACATCTAGTGTGTCTTTATAAGGTCTACAGACACCTCATTTTACAATCAATAATTATCTCAGTATGGGTCTTCATCCATTAAGGCACTATTTATATCCTAGAATGTGTGGGAAATTGTATAGAATGGGTACACATAACCTTTGGATCAAGGAACATATAATGCTCTCTCATATTTAGAAAAGTATAATTTGAAGGAATAAGGAAATATATATGGAAAAAATCTTTTCTATATTCATCAATCCATGCATGAAAGCATCCTTCCTAGAGTGGTAGTAGCCAATCAAGAAAAAATAGTACGAGACACTCTCCAAGTTACATATAACTTTGTAAGGAGAAATCAAATACTACAAAATAATAATTACTTTGAAGACATTTTGAAAATATCTCAATAAAACATTTAGATTCTATATAGTAATTCTTTAGTTATGTAGTTAGCTTAGTTAGTAGAATTAAATACCATGGGGAAAGTATTATTGATGTAAGAATTATTAAAATGTTGCTTAATATTTTTCCTCAAATTTTTGATCCTTTGGTTGTTGTTATTGAAGACACTTTGAGGATCTAAGTCATTTTTCAATTTTTGAGTTTCATGCTTCACTAATAAATCATGTACGAAGTTTGAATAGATCACATACATTTATATATCAATCTTTTTCATCTCGGACATCATGAATTCGTGGAAGAGGAGGAGGAAGGTTCATGCCAAGAGGTAGAGGAAGAAGCTCACATAGAGGACACATCAACATTCCATCAAATTAAAGTGGATGAGGACATAGTCTAGAACATAGTCATGGTCAAAGATAGTATAATTCTGATGTGCGGTGTCATTATTAGAAGAAATATGTGCACTATGCTTCTAATTCAAGGAGAAATAAGGATGATTAGGAAATGCGGAATAAAAATTAGGTTAGAATCTCTACTCCAAGATCCATGTTTATTTCATGAAAAGGATTATTGAAGAAATACCTTTGTTATCTCCTATTGAATGTAGTCTATCTCAAGAGAGCCCCTATGATATTTGGTATTTAGATTCTCGTTCAGCAACAATCACATGTCGTAAATTAGATTTATTTTCCATTTTGGATGAGTCGTTGAAGACTAATATTACTCTTAGGAAAAATAATACAACGTTAAATGGTTGTATACACATTATGTCCTAAATTTTAAGCTCAATATTAGCTATAAGATTCTTTGAAGTGTCTAGTTAAACAAGGATCTGAGCATAAGTTGTGTAGATGTAGCCTTTGGTATCTATATCAACATTCAAGAAGTTACCCAAAGTGTTGCCGATAAAAAAAAAAGAATTTTAACTCCAAAAATTAGAGTGGTAAATGTGGCTTTTGAAACCAAATCAGTTTGATTGAAAATGTTTCATTAAGTGGATTCAATGAAGGGAACCATGCTTTCAAGGCCATGTAGTGTGATTGGTAGAGCCAAATTATTTTAGCTATAGTATTTTAATTACTAATCTCGGTAAAAATAAAATAAAAATTCTTTCGCATAATCGTAAATGTCCAAATGAAATTTAAGAAGAGGAAGTCAATGCTTTGTGATCCAAGCATGAAGATCAACGAGAGTATGTCAAAAACAGTAAATTTTAAGATTAAGCCATGCTTCAGAAGAGAGCATCAAATTCGATCACATCTTCACCAAAGGTGACGCAAACGTTGACAGACGTACAAGTCGTAGTTTTAAAGGGTCAAATCTCTTTACCATATCATTCTTGAACTACATAAAGAAATGATCTTTTAAATGGATGAAAGCTACTATAGCACTAACACAAATCTCCATCTCCTTCCTCTGAAAACTCCATGCAAGCACACAAGGATAGGGGGATGAACAAGGTAGTGGGTAAACACATTTTTTGAAATCCCAAGTGTTGGGAAATGGGTAGGGTAACCACCACAACTTCCAATGCCGCCAACAAGGAGTCCTTCAAGGCAATCCCCTTCAACCATTCAACCATGGTCATCCCTATTGCCAAGCATCATATTTGTAACCAACTCCGCCATTGTTTCCATTTCCGTCTCTAAATCAATTGCCGGTGTCATTCGTGAAACCATCTCCACCGCTATTTCCATGGTCATCCTTATTCCCATCAATTCCATTGAACAAGTTTCCACTATCATCGACATCACATTGATTGCATTTAGGGTTATGTTTAGCATTGCACTTAGGGTTGCATTCAGGCTTCACTTCCATCTTGCCATAATTAAAGTTGTGTTGATCCTTATAATCTTCACATCAAACATCCAAACCAAAAACAATTATATAGCACTCAAATTGAACAATTCACTATTGTTTTCCAATAATAATAGTGATGACTTATTCTCTCCTCCAATACATCATGAACATGCTCCCAATTAATTTAATATACTCAAACATCATCTTCTACTTATCAACATTATGGAAATGGCTATAAATACTAATTACAAAATAAATTTAGTAGTCGATGAAAAAATATGGAAAAGGCATTCATAAACATGTACTTCCAAACACACATCTAACTTAATAAGGTATCGATTATACTACTTAATCATTATACACAACATAATTAACTAAAATATTTAATCACTAATCATGGGTACATTCAAAAGCGGTCTACATAGTACATCCCTTAGAACCCATCACACTTTTGCACCTTGATTTTATTCACAATAGTGAATCTCCTAATATATGAATTTTGGATTAATTAACTGATGAAGAGACCATTCTCAAATATTTGCGTGCACATGAGGATCTCCTTTCTTTCCTTTATAAGAATATGTTTACTCACACTCTATATGCTTAAACGTATTGTGGGGGAGGTGGCATTTTATATATCTTAGATGAAAATTGTAAAACTATCATTGTGTACCTTTATATGTAAGATCGGTCCATGTTACTTAATGAAGAAACTAACTCTTGCATATTTCGGACCTATACCCTCAACTTTTTCTCTCAGCATTTTATATAGTGATCATTGGAGGATGCTATCTGTAAGGCGTTTTTTTATTTTCCTAATCTCCTTAGGATTTTGTATGGGCATGAGTGATTAATATCAAATAGGTAATTGATGACTATGGATTGATATTTAAAGGTCGACCAAATCATAATCAATTGAATTTTATGTATGAAAAATTATTATAGAGGATGGAAAAAGCTTACATAATCTATGTATGTAGAATGCTAGGATCAAGGATAAGTGTTGAATGTAATTCCCGATCTCATCAATTAAGACAAATAGAATTCAACCTAGTTGAAAGATTCTATTGAAATTCCGGTTCATCTCTAAATATTCCTAGCTAGAGAGGGTCATCCAAAGGTGTGGATGTTTGAAAAAGAGTGCAATCTAAGGATTTTTATTTCTAGGTAAGTTTTCTTGGTTGGCCCCGCCCCAAAACTACTAAACTACGTATAGATGTTATCGTAATATGTCAATGCGCCCAAAAATATTTGGGCGAAGGACTATAACAGAAAATTAACACACTTAATCCTAAATTTGTGTGTCTTTATATTGATCTATGCCCGATGGGTGGACAATTGACTCAAAAATCCTCTTATAAGGTTGGGAATGTTCATGTAAAGGTGTCTACAATTGAGAGAGGAAAATGGAATCCATACAAATAGTCAAAGGATGGTCAAAGGCTATGAATAGGTACCCCGATCATCTAATGACTAATTTTGTTGTTTATGTCCTGTTCTCTTAACTACAATGAATTTTAATATTTAAATAAATAATGGAAAATCTATCTTAAATAAAAGAAAAATTGAATTAATATTTTAATCGAATAAATTCTTTTACCGTTAATTAAATAAATAAGTATAATTATCTATTCTATGTTTTATATTTTTAATAAGCTTTTTGAAACAAAAAATCATTAAAATAACCAATTAACTCATATTTTTTGTTTTCTATTTTTATAAAAGAAAATAAGATCTACTTTTATAGACATAGGGAAATGATTTAATCTAAAAATTCTACTTCAAATTGAAATAAATAAAAACAAATAATAACAAAATATGGTTATTCATATGCTACAGGTTTTTTTTACATTACTACTCTAGGGAAATTATCATGGCTAGTATTTAAAATTTTGTTGTTTCTATAAATTTTGAAAGTCTCATTTGGCTATTTGAACACCATACACACATAAAAATTCACCAAATGATCACAAATGTTACTATTTCAAACTCACATAGCCAAATTAATTCTAATATCAATTTATTTAATGGATCACCTTTAAATCGATAGACCAAAATTTTAAAACATGTATAGATCCCCATGAATTCTCTATGCCCATGGATCACAATCACCAAATATATATGTATATGTATATGTGTGTGTGTGTGTGTGTGTGTGTGTGTGTGTGTGTGTGTGTGTGTGTGTGTGTGTGTATATATATATATATATATATATATATATATAGAGAGAGAGAGAGAGAGAGAGAGAGAGATGGATGTATGTGTATATGTGTGTGTGTTGATATGATCAAATATATTAATGGAACAAATACAAATAACTATCTATTCAATTAAAGGATGATATACTATTAAAATTAGAATATGGATTCTATTATATGTGATATGATTTAATCAAGGAATTTCAAGGACCATTTAAGCCATAAACATTTATTGTTTGCATCCTAATTTGAATTAGCTTAGATAACTTGATCAATTGGAGCCTTTACAATGGATAACTTTGTAATATTTACTTTGGAACTTTTCCACATTTCCCAAGGAGTGAAAAGTGTATGTGTATATATAAATCAAATATTTTTTAGCATATTGGAGGAAACGCTTCATGGGACACCTTTTGGAAAAGTGTTGAAAATTTTCAAATTAAAGAAATACAAGGCTAGAGACACCAGAACCATAATAGCATAGGATTTTTACATAGTTAAGGAGGTTGATATATGTGTTGTAATTCAAGTAAAAATTATGAGCAAGGATTGAGATATTATTTGTTTTCCCTAAAATTCATGAAAGGAAGACATGTGGCTAATGGATCAACAATCAAGGTTTATTCCTAGGAAGGATTGGAGAAAACGTGTTCAAATTTTGCAACTCAATAATTTTTGTTGTTTAAATGAGGAATGTATATAATTCACTTCATATCATCAATAGATTATAATGTTTTAATTTTTGATCTAGGAGGTGGGAAATTTGATGTCTCTCTTTTGACTATTTAAGAGGGAATTTTTGAAGTTAAAACCACTACAAGGGACACCCATTTGGGTGGTGAGGATTTTGAAAACCGATTAGTAATTAGTAAATCAGAATAAATATGGAGCATCCAAATAGAGGGATATTGTTTGAATCAAAATGAGACTCAAAGACATATATGTTAATTATGTAGCAACTTACTAGAGGCTGCAGGATACATGAAGGTTGGATGAAAATCAACGTCCTCTCATGAGTCACCTATGATGGGGTCGTACCATTACTTCAATGAAAATTTTGTTATTGTTTGTGTGCATCTTTTTATTTGTGATGTTGTTTTGCAGTGTGTTTTTCAATAAAATGCGAGCGTTTTCCAATTTCGTATCTCCCGAATGAAGGGCATTATGAGGAGGAAAAACACTAAAGTAGAAATTGGTTCTTGTGTAAAGCATTTATCAAAATATGAGAAACCACCAAAGTGTATAGTTGAGACATTAGGTCACCTCCAGGTTCGTGGTGAAGCTAAAGTCAGAAAACCATATGGGTTCCTGATAATCCAGGGAAACTTTAAACCACAGAGGTGTTCTCAAATATGGATGTACTATGGTGAATTCTAGGTTTTTGGTAATCCTACAGGGAGAAAACAACGTGTCACCAAGACCAAGAAACCAGAAAGAAGGCATGCCACCCCAAAGGTGAGCAGGATACATGAAGAGTGTAATAATTTTTTAACTATGTTTAGAATAAGGAGGTCCACTATCTGGAAATATGATGTTTATAAACAATGTATTAAGGGGGGGAATCTTAGCATAAATATTAGTCTAATAAATTGTTTATTGTGTGTAGTATTTCCTTCATGGCATTTTTAGTTAAAATCATATGTGTATATATAGACAACATCTTTTTGGCATATTGGAGGAAAATGTTCATGGGACACATTTTGTAAAAGTGTTGAAAATTTTCAAAGTAAAGAAATACAAAGCTTGAGACTCTAGAACCATAATAGCATAGGATTTTTACGTATATCAAATATTGATGGATGTGATGTATTTCAAGTAGAATTTATGAGGAAGGATTTAGATATTATGTGTTTTCCCAAAAATTCATAAAAGGATAACATGTGGCTAATGAATCAACAATCAATGTTTAATCTCGGGAAGGATTGGGGAAACCGGATTAAAATTTTGTATCTCAATATTTTTTGTTGTTTAATTTAGGAATTTATATAATTCACTTCATATCATCAATAAATTAGAATAATAAAATCTAACCCTAAGAAGAAAATTGAATTTCACTAATATATTTTTAAAATTAGAAAACTTAGGTAGGATTCGCCTTTACATTTATTACAATTTTAAATGTTTTTTTCTATTTTCTCCATAGTCACGATAAATTTGTTCGTAAGATTCATCATCTCAATGAAAATTTCTTACGAAAATTTTGTAACCATTCGTATAATATTTTTTTCACGTATTCCTTAAAATTTCCACTATTTTCTCGAAAAGGAAAGATTCTCATATGGAATTTCCTCTTTTACGAATAAATCTTGCTTTGAAAAATTAATTAGAAATGGATAATGAAATAAAATACGAAGATTTCTCAACTTCTTTCTCCAACCATTTTTTCAAGCAGATCCACAGGATAATTTGGGAAGAAGTAATAAAGGGTATAAGTTTAATATGAGAAATATTTTAATAATAAATACTAGAATCTATAACTTATATTGGAAGTGATAAAATCTTAATATTTTAACAAAACTATCAAATTTTTCTTTGAATTATAAGAAGCTATGAATTTTTTTAAAGCTTCGATAATTGAATCGCACCCAACCCAATCTTTAAATACCTATGGTAACTTTTCTCATTTATTGTGATGATGTATCCACAGCTTTAGGATCCTTCCATTATATGAGCTCCAATTTTTATAGTTGAGTAAGGTAACTTAGATATTAGTAAGAAATATAAAAAGCAAGTGGTTGGATTGGTGCAAGGAAGGTGGATAGAATATGAGTTGAAAGGAGATAGAGTAGAGAACTTGCTATTTGTGTAAAAACCTCACAAAACTCTTGTGGCATAACACTTCACAAAACAAAAAATTGAGAAATCCATGATACAAATATTAGTTCCATTTTTATAAGTTTCTAGAGGAAAATATTTCAAGAATACATCTAAATCAAGATCAATCCAATGATTCTATTTTTAGCAAAATTGAAAAAGTATTGCAATAGAAAATAAATTCAAAATCAACACACATGTTTAGAAACAAAACTTTTAATCTTATTTTAAGATGCTATTAGGAAAACCCCTATTTTCGAGGAGCAGTTAGTTCTAATAATGGTGCTTACAAAAATAGGATGGTTAGAGGATCAACTTATTTGACCGTGCATCCGTATGAATCTAGTTAAGACTTCTCACCACCTCCAAAAGTGAAACAAGAATAAAGTGCAATAATAAACAAAGATCGAATTTTTTTTAAAAAATGTATAAAATTACACACCATTCATACACAAAGTCATAAATATACCTACTTCTCTATTGCCGTTGTTGCACATTTTTCCCTAAAATATCATTAGAAAGACACACACACACACACACACATATATATATATATATATATATATATATATATATATTTTAACATTATTTAAAACCAATTTTCACATACATATTTGCTTTTTTGGGGCTTTATATTTCTTATAACCATTACGCATACAAGTATAGTCAAATTTATATGGATTCTAATATAATGGAGGTAGATATAGTGGCAGCAGCTTCAAGCTTAGGAATAAGTGAATTCTAAGCACCTTTGTCGTTTTTCTCTATGTTTTTTTAATTTAAAATGAGCTAAAGGGGAAATTTCTATAAAGTTTATAGCTAAAATTATCTTTGGGTGGAAATTTCCTTGTGTATGTATTTTATTTTATTTTATTTAGTTATTTTTGTGTGTATATATTTATGTGTGTGTATAATTTTCCTATCGGTTTGACGCTCCTTTATATATTTTTTTCTTTACACTTTATTTCATTTGTGCAACTTGGAAGTTAGGAACATTTGATGTTATTACATTTTTGTAGAAAATGTTATGGATGCTAGTGTTATATAATAATCCAAATGACATATGGAAATGAACACTATTAATCGTTTAACTATGCAAACTTATTTTTCAAATAATATTAAATATTCCATTCCATTCTCGATGCAAGAGAGTCCATGAAGAAACATCAAACTACAAGAATTCAAGCCTTTGGTGTCTATGTAAAGATAAAAAGAGCTTGAGAGAATTAAAAAAACATAGGAATCCTTTCGAGATAGAGGATAAGTTGAAAATTCAAAATTTATCTTCTTATATGCTTTCCCTCCAAAAATGAATGTTTGGAAATTCAAATATTTGTAAGGTATAAAAAGTCCTAAAAGAGTGATTTAAGTGATTATAAGTGTTGTAAAGTGTTTTCATAGTACCTTAGGTGTATGGTAGCATGTGTGAGTCCTTAGGTATGATAGTGCGTCATTAAGATGCTTGAACAATGTAAGGAAGGCAAATTATGAGCCATTTAAAGAGTTCTTAAACAAAATAGTCATAATGAGTCTAGGGGTAGTTACTGATGGGAGTTAGTTACCACATGCATTAAGGAGTAAGCTTGAGTATATGGATGAGGGAGTTATTTGGAACCATTCATTCCTTGAAGGGTGTCTAAAGAGAAGAATTTAATGAAGAAAACTTAGTAGCTTGTATAATAAAGAAGGCATCTATATGTGTTATACTTTAAGAGTGCGAGCTTTTTAATCTCATTTTAAGGAATGGATCTGAGTTTACATTAAATATCAGAACTCTTCTCTTTCAATGCATAGATATATTATTTATGTGAGTGTAGGTATAAAGGCGCATCCTCTATTCTAAGAACAAGTTTCTTTCATTTGTATTGTGCACTAGGTATGATTGAATGATCTCGGAGTTTCTTTCAAGAATGAGGATTGTTAGAGAATTAATATTTTATTCATCTAGACAAATGAGAGATTTGGGGAATGATTTTTGTATTTTCCACTTCCCTTTGATACTTTTGATATTGATCATGATATTGCTAATTATATTATGGACATTGTTATAGTTTTGAGTTAGTATGGTGTTAGGTATCGATCATTGATTATTGTTGACTCTGATTCATATATGATGCATGATGATTGTTAGAGACATTTTATATAGATTTTGACATGCTATTAGACATGGTTATATATATATATATATATATATATATATATATGGATGTTAGGACATGTGATATTTGGATATATTGAGTAGACCAAGAAAATTGAATTTAAAATTGATGATTATATAGTTGCTGATGAAATTGTAAGTGATATTGTTTATTGTCTAGATGTTGTTGTGATTCATATATATATTGATGATTTTGAAATTATATTATATTCATTTGGATGTTCTGATATGGCCATGAGGTTGAAGGGGTATTTGTATTGTGTAGGTTAAAAATATCACAACAAACATCGGGGATTGGAGACTAACCACATTGGAATTATAAATGAACTCAACAAGGTCACCATGGCAACTTGTATTGTTCGTGTCTGTGTGTTTGATTGTTAGGAATTCCAATGGGGGTCACCTTTAAATGTGAGTAAGGGTTATGTTTATTTATTTATTTGGTTCCTTTTATTGATGTTTGTATGTGTTTATTAAGTGATGAGTTTACCCCTTTCATTATTTATTAATTATGGTAAATTAATGTGAGTAAACATATTGTTAAAATTAATTAATCAAATTGGGACATAAGAAAGTATTTATTAGAGTTGTTGACCTAAAATTAAAGTTTTGTAATAAATGTGTAAGTGATGTGTAAATTAGTTTTGGAGTATGAAACACTCCACCTCCTCTTGAAATTTGATTTTTTTCCTTGGAGGATGATTTTGGAGGATTGTGGGACAAGTTAAACTTGTCCCATACCTCTTAAATTTTCGTGCCAACCTTACCTATGGTTGAAGGGTTTAAATATAGCCTTCATTATGCATTTTTGTAAGTCAAGTTGTATGCTTTAATTACACTTTTCTTACATGGTTTAATTTCAGTCCTTATGAGGTGTGGGTTTGATTTGAGTGTGTAAGTAAAATTGTCATTTATTCACCCACTTATTTATTATGCATTGGAGAATGAAGTTGACTTTTGGGGGTTGGGGTTGAGGATGTGTGATGTGGCATCCTACATGGATCCACCTCATCCTCTTCTCTTCCCTCTTCTATAAAATTTGAATTGTTTGCCTTGTTTTGGGTTGCTTCACTTTTGGAGACTTCATTTTGGGTGAATTTTTCTTGTTGTTTTGGGAGCTCTTGCTTGGAGAATTTTTTGGAATATTTCTACATGCTTGTGCTTGGTTATTTTGGATTGCTTGCATTAGGATAAAGCTTGTTGTTTTGGAACTTGGAACAACTCCATCATGGAGAGGTAGGAGCTTGGCTCTTGAAATGTTCTTCTTGTATATATGTAAATGTTCTTGTGTAAATGTTTTGGTATATATTTTAGGTTGTTGGGTAGATGGCCTAGAAATGGTGTAGGAGAATACTATGGGGTTATTTTGTGGGAGGTACAAGTGTGTTTTAGGAGGTATAAAGGTGAAGGGAGTTGGGATTTTGGTTCCACCTTACAAAGAAATTGCTTGCATATCTTTATTCAATATGGGGTGCCATAAGAGGTTGGGGAGACATAAGAAAATGTGAGGAATAAGGGGTACTTGGGGGAGGCATAAGGGCATGACAGGGGTTTTGAAATGTTATTCATATATATGTGTGTGTGTGTGTGTGTGTGTGTGTGTGTGTGTGTGTGTGTGTGTGTGTGTGTGTGTGTGTGTGTGTGTGTGTGTGTGTGTACGTATGTATATGTATGTATATACATATATGTATATATATATATATGCACACACACACACACACACACACACACACACACACACACATATATATATTGGTGGGTTGTTCTTAGGTGGTGATACCTAATTTTCCCCTTTGTGAGGCATAAGCAGCATCCCCCATAGTTTCTTGCTCCTTTGGCTTGCATGATGAAACCTGAGTGTTGTTTGTTGTTTTGTTTTGTGGTGGCAAACTACAGTTTTGTTTTGGATTGTGTTTTGAATGTGAAATTTGCATGTGTGTTTATGGAAGCCTGTTTTTTCCATGAGTTGAATCACATCTTCTATTGCTTTATGGTCAGGTCTCGGGGCCAATAAAGAAGGATGGCTTCTCCTAGTCATTGTATGTCTTGTTTGGGTAGAGAGTGTTGTCTTTCCCTTCTCTTGTTGTGATCGGGATTGGAAGAATGATAAATCTATATGTTGTTGTTCTGCAAAGCAAAGCAAAATGAAATAAAATAATTGATGAGTCCCTTGAGATAAAATTTATTGTAACCTTCCCACTTGAAGTGGATGAACTTGTATATGTTTTGTAATGGAAATATGTTGTATTGAATATGAAAGTTGTAAGATTGAAATGTGAAAGAGATATACTCCTTTTTGTTCTTTTGAAAGAAATAATTGTATTCTGTATGATGAATTTGAAGAATGAAAGAAATAAGTTGTAAGTTGTCTTTTGGGAACCAATAAATGATTGTATTACCTTTCTCAAATTGCATTGTGGTATTGAATCTGATCATTTAAATGTATTTGAAATATCTGTTTGAAAGGAAGAAATGCATGTGAGGAAAACACAGAGCTCTGTCTTTTGAAATGTGTAAAATTAGAAATCAGAATTGCATTTTGGTTTTGAATAGTTTGATTTGAATCAACTAAATGTATTAGATTGGAATTGGAATGTATCCTAATACTTGGAAGAAGAAAATGGAAAATAGATCCTTTTGAATTAGATCTCTATTAAACATTTTCAAACTGCAAATAATTATCAGAAAATGTATAGAACAACCCTATAGACTAGGAAAGACATTTGAAACATTAATACAAGCTAAGAAAGATCAAAACAATCCCACACAAACTATAATACTTAAGAAATTTTCATAGAACCTTTCAAAATCAGGCTCAAACAATTTCTCAGTCATTTTTACTGTTAAATTGGGGAAATTCAAATTGATCTTCAATCAAACAATTTAACCCTTCAAATCTATTCTAAAATCTTCCAAGTAAAATCCTTCATGCCTATTTGGCAATTGGAAAAAGAATTAATGACAAATTTGAACAAAATTGATAAGTTAAAAATACCAGTTCACTTTCTAAGTGACAAAAAGACGTTTTCTCAAAATTGACCCTTTAAAATTTATCAAAATCAAATTTCTAAGGTTTCTATGAAAAGAGGATGTCGAGATATTTCCAGAAAGTCCTCATTTTCAAAAATTGAGTTCCCAATCAAAAGTTATGGCCTTCTGAAGTTTTTACCTCATTTCAGGCTCAAAATAATCTAACTGTCAAATTTTAAATGAATAAAATATTCTTGGGTGGACCCGTGGGCTAAAACTTTCCTTTTTTTGCTTTTTTCCAAAAATGTGCAAATTCATGAAGTTTCCTGCCACTCCGCTATTCTCGCAAGCCTTCATTTTTCTAAAAATAATCTTGGTCCAAAATTTAATTTGGCAATTTTTCCTCCATGACCCCATCGCCTCGTAGCTAATCATTGATCAACACGTGCCTTCGTTGGGCATCGATGGAGGCTCAGATTGATTTTAACCATAAGCACTTTCAAAAATAAATTTGGAAAATTTTGTAAGTTTTCCCCGCATCCCCGCAAGCCCATAGCCAATCAGGTGTTGCCATGTGGCTTCTTGGGTGTCGACGGAGGCATGGATCCTTTTAAAACCTTAGCTCTTTCAAATTTTTTTGGTAAAATTTCTTAATTCCATCCATTGGAACGCCAACCCACAATCAATGGTTATCTGACATGTGGCACCTTATGGCGTCGATGGAGGTGCGAGTTGTTTTAAACCCTTAACGCTCTTCTTGCAAAAGTCTAAATTTCCTAAGTTTCCCCGCCAGTCTACTTTCCCCACGTGAATCAGGGTGTGACACGTGGCACCCTTGCATCGGCGGAGGTGTGGATCGTTTTGATCCCTTAGCACTTTTTTGCAAAAAAAAAGTATAAAAGCTTTAAAATTATTTGGCACTTGACATTCCACTAGAATTTGGAAATGTCAACACGTGTTCCCGTACAGACTCAAAGGAGCGCAGAGGCAAGTTACACCTTTTGTCCCAAAAGGGAAAAAGTGCTAAATGTCTTCCTCACTCCACCGGCCCACATCTGGGAAAATTTTGCTTCCCCTCTGCCGGTCTTCTTTTCTCCTTCGGGAAAATTTTATCTCCGAAGTTTGCAGTCCCAGTTTGGGAAACTTTTCCTCCTGTGCTCGCATGTCTCGCTCTTGGGAAAATATTCACCCCAAGTTTCACTGGTCCATAACTAGAGAAATATGAGGAGCTATAAGCACTTCTTTATATCACCATAAAGTTGAGGACATTCCCTACCTAATGGGAATGTTTTTAAGAAGTTTTAATTGCATTAATCATGGGAAAAATCAAATTGAATCTTTAACCAAGTTCTAGGAGTGGGTAAGTAAGAATTTACTTTGATGATTTTAAATATGTATTCTTTTTCCCACTATAATTAAACCTTGCTCTTGTCTTAGATCTTATGGAATTAAATACCTCGGGTATTTAATTGTTTTGGTCTCTTAACCCTAAAATTTTAATCGGGGATTATTTAGCTAAAATTTCAATGTAATCAGTGATTAAATTAATCCCTAAGGAGATTTGAGCTAGGTGTGGATTTATTACACTTATTTATTTATAATGTGGAATTAGTAATTATTATAATGGGAAAATTTATTAGTTGAATTTAATTGTCCTTGAGACTTTGGTCTTTAACACTTTAAAAAAATTATTCCATAATTTTCTAACTAAACCTAGGTTGTTCATGGGTCTCAAGTGGGTTGTTTTAGTGGGCATTACAATTTCAATCCTTTAGGCAATGTGTTCTCTCCACCTTGTGAGTATGACAACTTTGTTGATGTAAAATATTACAACTCAACAAGAATTTGTGCATATCAATGATAGAGCAACCTTTAAATGCATTTGTTCATTGTATCCATCGGGTTAAATGTTGATAAATGTGCATCTAAGAATTTGATGCCATGAAAAAGGAAGACAAGTAGTTTTTTTCTCTTGATTAATGAAATACCTTGTTATGTGTGTTTATACAACCTGCACGAGAATAATTTGGTAAATATTGTATGACATGATCACTCTAACCACCACCGCTAAATACTTCATGTTTCTAATGTTTGAAATAACTCTACAAAAGCATATTCATGGCTTTAAAAATGTATTTTGTATAATAAGACAATTTATGTCCTCATGGGTTATATTAAGTAGTAACAACAACTTCTACACAAAACCCTCCTTTTGAAGATATTACTTAGTAACCAAACCGATGGTTGATTCTATCATTTATGGCTCATTATTTTATATTGATGAAGCTATATTTCCTGAAGCATTTATCATTTAGTGTGATTTTACAAAAAGAATCATGAAAGGACTACCTACAAGCACATACTTATAGGAGTGCAAGGAAATTAAGGGTTTTATGGATCATTTAAAGAGCCCAAGCTCAAATGGTAAAATCATCACAAAGGAAAGATCATAAATTCCTCACAAAGTGTTAATTTAATGCCTTGAAAATGAATACATCAAAACTTAAAGATAATTTTCACGTTTTTGGTTTCTTGTAGACCTAAGTCAGAAAACCCACTAGGGATTAGTACTTGAAGGGATAATTCAACAAATATTAAAATGATTTTTATAAAAATTTCATATAAATAGAGTATAGAAGGATATTTAGAAGGAATTTTGATGTTACACCATCAACATTGGAGTAAAAGATAACAATTTTACTCAAGTCAATTGCACATTATTAAAGACCTAATCTAAGAAGTCACATTACAAAGAAATTAATTATTTGTTTGAGGATACCAAGATTGAAACTTTGAGAACATCCAAAATCCATTAAATTTTAATGGGAATATAAAACCATGTTTCTTATGCTATGAAACTTTACAAGAGTAAAGATAACCTTGACAGTATACAAAGACAAACCTAGTGAGGTCTAAGAAACAAAAACACAAAAAGGAAGTATAAAGAGTTGCATAGAGAATTGGAACTTGATATTTTAAGGGCAAGTTGGGATAGATAAATATGATCTAATGAGACTAGTTAGACCTCTTGTATGAGCATGGAAGCATGAAATTAAGTTTGGAGAAGAAATTGGGTCTTATTGGAAACTTGGAGAAATTTAAACCAAGTGTAGTATAACGTTTAGCATTCATGGAGTTGTACATAATTTTAATGCACTGAATAACTCTAATTTGAGGTGATGGGGTAGGAAATATGATGAGGATACTCCTAAATATCAAAATCCCCAATTACTTGCAAGGGAAATGAAAATAAGAATGAGGACTAGGGTAGTTTGATTAATGGTGACAACAACTTATATCTTAGGAATCTGAATGCACTTCCTTATTGTTTCTAATAGAGGATTTGACATGTTAAACAAGGAAAAGGCTAAGGAAATTTCATTGAGATAAGATATAGTGAATCACAAGAGAGGAAAGAGTAGTGAACGATAAGGTGAGGAAATGTTATACCAATGTGAATGAATATGAAGACATTTCATAAATGTGACAACATTGTGAAGGTTACTCGTGAGGTAAGTATGTGCCTATGAATTCAATATGGGTTTTGTAGTGCTGATTGAACAAGTTTTAACACTTTGAGTGGTTTTATCCCCCTTATATACTTCTAGATTGATCCTTTCATAGAGTATTGAGAAAATTTGCTACTAGAGACCTATTGAGTTCCTTGAAGGGACTGTGTTAGGATATAGTGTTACATCACATTCACATTATTTTTTGTAGATTATATAGTGAAAGTATATCTTGCTCCATCCTTGACTTCATGTACCCAAAGAAGATGCAAGGGATCAACATCAACAAAAATTAAGGATGTGATACACATGATAAATTGATGTGTAATCAAAGATGATGGATGCAAAGACCGAACATTTAAAAATGATCCATTTGATAAATTGTGACTTATAAGAAATTAAGATTATCCAACCAACTCTAAGATTGTTTTCACTTTGTAGGTATTGACTAGAATTAGACCCGCAAGTTCCCATTTTATTGGGAAGATCATGTGTAAGGATCATTTATCTCTCCTAAAATGGGAATTTAAATTATCTCCTTGGACTTTTATATGCAAAACATGTTTGACTCACATTTTCGTAAGTATTTGTTTCTCTTTTTCATAAAATTCCCCCTACTTATTTCCCCATGCTACCGATAATAGGAAAGGCCTCACAACCAAAGGAAAATGCAAGTAAGGATACATTTCTCTTTTCCCCGCACCACACTACTAAGAAGATGTGTGGCCTCATCATTAAACACTAGAAAGGAAAAAAAGGCATAATTATTTGTAATATGTACATATGTATATATTATGTTATTTTTTGTATATTTTGAATTAATTTTACATTGTTTTTGCATTATGTTTTTTTGGGAATGAATGATTTCCACAAAATCTTGGCCATAAATTTCTAGTAAGATTAGAGGTCTCATTGCCTAAGAGTGAGATGGTTTGTTAAAGTATTTGAGTGAGGAATTTAGATCTTTATATTTAAGTAGAGAACTTATTTTGAAGCAAGATTCTCCATTAGGTAGCTTCTACACAAGACCATAGGTGAAAATATCAATAATAGGTGAAACCACAAGAGGGATGAGATAAAAATACCTAATAGGAATAAAATTTAGTCTTTTCTTATAATTGGAATAGATGGCATGGGATATATAGTTGAAGAGTGTGAAGATGCTATAATTATAATATTTTCCAATATATGAAAAGTTATAACTTAATTTTTGATAAGTAGTTTCATATTACATTTTAAACATAGTGGCAATAAAAGTGACACATAAGGTGGAAAAATAGGAAGGATAGTGTGGAAATACAATTTTTCTATACCTATAAATTTTTCGGTGGAGTGAGTTAACATATTCACCAAACTCCTCACCTTGTAAAGTGCACAAACAATAGGCATCATTCTTGAAATGCTTAGTTTCTTGATAAGGGCCTATCCATTTAGGTCTAAACATACGATGTTCACCCAATATATTATCTATCCAAATATCCAACCTTAGCAACACATCACCCACTTTAATTGGGCATTTGTAGACCCTACTTATTACATTTTCAACACTATCTACCCTTATAAATATGGTGATGTTTCTCAACTCTAAAGATTTATAACCATAATTCATAATTATGTAAGTGTAATTTTTTTTTACTCATCTTCATCTAATATTACCTTTAATGACACATGAATACTAGGATATCCACCTCTAAAGGAAGAACACCGATGAACCAAAGACCATGGAAAAGGTAGTTAGGCATGTCATTGTGTGGATGGAAGTCCTATATGCCTATAAGGTTGGGATTGACTTAAAATGTTAATCCCTTAACTTATCCTTGGCTATTTTAAGGAGAATGGACGTAAAATTGTTATTCTTATCCTCATCCTCACCATAGGTGTAAGGGTAATAGAGAGAGGAAAAGTGATGATAAAATTTACATCTTTCACATAACTCATGTACCTCGTCATTCTTAAATTATGAGATATTATCAAAGATAATGAATTATGGGACATCATACCTAAAAATAATTTGGTTTAATTTATTTGGCTATGATATACCTAGGGACCATGGTTAGGGAACTGCCCTAGCCCATTTCATAAATATTTAGCTGTCATAATGAAAAAATTATGACCATGAGTGGGGTGGGAGGAATTTCCCGATTAATATAATCCCCATATGGAGAAAGACTATGATAGGACTATACGTTCTATAGATTGAGGAAGGATATAAGTGACATGTGAAAATTCCAAAAAAATTCGAATCTCCACATAAATTCAATATTGTCATGCTCGAGAGTGGGCCAAAACTAGCCCATCCGATGAATTTTGTGAGTGTTCCAATTGCTGAAGAAATGTCCATTATAGAATCCATTATGGGATTGAAAAAGGATATTTTTAGTTTCTTCTTCATCCAAACATCTAATTAATAAAACATTTAATTCCTTTTGATATGTGACATCCTATATAGTGACATACTTAGCAATTATAACACATATTCTTCATGTTAGTTTTGAGTTAGACCTTCTTCGTAAGTTTTGTCCACAATATAGTACACTATGTTGGAATACAATGGGTGTGATGAGATTATGGGTTTCTAAATGTGATAAATAAAATATTCTAGGAATTCTAAGTTGAATGGTTTAGTTGAATCCAATGGATCTTCACTAGCTAGTCAACAATAATTTTCCCTTTGACTAAATTATGATTCAAATAAGTAAGCTCAAAATAATTCATGAGCATTTTTAACCTACACATTTCTTTGATATAGACACTCAATTTAAGAAGGTCCATAACATATTTAATTTGACAATGATACTTATCTCCCGATTAAGCATGTAGTTCTTCAATCATTTAATCACAAAGAAAATGGATAGAATTTCTTTCTCATCCTATGTGTACTGTGTCTCATAATCGAGAAATACATGTTTAGTGTGAAATAGATAGCACACTCTCAAACATGTTCATACTCATATTCCAACAGATAGCTAATTGAAACATCTATGGCCCTAAAATAAAAAATTAAAGGACGATTATACTTAGGAGGCATGAGAGTAGGAGGAGAAAGGAAGAAATATTTTACTAATTCAAAGATGTTGTTACATTCTTCTTTCTAATTGTTGCGATAGGTATTCTCTTTAAGACCATCAATGGCATGTATGGAATGGGTGAGGTTAGGAATGACCCTTTGATTTCCCTAATATTGCCTAGAAAATATCTTATCCTAAATTCATCCATAGTTGGATTCATCTTAATCATTGCATGAATTTTTATAGGGTATACATGAGTTCCCCACGAGCAGCAGATGATGTAACGAAAGGTATTTCCCAGTGACTCTAAAAATACAATTCTTCGGATTACGGGTGATGTCATATTTGATCCTATGAGAAAGGATGATATAGAAGACTTTGGGGTGACCAACCCTCTTGTTGGCATTTCCTAGAATATCATCCATGTAATTTTTAATGATTGTGTGGATAATGTCATGGGATGTATAAGGCATTTCCCTCTAGTAAGTAGTTCCATTTGTTTACATGCTAAAGGGCATGACTACATAACAAAAGGTTCCCTAAGGTACGGTAAAGGAATTGTGGTAAATGTGTAAGAGAATATTATCTAATTGTATCCCAAACATCGATTATTTATAGACAACAACTCATAACCAAAGTATTTGAATCTACAATGACATCTATAGATAGTAGTGGAAATTCATATTTTAGGTAAGCTTTATTAATATCCATGAAGTCAATAAAGATTCCAATATTTATGGTTTTCTTAAGAATGGGGATTATATTAGATAACCACATAAAGTATTGCACTTTGAATTTATAAACCATACCTTTAAGATTTAATTAACTCCGCTCATTGACCATTATAGTAACTTTAGGCTTTATTGGTCATAATTTCTACTTGATGGGTTTGACATTGGGTTTGGTTATCAAGTTATGAACTACCACGCTAGGGTAAAATTTTATCCTATCCTTATAGATGAACATGAAATTCTAAAAATCTCATTGAGGACCTTATTATGCTCATTTATCTATTGTGTGGATGGGGAGGAAATGAGATTCAAGATCGTGGGATCCATTTTTGTTCCAATGTTTATATCCATATTGTATTCTATCATAAACTCATTTCCTTCTTCAAACACCAGAGAGAGAAGGGGTAGCTCATGAGGTTATTCTTCTACCTATTAAATTTCGAAGTCTTGTGAGGGAGCAATGGGATCAATACACACTCCAAAGTAAGATGAAGGATGGGGAATGAGAGAAAATAATTTGTTATAATGATTCAAAGGGGAGGTCATTGTATGCATGTAGGAGATCAAAATTACCTCATAATTCTCATCATAATCCATGGTAACTAGTTTAACCTTGTTTTTCATATAGGGAGGTATGGTTTTTCTTGGAATTTCTCACACTAATGGATCATATATCATGTATGCAATAAACTTGATCTCTATTAAATATGCATCCGAGAAAAGTTGGAATAAGAAGAGCTCATAGAGTTAGCCAATAGTTTTATATCCCTAGGAATAGATTTTATTGATTTTAAATCAAAACATTTTCTCATATCACACACAGAATTGTTATAATATTGGAGGTGTTCCACCCTAGTTTCGTATACTTATGAAACTTTATTGGATACCAATTAAGAATCCCCTAGGAATACAATGTGTTTGAATTCCATTGTCTTAGAAATGATGAGAATTAAAAGAAATGATTCATGCTCCACCTTATTTTTGGTGAATTCGAAGTCTAATTTGAAGAAAATGGAATAATATTTTCTTTTAGAGAAGTTATTATCACCCCTACACCTATGCAAAGTGACATTTAGACCCATCATAATGGAGTGTCCTACGCTTAGTAATAAAAATAGAGGCTATATTGTTCTTGTAAGTCTTTACTTTCATCTATAACACTCATGCCATACAAATATCCACTAGATCATTAGTAGGAAAAGAAAATACAAAAAGGATTGCATATTCCTTTTAGATCAAATGAGAGAGTAGTTTGTGAGTTGTTCTTTAAGTTATTTACAATTTCCACCATTGTTTTATTAAACATATTTTATACCACGGTGATCTTATTGAAAATTGTCACCCTTTTCTATAGCTTTAATTAATTTTGGTTTATAAAATTCAACTTTTGGAACCCACTTCATGGTCGTAAGTAAGTCAAACAAAGGAGATGGATAAAAATAAATAAAATTTCCTCTCAAGGGTTTCGAATTAGGAATGGACTGTGAATTTATTTTTGAAGTTTCCCATCTCTTTGAACAAATTGGAAGGAATTTCCTTCATCCTATGAATCCATCATCTTCAAACAAGAATGTTTAATTTTTTTTCCTTATCTATAATGTAGAATGCGGTTATAATAGTTTTCATGTCGGGAATACTTGAAGTACTATGATTCTAATCTAGGTGTATTTGAGACTTTCACGACCTCATAATGTGTTCCTAGTTGAAGATAAATCGATCTTTCCATATCCTATATTTTTCAAGAAATAAAAGGGAAATAAATTCAATGCTGCCCCATCCTCAATCATGGCTCTCTTAACGTAATTATTATAGATCCGTACAATTATAACTATAACATGGGGTCTCCTCTTGAGGCTATTTCATCATCAGTAGGAACCTTACTTATTTCAAGCACACACCATGTGTCCCTATTATGTTTCCCCTTAGGGTGTAGATCAAAATAGATGTGATTGATTTGACCCTTAGGACAAGGCATGAAAAGGATAAAATTCCCAATTCCTAATGCATCTAACAAGATGGAGTAATAGGCCGTGAATTATTCAACAAATATAGAAATGAAATGTGATAAAAGGTCTTGTTGAGGTCTATAATAAATTCATATTCTCATACAGATTGGGGACTATAAAAGTATTTTCCCGTAAAAGAGAGTTATGATTTTTGGCCTAGTTTCTAATTCAACCAGTCCCACAATATTTTCTTTCTTTCTTTTTTATAGCTTAGGAACAAGCTAAATTTTCTCAAAATTGAGGCTTCATGGTCATGGGTCAGAATGGGAATACCCTTGTTCATATTTTGAGGATTGATTTTCTCATCTTTTAGATGTTTAGGGAATTTATCTCAATAAACTCCCAAGTTTAAATATTGAGACATAAAATTTCTTAAGTAATCGACCGTGGGGGGCTTTAGGGTTCCCTAATAATATATCTATGAATAATTATCTTTGATTCTCTAGGCATATCTCAATGAACTTATTATAATCTCTATAAGTGCACGAATCATGACCAATAACATGATGAATTTCCACTGTATAAATTGGGATTGTAATCCGTTACCCTTTGATTTTATTTTTTTGGTTGATTAAACCCTTGATTATTGTGTTGGGGTTGATTATTATGAATGTAATTTGGTCCTCCAAAATAGAGCTCTGGTATTGGATTAGACCTTTGGCTTAGTTTTTATGAGGATCAAGATGTTGACAGAGGTGATAGAGTTAGGAATTGTTTTGTTCCCCATGTTGTTGTTATTGTTTTTATGCTACCATTTTTTTTTTTTTAACATTAGGATTTTTAGTTTCTTTCAAACAACCTCTATAGTAACACCATGATTATGATTTAATACCTTTAACGTTTAGTTATTTATTCAATCATTTTCATAGTTTGCATTATTTTTATAGGGAAATACCAACTACCCATTAGGACTATAAGTCTTGCGTCCTTTGTCAATGGCCACTTGATCAATGCAAAGATAACCTTCAAGAACTTCCTCATAGGTATGTAAGGTATTTTTGTACCCCATCCTTGGTTTTTTTTATTAAGTGAGAAAAGGAAAAGATCATAGAGTTCCAGTTGATCCCTATTTTTGTGCTCATGGAAGAATAGAGGACCTCACACCACTTTTGTATGAAGTTGGATACATATTTATTTTTATCCTATTTAATGTGTAGGAATTCCCTTATTCATATATATTAAATTTTATTCATGTCAAAATCCATAACGAATTTGGACACGAAATATTTGGAGGAATTTATAGAGGCATCATCGATTTGATATTTGGAATGACCTTGGTGATCGTTAAACCCCACAAGAGGATTTTTCTATTTTAAGTAACATAGGACTTAATTTGAGTATTGGGATATCCTTCCTATTTGAACTCGGAAGATATAACAAGGTAAAAAGAAGCATGATGCTTTGAATTGTGAAATATAAGAGACCATACAAGTAGTCTCCATAGGTTCCCATCAAATTTGAACCTACCATGGAGGTCACTTGAGGAATAGAATGGGAAAAATATTTTTTTAAGGAATAACATGACTGTCATTTGGAGCATATGGTGTTCCTTGGAATTCTTAAAATTATCCAGGAATTTATAGGAGTCTGGTTGAGCTAAATTTGAAAACATATGTATGTAGGGAGAGACAACATTGGAAAATGAATTCATGCATGTTGGATTATGAAAACTGCATTGTTGAGGGTAGTATATGGGAAAACATTTCTATAAACTCCTTGAGTATTTTAAAAGTAAGAGGGAGAGGATCCATCCCTATTGTGTAAGACCCTATGAGAAGTTCACTCAAGTTGGAAATGACTAGATAACCTTGTTCAAAGGGTTGTTTCATTGATTTTTGTTAGTAAAAGGGGTGTACGCTTTGTTATATATGGAATATCATGTATTCTTGCTTATTACACAAGTTAGTTGTGGAGATTTTACACTCTCTAACTCTCCAATACTTCCCAATGGTGTGTTAAAAACATCATTTGGTGAGGATTGGTCCCCTTTTTTTTTTGACATATACTGTGTGTGGTGGTTATGTGAAGGAGATGTCTAATACCCTTTTATAAATTGTTCACTTTTTTCTTGCTTATATGTGGTACACTTTTTAATTTTTTTATGGAAGAAGAAACAATTTTTTTGAAGAAGGGTATCGATATATGCTTATAACCTATCTAAAGATTCATCTATGGATTTCAATCAATTAATTCTTTGACCTTAACGTGCCATGATCTCATCATTAGGTTACATTCAGATTGAATAATAATTTGTAGCCCTGTCAAGACTCATGGGTAGATCCCTTGTAACAAATGAATTTCATGTTATTCGAGGTATAAAGTTCCACTTGTGGTCATTGATAGGTTGATAACTCATCAAATTTTTCAACCCTCGTGGTGGAGGAAGGATTTTATGTTTGGAAAAAAAGATGTGGTAAAAGGGAAGTTTTGGGAATAGTTATCAGCCCACCTAAACAAAGATGATGACTATTGAGTACTCATGTGACTATAATCATCCTAAACACCTAGAATGGACCTACTATATTCTTGACTTGATATATTCGGGGTTTTATAAACAGCCACGAGAATAATGGGAGAGGGATAAGATGGAACTATGAAAAAAGAGACTAAAATGTAAATGAGATGAAACTAATCCTTCACATCAGGTTTGTCGGGAATTTGTACATGGGACTCCTAGTGTAATTGATTTCTCAAGGTTGGGCCAAAAGATCCGAAATGTAGAATATTTGATGGATGGGGATGGTTATGAATGATATATATCAAATTGGTGGGGGATAAAAATGGATTGAGATTTAAGGAATGGGAAACTCATAATTGATCATCTTGAAAGTACAAAACTTTTGTGTCAAGGATAGTGAAAGATCATCTAATCTCTCGTATGTAAAATGTTATGATCAAGGATAATTATTGCAGGTGAGTCTTTATCTATGTTATTTAAGTCAAATATAATTTAGATTGGATGAGATATTCTTGGGAAATGCTCGTATGTCTAAATATTCCTCACTAGAAAGGGTCATGAAAAGGTATGGATTATGGAAAAAGAGTGTAAACTAACTATTTTTATTTTTATCCCATTTTTCTTAGTCAGCGTAAAAATTGTAGTGGAAAAGAATTAGATTGGAAAACGAAGAATTGTAATCCTAAATATATGTCTCCTTAATATCTATATATCCTTGGTGGGCACATAATTGGCTATAAAATCATCCTACGATGTTGTTTTGCACTAGAAATGTTCATATAGGGATGTTATATCATGAACAAGGATAGGGAAAACTAGAAAACTAGTCAAAGGATTGTAAGAGGCTATGAAATGGTTGTGTGAGCTTCTAGTGACTATTTTTTTGCTTTTTCTAGTTCTCTATGCTACATTGAACTTTTATATTTAAATAAATATACAAAAAAACCTAGCATAAAAAAATAAAAATGACTTAACCTTTTATTTAAATAAATTCAATTAATGTTAATTAAATAATTAGGTGTAACTATCTATTATTTTCTTTTTATTTTTAATAAGCTTTTTGAAAGGAAAATTATTAAAATAAATATTAAACTAATATTTTGTGTTTTTTAAATTTATAAAACAAAATAATATGTACTTCTATATATATGGAACCTATTTAAACTAAAACTACTACTTGTTCTAAATAAAATAAACTAAAAAAGAATAATATGATGCAATTATTCCTATATTACAAGTTTTCTTTGTAGTATTACTCTAAAGAGGAAGTACTCGATTTTATTAATCTTATAAATAAAACTTCTCCCCAAATTTTTTTGCTTTAAGTTATCTAGAAAGCGAAAGCTACTCGGAGCAATTTCCTCTTTTCCAAATAAACATTCCCTAGCACAATTACTTCTAAATTAATAATTGGGTAGAAATAAATAATGATCGAAAATATGAAGATTTCTCCACTTCTTCCTTCAACCATTTTCTTGGGAAGATCCATAATGATAAATTGTAAAGAATTTATCAAGGGAAGAAGTTTTAGATGATGAATATATTGAAAGGAAATATTAGAATGTATAATTTATAAGATATTTTAAAGTGAAATATATTGTTTACTCTGCCAATATTAATTCACCACATTTTGAAAATAAGTAAATATCTATAAAAATGTTTATAGTTTAAGCTTAATGATTTCTTGTAAGGAGATATAAACAATTTGTTGTCATAAAAAAATTAATTCACTTTTACAATTAGTAAGTGAGATGATCGGACACTTTAAAATATCTCCATAATATTTAATTCTTTACTTATTTGTATCCTTACTAACCCAACCCATATATTTAGTTATTTTAGATAATGATAAAGGTTTTTTGACTGGAATCCTACCCAAGAACAAAAAAGCCACAAGAAAAAATATATCAAAGATCAAAAGGAACGAAATATAAACAAATTTTTAAAATATAACAAAAAATAACAATAACACAACATGAAACAACCAAAAATAGGGGAAAACATAGCTTCATAGCAGAAAAGAAACATCAAAACAATAACACAAGAGAATGAAAAATGTTCCCAACAAGTCGTTATTGGCCATTTGGTCTAAGTTTTGTCATTGATTTCAATTCCCATGATGTAAAGGGTATGTAGACATCATATGATTCTCCATGAGGTGTAAACCATTGTCAAACATGAAGGTTGATTGGTAGCGACATGATTTGATGAGTTGTCATGGTGTTTTGGTATGGTTCTAGCTTGCATAGTTATTGTATGAGCCCTCCATAATTGGTGACATGTTATCTCTTGGCATGTGCATCAAACACTCCCTATAAGTTTTGTGACATGGACTAATTTCCTCTTGTGGATCTTAAATCCGTGATTGTAGATGAGATAAATGCCCAGTAGATTCTTTGTAATGGAAATTGTGGTCTAAAAAATGGTATCATGGAAATACATATCAAGTTTGAAACTCACACGGGTAACACTGATTGGGATTGTTGGCATGTGCATCCAATGCTCCCCATGAGTTTCATGACATGGACCTACCACCTCTTATGGATCTTAAATATTGTGATTGTAATGGAGATTAATCCCTTCAAGTTTTGGTCTAACATAAATTGTGGTCCAAAATTTGAATGAGGTAAATAATGGTCAATGTGGTGTATTACAAGTGTATAATTATATGCACATAGTCATCATGGTCAGTTCATAGATTGAAATGGACGAGTTAGGTCATTCTAGGCCTATTCTTGATCCTAGAAGATGCGAGAATGAGTTTGAGGTATAATATTTGGATCTCATCATTCCTATAAAATAATGGTAAAGGTGATGCGATATGATATAGTAGTTGTATGATGAGTTCTAGGTCAGTTCTCAGAGGTATGATGATGTTTCATGGTCCTTGGGAAGTAAGAAGGTAAAGACAAGCTAGTTAACCACAAGTGTGTCATTTTGGTTGCATAGAGTTCTAGGAGTATTTGAGTTATATGGTGATTTTTTATAGTTATATTATGTTTTCATGATGCATCATGACAAGTTTCACGTCAAATTCAAGAATATTTTTTAGGATATGTTAGTTTTGGTAAAACAGGGTTTTTAAAAGTGTGTTTTTATGCTAAAAGTTTACCTTCTAATGATCATTGTGAATAGTGTGATTTTCATGGTACCCATAGGTTTTTGGGGATCACTTTCCATTGAGATAATATTATATTTAAAAAACAATGAGGTTGTTTTATTTGCTAGTTTTATGAACAATTGATCATAAGGTAAAGTGGTTTTAAACCCTAGTTCCAAAGTGACTTGGATAAAATTTCTTCTTTTATAAGTATGAGTGGAGTGATTTCTTAGAATTTTCACTAAGAAGTCCTTAAAATATTTATTACTTGATCATGAAATAACTAAAAGTAAGTGCATCGAGTAGGAAGCATGGAACTCTATGAAAAGTATTAGTTTTAGTTCTCAGCAAATGATCTTAAGGTACTCATAATGGATCACGAACTATATATCTAACATGAAGGATTTTTTTGTAGGTATATTATCCCATGGAAAATTTGGTCTTATGGACATCAAGGTATAATGGTTTCTTTAAATGTTTATCGAATGGTTTATGTTAGGGGAGCTTGGGTAGCTCAAGGAGTTTGATGAAAACAGTCATGTTTGAGGATGCCATTTTATCAAGGTATGTCTCTAAGTGTATCACTTAATGAATGTGTAGAAGGTATTTTTCCATTCAATATACCTTGAGTGTATGATCTTAAGAGAAAGGTCATGATATTAAGAGAAAGGTCATGATGTGATAAGTCTCAAGATTGCAAGAATGTCTATAGACATGTTTTATGCCTTTAAATGTGTCAAAGTTCTATGGTGTGGATGTGTCAAGTTTGTGATCGAGTGAAGATTATGAAGAGAGTTTTGTAGAAGCTCTTTGTTAAAAGTTATTTGACAATATGGAAGCTTGTAGAGGCTTTAATGATGACAAAAAAAGTCAATCAAGTGTATATGATTTTTTGAAAGGAATGAAATCATGTGAAACTTTATGCGAGCTATATGAAGACTACTCAAGCCATGAAAAGCTGGAGAAGGAAGAATACCAAGATTTTGACAGAGATCCAACTTATTTAATGATAACATGAGCTTGAAAAAGTGAAGATAATATATTTGAAAATCAAAATTAATGTGCCAAGATTGATGACTTGACCAAAAGGTTATTTTTCCCTTATCTCAAATAAGTTCTAAATGATAATTTTCGTGGTGCTCAAGGAACCTTGAAGCATGAAAATGTATGATTTATTTCATATGTTGTGAATCTTGTAATGAAATAAATTCAGTGTGATCTTTCATTTTGGATATTTCTTGAAGTACTTCAAAAGTTTGAGAACAAATAATGGATAATGATAACATTGCAAACCGGTGTACAAGACTGATAGAGAAAATGACAAAGTATTTTATTTCTTGAAGAAGTTTTTGTGTGCCCAAAATGTTTTGATACAAATAGAAGAAGATGGAAGTCAGCGAGTAGAGTTTTGATGGAACAAGTAAAGTTGGTATGATATTTTGAAGTCTTGTAATATCTACAAAGAGGATACATTCTATGATTTCACGTTATGAAGTTATCAAGAAGGATATCTGACATCATCTTCAAGATATGTTGTGATTGTGTAAAACTCATTTATGTATGTGATAATCAAGAACTATATTCAATAATCATTTCATTAAGGCTATGAATAATTTCTTTGTCACAGGGGGAGCATGCTAAGTTTGGTCCAACCAAAGAATTATTGAAGACAATGCATGAGAGCGATATTCGAAAATAGAGTTCTCATGTTTGAGACATGATTATACAAAGTTGTAGAAGTTTATGAAAGGAATTTCAAGATAGCTTGACCTTTCTATAGGTATTTCTATCAAGATGATTAATTTTTATGATGCTTGCAATGACTTAGGATGTAATTCATAAGGATTACATGATATTATAGAGTAATAAAGTATGAATATGACTGTGACATCTTTTTGTGACAGAGTACATTATGTAAAAGAACTACATTGATCTATAGACCTCATGGGGTAGAGATGCAGGAATTTGGTTGCATATAAATGGTAGTGATAAGTTACATGCAAGTTTGATCCAACTATTCTACTAAATTAGTCTACATTTAAAGGAAACAATGCATCAAGACTTAAACAGAGTCATTAATGGTCATATTGAATGATTTGCTCAAAAGTAAACTATATTGTATAAATAAAGTTTGAGAATGTGTACTAAAGTAGTGGAAGTTAGGTTTCAAATTCATAAAGGTCTTTAAGATGGAGGTTGGAAATACAAGGAAATAATTTGTGACAAGGTTTATAAGATAGAAACACTCAAGAATAGGGCGATAAACACTAAAACAGTGTCTCAATATTTTGACTATTGAGAAGATCTATTTCTATGTAATTTTATCAAGGTATGTACCCAATTTTTTTATTTTTTTATTATATTGAGCTAGTATAATGATAGGGAGAGCTAAAATTGGTGTTTCATGAGCTTTTATTGATTCTAAAAAATGGAGAAAGTTGGCAAAAATAGACGAGAATGTGTTATAGAAACAATGGTCCTAAAGATGGTCTTTTTTGTTTTGAGGAAAAACTAGTGGTATCGGCATTTTGCAATCCTATAAAGTGATGTCAAGCGTGAATTAAGGTGAAAATTGGAGAATATCAATGCAAGGGAATATGTTTGGATTATCCCATCAATTCCATGGATCTCATATGTTGTTTGAAGATAGGAAAGTGCAAGTATAGTCCAAGGGGGAGTTATTTGAGGAAGTAAGCTTGTCTTATCCATTGTTGTCATTGTGTGTTGTCTTTCTCTATATCTAGTCATCATTTTATCCTTTTTCATAGATGTCAAAGGGGAAAGAAGCATCAAAAACATGGAATTTTTTCCTTGTAGGTGTGTTTGGTCTTGTTGGTTGCCATCAATGTTTATGAAAATGGTTGTCATTAATGATAAAGAGGTAGATTATTGGCCATTATATCTAAGTGTTGTCATTAATGTCAAATCCATTGATGTAAAAGGGTATGTAGGGTTCATGTGAATATCCATGATGTGTCAACCATGGTCAAACATCAAGGTTGATTTAAAGTGATAGGATTTGATGAGTTGACATGGTGTTTTGGTATGGTTCTTGTAACACCCGCATTTGTTTCCACATACATCATACTATGAATCAAAATCCAACAATATTCCATGTATCTCTATCCTCTAACATCATGCTAAGCCAAAATGATACAGTAATATCCACTTAATGCATAATTTTTCTAGTTAACCTAGGTTTGTTCTTGGTTTTTGTACATGTAAATTTAGTGGGTGTCACCGTTGAGCTTGCGCATATTCATTGTGTGAGCCCTCAAGACCCGATTAAAGGTTTTCATGAGGTCAATCATGCTACATGTGGTATATTACAGGTGTGTAAGTTTCTACACATGATCATCATGGTTAATTCATGAATAGACATGGTTGAGTCAGGTCAATCCTAGGCCTATTCTTTGGTCCTAGTACATGAAAAAAGACTTAAAGGTGTGATTTTGAAGGTCATTAGTCCTATCCAAGAATGGGAAATGTGATGAGACGTGATATATCAGGTTTATGATGATTTTTAGGTCAGTTCTCAGAGATGTGATGATGTTTCATGGTCCTTGGTAAGCAAGAAGGTGAAGACATGCTAGGAAAACATAGGTAAGTAAATGTGGTTGGATAGTTCTACCAATAGGTTAGATAGATGGTGAGTATGGATAGTTATAATATGTTGTCATGATGATTCATGAAATTTTTTAGGTCAAAGTGAAGAAAATTTTGTAAGATATGTCAGTTTTGGTAAAATCAGGTTTTGAAGAGTGTATTGTTGTGCTAAAAGTTTACCTTCGATACTCACTATAAATTTGGTGCTTCGCATGAGACTCAAATTTTTGGGGATAAATTTCAAATGAGATAATATTGGTTTTCAAAAATAATAAGGTGGTTTTATCCTCAATGTTTTATGAGCAATCATTAAGAAGCTAAAGTGGCTTAAAACCCTAGTTCAAAAGTGACTTGGAGAAACTTTCTTGTATAGATCAATTTTTATTGGTTTTGATAATGTGATTATTAGAGGTTGTAGACTACTCCTCCATATTTATATAAATTTATGATAGATATTGTTACAATATGTGTGCCCCACTCAAAAATGCAAGTTTATGAATAGTTTCGGTTTGTGGAAAAGTTGTCCATTGAAGGTATTGACTAAATCACCATTTATGAAATATTGGGAGTTTTAATATATTTCCATGATATTTTTAGGTCATGGTTGAGTTTTTGGAGTGAAAAGTGTGCCCTATCTTTGAAGACTAGTTTTGAGCTTATAACGACAATTTTGAGTAGTTGCAAAGATTGACTTGGTTGATGGCCTTGCAGTTGGAATGAGAATGAAATATAATATGTTTTGCAAATTATATTAATATTCTGTTCCAGTGATATATGGTATGTATCTTGATAAGTTGTTTTGATAGGTGAACCAACCAAGTTTGTGAAGACCTAATTTGACTATTTCAGAAAGGACTACTTTAGATAGAAGATGGATGTAGAAGACTCATGTTTTGAATTATTTGATGTTTGATATCTATTATAGAGTGAAGAGGGATTAAGTTTTTCATATTAAATGCATTTATAGGTCTTAGAAGTGACAAAAATGGTGGAAACGACTTGAGTTTCTAAAACTACTTTCTACGAAGTTGAGTTTGTTGAAGACAAAAAGAGGTGTCATTTTCATTTATGGATTTTGTCTCGAGAAATTGAAAGCATGAATGTGTTATATAGTTATTTTGATTTAAAATGAGTGGATACATGGTATATTTGAGGTGTTTTGGTGTGGTCTTGAGCTTGATTTATTAAGACAATTTTCGGAAGAAAATGTTTCGAGTAGAAGATGGTCCTACTTGATAGAGTTGTGAAGAAAATGCTTGTTGGAAAGCATGGTGTGAGAATGGATGATGATTTTATGATGTAGTTGAAATATATGATTCCTTTGGATGATTGACTAATCATCGTGATGAGTTTGGATGTCCTTGATGAGCCGGGTAAAGTGGGTTTTAACCTATTTTGGATTTTTTTGGTTGTGTTAGTGATGGGTCCATATTACGAATTTTTATGGATCTTTTGTTATGCTTTTTAAGTTTTATTGCTTGATATTTTTGTTTTTACCGATCTATGTGATGTTTTTAGTTGAGAAGCATATAAAGTAGATGTTTTGGTTCAGTTGAACAAGTTTGTGCATGAAGGGAAAAAAGTGACCTAGGTGAAAGAAAGAAAGAGGATAAAGGTCATGAAAAGAAAGATGAAAAATTTATTTAATGTATGAAGAGTGATGAATATATAGTGTGTAAGGAAAATTTATGTAATCAACCCTTTTAGAAGAGAGATAAAGTGAGTTTATAGATAGCTTGTTTGGATGAGGGTTTGATGTATTTGTGAGTTGAACTTGGATAAAAAAATATGGGATCAACATGTTTTCAATGGTCATATTTTTGGAAAATCTCCTATGATGAGTCATATTCATAGATTTTTTTTGTTTTGATTCATATCAACAAGGATTTAGGGGTTGGTGTTCCTTGATCGGCTGGTTCCTCACTAAAAGAATCTTATAGGATGTTTAATATTCTTGCAATTCCTTTCTTTTAGTAATATAAGCAATGGTTTTTCAGTAATTTTTATTCCCCATGAGGGTTTCCCACTTATATTTTGTGTCTTGTGTACTCTCTCTTGTGTTATGATCTTGTGAATGGTTAATACACAAAATATGCATATTTATCATTATGAATGATGAATGATGAATCGATAATAAAATGATGAATACTAATTCATGGTAATTGAAGTTAAATTTTGAAGGACTCATTCACCCCCAGTCCATTCTACTTCCAACATTAATCCCGAATGATAGATACTTTTACACCTATATTTTCTTGTTGGGACATGGGTCCATATATCATCCTTCAATAAATACCCATGTTAACCTAGGCGACTAGAATTTATCATAATAAACTCTTTAAAAATTAGATCCCTCCCATAAATAAAGTATTTTAAGGCCATCTAGGTCACACAGAGAAATTCTTTGTAAATTTTTGCAATTCATTTGCCCAACATCATGAGACATGAATTCCTTATAAATTTTTAATACTATTTCTAATGCCCCATGCCTATAGTCAACATGTTTCCCATCATACTTTATAGTTTCCATTTTACATTTCATTTCACTTAGTGTGTTCTTACTCGAAGTAATGTAAGCCACTGCTTGTTTATCTTCTTCTTAATTTATCCCCATTCCATAAAATTATAACCAAAAAGGGTTAAAACGTCATCCAAAATCGATGTTAGGGAGAGATAGGTAACCCAACATCCTACTCCACCTAAAAAAAAATCTCCATATGTCATGGATTTTCCACCATATTGAACTTGTTTTCCCTAGAATCATTCAAATGAGGAAACAACACACTTGAGTCAACCAAATCCGCATTTGTCTTTATGTTGCTATTAGGACAACGTAGGGGCCCTAACAACACTTCCTTATCCTTCTTAATCATGTTTTTTAAAAATGGCGGTTGAATTCATCCGAGCCATGTCCAAAATTCTTGCAATTTGCATAAAAAAATGGGAGTCTTTATATTTTCATAGTGCTCCTAGGTGCCAAGTCTATATACAAGGCAAATGGAAGGAGTCGTAATATTTCCTTGTTCTATACTAACACATATACTAACAGATACCAACCTTTTTAATTCCCGAGTAGTGAGATCATCTACAAGAAAGCTACTCAAAGCTTTGGCAATGCTCGAAAAATATCAATTTCTCAATACTCTATAGGAAGAGCTACAAGCCTAACCTGCAGATCGGGAAAAATGAAGGAAAAAGAGATAGGGCCCCCTAATTTTTTTGATAAAACCAAGGTCCTCACTAAGACCCAATAAGACCCTAGATGCACTAGCACATCACTCAATCTAGACTTAGCACTCCCCGAAGCTCATGAAAGGTACCAGGTTCCTCTTTAGGGTAGCTGCTGCAGGATGTTAGCATGATGAAGACTTAACACATGCAGTTCCATTACTAACACATCATTCTACAGAGCATATTGGATCTATACCTAGGGGAGAAAAAAATTATGTATTAACCTTGATGAGATCAAGAACATACTAGATTCGAGATACATGTAGAACTAACACATAGATTCAACCAATATCATCCATTATATTAAATGCACTAAGTATACAAAATCTTCATTACAACAATAGTAATATGCACATAACATATTTAGCAGCATAATCTCCTATGTATGCACATATATCTCTATCTCCATGTATGCATATATCTATCTCTATATATTTACTACATAGTTTAATACATACTTATAAGGTTGGGAATTTCCCTTCACCACTTATCTAATCCCAAAATAGGTTGCATGCTATTACTAGCCATGCTCTGCTTACGAAAAAAGTCACACTTGCAAGTGCACTAATAATAGACTACTATTATTTGACTAACGATGATAGTAGATCTATTTTTTGCCTATGTCCATGCAAAGTGCTTCAGATCTGATCCTCCAAAAATTCCAATGTGTGACACACAAGTCTTCAATTGGTTTGAGTGCTCCAAACACTATCTCAAAAATTAGATCATTGTCGTGAAAACGGATAAGTCCCAAACCTATTTCAGTTCTTCGCTCGTGATCCATTCTAATAATTCTACACCTTTGAATTTGCTCTACTACCCCACATGAACCTTATGTATTTTCTTTACTAAGTTCTAGGGTCTGACTGATCAAAATTACCCCACACTAGTTGTATTTCCGCCCCGAAAATGGTTGTCTCCAAAAAAATCAAAGAATAGAAGAATAGAAATAATTTGAATGAATGAAAGAATTTTTTAACCTACAATTTATTCTTCTGTAGCTTGACAAATTAATTCAGGATATTCCTCCTTTATCTTGGCCTCCAAGGTCTACCACTCAATGAGTGCTTCCTCTACTTTTTCGGAATGTCCATAGCAATGGACTCTAGTTCATCCTTTGCAATCTCTCCTTTCTCATTCTGCAAGACCAACACAATGCTGGACATTATAGTCATCCTTCCCTCTAGCAAATCCATCTTCTACACAATGAGTTTCCCAAGCTCCTCTATCCGATCCTTGTGTGGTTCTTAGGCTACTTCCAGGGCCTCGCGCTTCTGTTTAACCATTGCTAATGTTTCGCGTGGCCCAATGTGTCATCCTTCATCAATTTCTAGACTTCATTGTTCTCCTTCATGGTTTTTATTTTGATGAGTGCCTCTGGAGCTATACAAATGTTCAAGGCTTGGTCTACCTTCTTTAGTTCTTCCAGCAGTGCTTGCAGCAGTCCTTCATATGATGTAATCTTTTGCATCACTGAAGCCTTTTCTCGCTCTCCATCTTGTGTTGGATCCTTTGGCACGGAATGTGCAGAGGTTCATCTTCAAGCATTAAGTCCACCGATGTACTTACATAGTGTATTTCCGAAGGAAACGTCTTTGTACCTTTGGCTTTAAGTGTGACCTAGTCTTCATGACATTATCACAAATTTCCTATGCGATGTTGATAAATACAATGTTCTTCTTCTATGCTAATTATATTTCCTGCGTTAAGCACGCTATCTCCTCATCCTTAGTTTTGATCTCTTCCCTTAGTGCCCTAATTTCGTAGCTTTTTCCATATTACACCTTGCCACCTCTATTGATAATTTTACCAATGCATTACTCACCTATTCATTTCACATAATAGTATGCTTTACTATTATGTGTCTAGCTCCGAGGTGTCTTTTTCAGCCTCCTTGACATGCATGACTCCTCATACACATCAAAATCGACTCATCCATGTGCATGTGCATCGACCATGATAATTGGTTCCTTGTGCACACCGTTGCCATATCCTCATGCATTAACTCCAAGCCATACAAATCCTTTTGTGTCGGTGTGCTTTGGAAATGGGTGTGGAAATTTATGCATGTGTCCTCAAAGCATAACCCATGCCCAGTGGAATGTGCTCCCTACTTTTCTTCTTGACATGGACTACTTAGGAACTTGAGCTTCCAGATTTGGGACTTATGTTTCCATGTCCTGAGTAGTCTCATTAGTGTCTCATCTATTACCTTTTCTTCCTCTTCTTCTTCCTTCATTTCTTCATTTTATTTTCTTTGTTCTCTAGAGGTGTAGGAGAGTTAGGCACACTTTTCTTTGACTTTTCCACTTCCTTATTCAATTTTATTTTCCTTCTTCATTTAACGGTTGTCTCCTTCTATGGAGAAAGTCGAGGTGATCTGTGCATTGTTTGTGAAGTATCATCTTTGGTTCTTGTTCTCTTGAACATTCTCTTAAATCGGCACTCTCCTTGGACTACATCCAAGTCTTCATCATCCCTCTCTTGTGGCTGAGGTTGTGTAGTTACGCACTCAACTTCATCCTTATCCGTAGGATGTATTCTACCTCTATGCTCCAATGCACCACTATCCTCACGCTCATCCTCCTCATCCTCTACTTCGATTGTCTCTATGAGCTTAGGCACTAGAATGTTCTCCATGGTATGCTTACCCTTCGGTGGTTCTGGAAGTGCGAACTCATCTTCCACATACTTGTTGTTTTCCAGCTTGGGCTTCAGTTAGAGGTACACCAATGCTGCTCCAATGTCTCCAATAACAAAACTTACTGGCTTTATGCTCAACACATCTGAGATGAGCCTTTTAATATATGCATTATGTCCTAGATATACATACTTTTTCCTCAGTGTGTGGTATTCTTGGTCTACCTTATCTACATTAATTTTTATTCAATGCACATCCGATAACTTGTGAATTGATGTCTAAAGATACCTTGTTGTGAAGGCACATGGTAATTTACACCATGGGCTCCAAGCCCCATCCTTCATCACAAATCACATGATGCAAAAATGTTGGTATATGCAAAACTGAACTGCCTTACCCACGACCGATGGTAAATCCTTTGGTATGCACCAGTATTCTTTAAATGCCACGTGGAGCCTATCGTACCACTTCAACCCTCTTCTTGAATTTTTTAGTCATCGATCCTTCACACAAGTACTTTCTGAATCACTCTCTAGGTAAATTTTCCTCCCTAGAATACTCTAAGACCTTCTTATCGATGGCAAATCACACCACCCCTGAATGTTTGCAATGTGATGGGTTGAGACTCTCGGTGTGATTACATAACATGGAGCTTTCCCCAAGTGTGGGACCTTATGAATTGGAAAAGCTCTGGGATGAAGGTTGGTTCCTATTCCTCTGTTCAGTGCACACACCGATTCTTATTCCTCTGTTCGGTGCACAAAAACAATTTACGAGGATTCACTAAAAACCTAATCTAACTTGCTAAGGAGACATTGTTTAGAAGATGCAAGAAAATAAACCTAATCTGATCAAGGTGATAAACCAAAGGAATGATGAATAATTGTTTTACCAATAAACGTAAACCATAAAAATGCAATACAATAAACATGCACGAGTAACCAAGAAGGAAATGGGAGATCATTTGAATGTAATGAATATAACGAGAGGTTGAAATCATCCACAAACTTAGTTTTTATTGCTCCAAATATTGATACAATCCATTACAATGGCTAAGAGCCACAAACATGCATTACTTGTTTGAATGGGAGGTTTGAACTCCACAAATCCACTTCTTGATAAGAGAAGAAGGGAAAGGAAAAACAAGAATGTCCAACCTTTAGAAAGAATCCGCACCTTACAATTTATATAAAGGAGAAGAAAGGGAGAGGAGAGGAATTAAAAATCTACCCCAACCACCTCCGTTACATTTAATTCATCTCATTATGGCGGTAGGTGAGAACCCTGGAAAACCCAAAAATGGCAAACCGTATTTTGAAATTTTGAGGAAATTATTCTCACCCAAGTAAAGATATCCAATAGTAGTTGGGTAGAGAACCTTGTGATATTTTTGAAAAGTCCAACCTTGCATGAATCTGAGCTCCCTGTGAAAAGTTATGGCCATTTGAATATTTCTGAGTCAGGGTCTACTTCCTGTCAGGTTTAGGGTTCTCCTTTGCATTTGCATCGGGTTTGGAGGGTGCCTCAACATGTGTTTGATGCTTATGCTTTCCCACCTTGTTTCCCCGACTTCAAAATCTGATTTCCTAAGTAGTGTTTCGTGGTTTTGAACTCCCAAGCATCGGACATGCCTTACGATTTGAATGCTTCATGTGTCATGTTTCCCAAAACCTGAAACCCAAATTCCTTTATGTCAAGTTTTCGACCATGCAAAAATATTTTCGTGTTAGGTTTTCACCCATGCACCGCATCCCCAAAACCTGAAATGAAGTATTTTGGGACTGGTGACCTGTTTGGCAACCTCCAAAACCTGAAATGAGGGATTCAAAATTCCAAACTTGTTTTACATGCATGAAAACCCAAAATGACCTTGGCAAGAGTAGAGGCATGTAATGCACCCTTTGAAACCCGAAATGAAGGATTTCGATTTTCCTTGATTTCCCTATTTTTTTGTGTTTATATTTACCTAGAGGGTAGATATATATAACACTTCTCTTTTGGTATGTCCGTACCCCGATCTCTATGAATACCAGAGACAATAGAACAGCTCCAAAAGTGATCTTTCCTCCTGAACACACTTCTTTGAGGATAGTTTCCACAATGTAACCTGAAATGTTATAGACCACTCACTTAGACATCCTTTTAGCAATGTGCAAACAGATGGTGTTCACTTGTGACCACCTCTCTTGGTCATTTAACTTTGTCACAAGGTGTGTGGCTGCCTACACAACTAGGTACTTTTTCAACTTGTTTGTGTCCATGTTGTGTGGACCCTTGGTGTACCCACTCCCTCCTAGTCTGTTAATTCCTCATTGAGGTATTCACCTGTAGCCATTAACCTTGTCATTGTGGAGATCAACGCCACTTTGAAATCCTTACTCTACATCCTGCAAAGTAGAATAATTCTTTGTGTACTCTGCTCATGAGCCATTGGTACAAGGGATCATATTTTCCAGTAGGGGGTGCTCGTGTAACTCGATATAATCCAATATTATTCAATAACTTCTCCATATCATCGTCATAGACGCATGTCCTCCATCATGCACTTATTTATCTTCATGTTCAATAGTGCATCCAGATCCTTCTTATTTTCTATAGTACGATGGTTGTACTCACTTATCTTTCTTTTCTAAATGTGGGAATCCCACTCCTGGCCTACTATAACCCCCTCTAGATATTGCATCTCTAAAAAAATGCTCTCAGGGGTCATTTCTTCTTCCTCCATGACCACCTTCCTCTTACCCTTAAATCATGCTACAAATTCCTTCTTTGGTGCCATCTCTTCCGTAAAGTCCTCTGAAAATACTCATCGTTTGACTTCTACTACATGTAACTCAAACCCTAGCTCAAATCTCCATGCCTTAGTTGAAATCGTGTGCCCTAACTTGGTTATAACGTGTCTTCTTCACTCAAAACCTCCTCCTATGGGAACGCAAGCTTCTTCTTCACACAAACCTCTTGTTTGGTTTCACACTCTTCACACCTTAGCATGATTTCTTAGCTCTTTATACTTGAGTCTTGTCAAATTCTTTTAATCACAATGGTAAGAATGAACTCACATCCCATCCTTATGTCCTCTCATTTATTGACAAAATTTGTTCTTTATGCATGATACATCTTCGTGCCCCGCTTATAACCTTCTAGCACGCCTTCATACCCTTTGGTCACGAGACTTCTCTTCAACACACTTCCTTGGGTTCGAGTACTTTATGACTATACCTTCCATTGTTAGTTGTTATGGCCTCCACTTACCTTGCATTATACGGTCCCTTCACCCATCTCCATATTTGGTAACTTTTTAGAAGCAAACATTTGACTTGAAAAGCACTCGTAGCAGCTTATTCCTTTCATCATTTAATCCCAACAAAGATTGTAACTTGATACCAATAATCCACCCTATTGGTACCCAAATTTGTTCTCCTTTTCAGTCTAAGCAGCATCAAAGATATGGCATGAAGCTTTAAGATAGATAGATCATGATGTGTGTCATTTTGTAGCCGGGATGTGATCTAACTGGCACTCATGTTTGTGGAGAGATGGATAGCACTCAAATAGGACTTGATCTTGTCCTAACTGTTTTAGGTTGTATGGGGAAGCATGGGGTAGGATTAGTTGTTTTGAATGAATTTTCGTTGGGATATTTTAGAAAAGACTAACCAAAATTTTCCAAATTCTTTGAGGACCTTTCCAAGTAATTTGTAAGATGTAAAAAGTAGAATGTTTCAAAGGGGTTAAGGTATTCCTTCAACTCAGGATATGTGCACCAAATGGAGGCCCGATTTTCACTCTTCCACACAATCTTTGACAACCCGCCACAAAATATTGAAACAGATGAACCAACAAAGTATCTAGAAATCTTTATTTTATCATGACCTAAGGTGCACCCAAAATTTTACAAACAATCTCTTAATTTAAGGAAGGTAAAGTGATTTTAAATTTCTTTATCTCTTTATTAGATGAAAGCTCTTCGAATGTGAGATTGCAAATGCCACTAGGCTATCAACAAGAAATGAGAACATGTATGATCAAAAGATATTTTAAACACAAGACTGCAACAGAACAAGAAACACAAATTGAAAACATTTTGAAACAAAAGTATATGCAAATTTTGCCAAGAGACAACGCCAAATAATCCAAAATGAACAAATTTATCAACAGGGAATGTTATAAGAACAATCTCAGAGCTTGTTGATGGCTTTACAACTGAAACCAACTCAACATGATATAAATCTGATGTAAAAAGGAATTAGAAATGGTTCTCAAGTGGTTTCTCAAAGAATGGGCTTCTTCCTAGATTTTCCCGTGAAATTATAAGTTTCTCCGACCATTTGCATGACAAATTCATGCAATATATAATTTTTCACTCACTTTGCCCCTCAAATCTTCCCTCTAGAAGTGGAATATTCGGAGCACCTTTGCTTTGCAATATTTTTGGAAAATGACATCTAACAGACTCATGCAAAAAGTTGCCAGTTTTTCTTTCAAAAGGTGAATCATTACAAAACTCACATCATTATCCATTGTGGGGGCACGTTTTTCATCTCCAAAGCATGCAGGCCCCTTTCATTTCATCATTTCATCCTTATCCCTCCAAAATTTGATTCTACAACTTCTTGATTTGATCTTTCACATTTTAGACGGGCTAGGGTAGAAAAAATCATTTCAAAAACATCTCAAATCTACAAATTGATCCTTAAAACCAATTGCATTGGTCCTTGCAGGCACAAACGACATGAATTCACCAAAATTTGATGAAAATTGATGCAAAATTCACATCTCCAAGCTTCATGGAGCTCAAATGGCGATCAAACCTAAAAATGCATAGTTAATGTTGATATGCCATTCTCTCTTCAATCTGAGCCCTCTATGTGTCACATTGCGATTGGAAATGGGTTTGGGATTACTTTTTGATATTTTAATATTTTTGAAAAAATGTAAAATTTTGACATTTTTCTCCACCCCTCTACCCTTGAGATTTGGTGCTGACATGTGGCCCAAGGTGGGTCCCATTGGAATCACAACTCAATTTTGCACATTTCCACCCTTTTGGAAAAAGAAAAACTTTCCAAAAAATCTCCATGGGTCTACCCTCCCACAAGACACATGTCCTCATATGATTAGTGAGGGAAGCACTCGAATTTGTACTTTACTTCCTTTTACCAAAGCAAAAATTTCAATATTTCCTCTGTGGACCTAGGCCTCGATTCTATCCCTAACACGTGTCTATCACTAATTCATTGCGGGCCAGTGCTTCAATTTTTCACTCTAACTCATTTTTCCAAAAAGGAAAAATTTCCCTTTTTCCTCCAATGGCCCGCCGACCCACTCGTGCTCTGATGTTGCCACGTGTCCTCTCTTGACTAGCCGATGGACCATGGCCTTTGATTCTGCCCCTACCACGTGTCTCCCTCTACTTTGTTGCGGATCCAAGTTTCAAATTATCACTCTAACTCTTTTTGCCAAAAGGTGAAATTTCCCTTTTCCTCCTCGGTGGCCCGCCGACCCACTTTGTGCTCCGATGCTACCACGTGTCCACCCCCGATTGGTTATACGCTTTGTGACCTTTTTCACAACTTTTTCTCCCTTTCACCAAAAGGAAAAATTCTTCTAAGTCCTCTGCTAGCCTTCCATCCCACTTTTGATAAGAACATGACACGTGTCCTCCTCTGATTTTCTAAAGGCTTGCGCTCTGAAGCCACCACGTGTTCCATTTTACTTCATTATGGGCCTACACTCTGAAGCTGCCACGTGTCCTCCCTTGATTGGATGTGGGCCTTAGGCATTTCCTTTGTACTTTAACTTTTTATTCCAAAATTCCTTAAGGCACAAAACGACTCCGCCATCTCGCCTTCATTCTGCATGTGACACATGTACCTTCTCCGGACTGCATGAGTCAGCTGGGAAATTTTGATTTTTTGCCAAAAACCAAAAACTTTAAGTTTTCAATCAAACCCATCGAATCTTGTCCAACCAAAAATGGCCACGTATGAGGGGATTCTTGAGCTATAATTTGACAGGCAAAAGGACACCCGTATGACCGTCAAAAAACATAAAATTGCCAAAGATGCCCTAAATCAATTTTTTCTTCGTGGGTGAAGAATTTTTTGATCAAAAAACAAATGGGAAGTGATTTTAGGCAATTTATGACCATGGCAAGGGATTTTTGAGGGAAAATATGCATAAAATGAACAATCACGAGCTCCAAAGGCTAGGAAAAGTGGAAAAAATGGTAGAGGCAATTGAAATGGGAAAAATTAGGGCACAAAACAGGGCATACATGCATATTTCCTTCAAATTGGGGAAAAACAATAAGTTTATGAGCATTTCAAGGCATTCAATCTGGATGGAAAAGTTGTAGATCACCAATTTGGGAGAAAAACATTTTAGAGCATGCAAACCAAAGGAAAATTTGGGTCAAAATGGTAGAGGATTAAAATGGGCACCAACACACCCCACACTAAAAGTATGTTCATTCCTATGTGCATAAAAATTCTTCAAATAGTAATTACCTTTCGGTGCGTAAACGCGCTTATTACACAACACACCAACTAAATTGAAAAACCATAGCAACAAAGAAGGAAACACATTAAGGGAATGTAGAGTTGAAAACATAATCTAAATGGCAATTATGCCTTATTACAAACACTAAGAAGACTTATTTATAGTAGGGCATCAGCCTCCTCCCGTTGAAGTAACCGGGTAGCCATGTTCCATCAAGTGCTTCTAACTGGAAAGTGTTTGTTTCAAGGATGTAAGTGATAACATACAGCCCCAACCAACATACCTTAATTTTTCCCGGATGGTGCCAAAACTTAGATTCGTAGAAGAAGCCACATTTGGCCAATATCAAACTTATTTTCCCTTATCTTTATGTCATGCCGTGTTTTCTTCCCCGGACTTTTCTTTCTTCCGACTCCAACGTGCTATGGCTCATCGCTCATCCAAATTGATTAACTTTTCAATCCTCTATTCTAATGCTTTCTCATCAGTAAGACCTCTAGCATGCATACAATACACAAAGAAGGTAACATAAATTCCATAGGAAGAATGGCTTCTGCACCAAATACTAACTGAAATGGTTTTGATTTGTTTAACCTTTTATATGTTGTCCAATATGCCCAAATTACATGTGGATACTTTATCATCCTAATCCTTTCTTCCAACATCACATATTTTTTTTAATGTCCTGCTCAATTTTTTTTTCAAAAGACTTAGTAGTTCCATTTGCCTAAGGATGATGGGGTGTAGTCTTATGGTGTGCAATCATGAATTACTCCACTAAAATTTTGATTGTCTCATTAAGAAAATGTGTGCCCCTATCATTGGGCAAACTTAAACGACATACATACCTTGTAATAATATTTTCCCATAGAAACCTGGTTGGTGTAGCTGCTTTGCAATCCTTTGTTGGTGGTGCTTCTACCCACCTTGTAAAATAATCTTTGTAAGTTATGATGTAGCACGATCTAGGTCTATGCATGGCTGGTGAAATAGGAACCCAAAAATCTATAGCCCATTTCTCAAAAGGTTCTGTGCTAGTAATAGGTCTCAAAGGCATTTCATCTTATTGACTTGGTTTTCCAAGATGTTAACAATGATCACATGCCTTACAAAATTCCTTACAATATTTATATATGGTCTCCCACCATAATCCAGTGAGTAGAATCTTGTGCATAGTGGCATCACCAACATAGTGGCCAATTGTAATAAGACCATGAACCTCTTGCATAATATCCATGCGCTCATGTTCCAATACACAATGGTGCATTACCTCATCTCGGCCTAATTTGTACAAGTCACCACTAATTAACATATAAGGTGTGGTGTGTATAACAAGTTGTTTCTTCTCCCAGGATTTCATTCCTTCCTATGCCATCCCCTGTTCATAGAAAAAAACAAGGCCCTCTAGTTCTAATGGCGCTCATTATAACTCGTATAACTATACATCGGGCATGGTATCTTCAATCACATGTGCTTCTTCTCTCGACTTTATTCATGTAGATGGTCTAGTCCAGAATTACTTTTCCCTGGTTTTACCACAATATCGAAATCAAATTCCTTAAATACGAGCATCCATCGACATATGCACCCTTGTAAAATAGGTTTATTTACAAAATACTTCAATTCCATGTGATCTCGTATAAAAGATAAATGGTGTAGCTAGTAGGTATTGACAAAATTTATGTAAGCGTATATCATTGACAAAGCTTCACTCTTTGTAGTTGTGTAATTATTCTCTACATGAGTCACTTTCGACTAGCAAAATAGACAAGATAATCTACAATACCATCTCCAAGTTGAAGTAACACCTGTGCAATGGCCATGCCAGAGGCGTCAACGTGTACATGAAATGGTTGGTCCCATGAAGGAAAATGTAGAATAGGCACCGTAGTAAGTTTATCCTTCAATTTCTCGAATGCACGTTATTGCTGCTCTCCCGAGTAGAACGTACCTTTCCCTTTCAAGAAATATTTTAATGGTACATAACTTTGGCATATCCTTTGATAAACTTGTTATCATAATTTTCCCCAGTAAAATTTATCAAACATGACCGCATTACGAAAGAAAATCGGAAGGGTTAGTTTAGTCATGGGAGCCCATATTCCAAATCTAATAATGAAGGGGTAGGGTCAACAAGGAGGCCAACGACGTCAAAGGAGATAGAGCTCAACCGAGATAAAATTGGAGAAATGGCTTGAATTTTTCAGAATTAGCCGCATACCGGATGAATCGAGGCCAAAAAAGAGACTTGTGGAAGGTACCATTTGTCACCTCGGTCAATTCCAAAAGGTGCATAAAAATGTAGGTACCAAATGTGTGCCACCCTCAATGTGGTCAAAGCCTCAAAAAGTTGAATTGGCTGTTCAAAAGTCTAAGGCCGATGAAAGAACCATGTGTCATCTCAACATAAATATAAAGGTGTGTCCAAAAGTAGAGTCTCAAATGTGTGCCAACCCTCCACATGGTTAAAGTACGAAAGGAAACATTGGCCATTAAAGACTCTAAGTACAATAGGACTGGTGGAAGCCTCCATGTGTCTCAACAATGTACCTCTAGAGGTCAAGTCCAAACAGGGTCTCCAAATGTGCTCAGACTCTCCATGTGTCTAGGGTCAAAAAGAAGTCAAATGGGTAGTATGACCAAATCAGTTAAGTATAAAAGGACCGAAAGAAGTCTCCACATGTCTCAACAAAACACCTTCAAGGGTCGAAGCCAAAAATGGTCCCCAAAATGAGGGTGTAGCTTCCACGTGTCGCAGTCCATAAAGGAAATAGAGCTAGCATTGAAAAGTCTCGAGGCTAGAGGATGGCACCATGTGTCTCATTGGTGCATCTTCAAAGGCACAGCCAAATAAAGACCACGAACCAACACAAGCCCTTCACATTTAACAATTCTGAAAAAGGGGACATTGATGTTGAAAAGTAGAAGATCGAGACAAGCCGGCGGAAGCCTCCACGTGTCATCTCGGTGTAACTTCAAAGGAAGAATCAAGAGCGGTTTCCCGGATGAGTGCGGGCTCACCACGTAGTCAAAGTCAAAATGGGGCGAGTTAGCCGTTGAATCAGCTAAGTATAGAACGATCGCTGGAAGCCTTCACGTGTCTATTTGGCCCAACGTAAAGGTAAAATCCAGAGGTGTCCCAAATGTGTGCAGAGCCTCCACATGTCTATGGTTAGACATATGCCCCGCCAAACAAAATGGAGTTAGCTAAAGAAATAGAGCAAAGATGCTAAAGGAGACATGTGTCTCTTCAATAGAGTTACTTAACTTGACGAGGAAGGAAGAATCATTTTGGAGCCAGAGAAGATTCTGTAAACATGTACTAAGAGGCTGAGAACTAGAGACATTAAGGAATATCTGATCAAGTGGAAGAATTTGAGCATAGAAGATGCCACCTGGGAGGATGAAGGTTTTTGCAGCAACATCCAGGATTATTCAATGTTGAGGACAACATTGGTTTGAAGGGGAAGGGCATGCTATGCCCTTAACCTATTACTTGTATTAGGATATGAGTAGCTGACTTGTGGCTTACCATATCATTTTATTATATCATTTATAATTTCTCATGCTAAACGGGTCAGCCTTAGTGATGGCCATAGCATGTTAATAGTAGATATAGGGGATTATAGGTAGTATTTCGTTATCATTTGAGCATTTGAGTCTTGTTACAAGGTTTGGAGGTTGCCCCCTCAAAGTGGCGAAGCCATTCTAATTGCATATTGAGATCATTATTCTAAAATATTATGTTATTTGGTGCTCTATTGTTTCTCTTAATCTGAATTATACAAGTAATTTCATTACAAGTGGTATCATAGCTACAATCAATCCGGGCGGTGGGGCAAAACCCTAATTTTTTTATTTCCGCCACATATTGTGAACCCGAGTGAACCGGTGGGAGATATTTTTACTAGAGTTGTGAATCATTTCAAGTAAGGTTCCCTACAAATTTTAGACATTTTTGATTTATTTTGCAAACTTTATTACAAATTTATGGTTTTTCATAAAATCACTCCCTAGGGTGCAAATTGTGGAAAATTTTCAAGTTCTTTACATTTTCGAAAATCTCTCAAGAAAATAGAATTAGTATCTTCTCTATGTTTTTTCCTGTTTGGATGAAATTGTATAAAACCCTAAACCCTAAGGTTTGACATCATGGCGGGGCCTTCCACAAGAACAAAAAAGAATTTGGTTACTCCGGGTAAAACCCTAGATAAAGATGAGGTAGTGATTGAAGAGATGGAGTTAGAAGGGGTAAATACAGATTCCTCAGCACTAGGGTTTACCTCATTTCATCATAAGGTTAGCCAACTTGAGTATGAGTTGCGAAATGTATAATCTGAGATGGCCTCTAAAGGAGATAGCCCAAATCAATCATCGGTTGGATGATATCATGCAACATGTAAAGGGTAACCAATATGGCCCAAATCTGGCCCATATCAACCAAGGAGGACCTTCAGTTCAAAATCATGGACAAACTAACCATATTGGATCACTTTTCCAATCCCATTAGAATGAAACTTATCCGCAACCATGGAAAATGATGCTTTGAAAGTAGATATGCAAAAATTTGATGGTAAGGATCCCCTTAATTGGATAAATCAAATGGATAAATTCTTTAAGTTACATCAAACAACATCAAGAAAAAATGTAACATTGGCATCCCTATATCTTGAACCCAACCAATTTTTTTGGTATCGTTGGTTATGTTCTCATAGGCGTAAGAATGGTCTAGGTGTCACTGGACAGCTTTTTACCAAGGAGTTACAATTGCACTATAGTTCTAGTGTTTCAGAGAACTACTTTAGTCAATTAGCAAAGTTACGAAAAATAGGATCAGTCAAAGATTATGTGCATCAATTCCAAAACCTATCCTTAAGGGTGGAGAATATTCTAGAAGAGAATCTGAATGACTTGTTTCTTGGGGGTCTTAAGGACCACATTGAGCATGAGGTACGGATGTTTAATCCAATCAAGCTTTCGATTCTATTATCATGGCACGTCATGCAGAGGAAAAAATTATTTGTAGTAGGAGGCCACCTTTCATTAACACCAGAGACCATAGTATCTCTTCCCCTTCATTTTCTAGGACAATTAGACTGACTCCTCAACAAATGGCAGAAAAGAGAGTAAAAGGATTATGTTTTAACTGTGATAGCAAATATGGACCGGGACATAAATGTGTTAAGAAGAAGTTATTCTATATTGATAGAGGTAATGAGGATGATGAGGAAGCTAAAATTATAGGAGAGGTTGAAGAACCAGTAGAAGATGAAGTATGAGGATCACCAACCTACAATTTCATGCCATGCATTGTCAGGTATTAGTACTCCTCAAACACTCAAGGTTATTGGCTATCTCAAGAAATAGAAGGTGACAGTGTTGATTGACTCAAGGAGTACTCATAACTTCATAAATAATAAGTTAGCTTCCCACCTCAATTGTTTTATTTACCTAGCTCCAGAAATGCAAGTTATGATTGCGGATGGTGGGACTGTCAAGTGCACAGGAAAGTGCCATAGTATCAAGCTTTCCATGGGAGACTACATGTTAGACTCACCTATGTTTTCTATTTCCATGGGAGGGGCAGATATTGTTTTGGGGGTCTAATGGCTCACAACCTTAGGTACTATTGAGATGAATTTCCAAGAATTGTTCATGCGATTTCATTCAGATGGAAGGACAATACAATTGAATGGGATGGTAGCTAAGTCTCCACAGATTATTATCTCTCATCAGATGCAGAAGGTTCTCAGAAAAGGAGTGGATTGCTTTATAGCAAAGGTATTTTCCATAGAAGTATAAAATACGTAGTCTTCAATGCCACCCGATCTTCGAGAAGATTGTAGATGCTTACTCATCTATTTTTGATGTAATTCAAAAGGGACTACCACCAGTTAGGGATCATGATCATGCCATTCAGTTGATTCTAGGGAGCCAAACACCTAACATCAGACCATATAGATACCCATATTCCCATAAAAGTGAGATCGAGAAAATGGTGGAGGAAATGTTAAAGGCATGTATCATCAGGCATAGCCAGAGTGTATATTCTTCACCAAAGTGGTCTTGCACGTAAGAAGGATGAAACATGGAGAATGTGTCTATATTACTTCGAACTCAACAAGTACACCATCAAAGATAAGTTTCCTATTCTAGTAATTGATGATTTACTTGATGAATTGCATGGTGGTGTTTATTTCACAAAATTAGATCTTCGTTCGGGGTACCATCAAATTAGGACAAAATAGGAAGATGTTCATAAAATGGCTTTCAAGACTCATGAGTGCCATTATGAGTTTTGGTAATGCCTTCTGGTCTTACAAATGTGCCCTCAACCTTTCAAAGCTTGATGAAAACTATTTTTAGGCCTTTTTTAAGGAAATTTGTATTAGTTTTCTTTGATGACATATTGATTTACAGTAAGACATGGGAAGAACACTTACAACATGTAAATAATGTGTTGGAAGTTTTTGAGAAACATACTCTGTATGCAAATCCATCCAAATGTTCTTTTGGTGTACAAGAGGTAGAGTACTTAGGTCATATTATATCCCATGAAGGCATCAAAGTTGATCCTCAGAAGATCAAAGCTATGGTGGAATGGCCAAGGCCCAAAAATCTCAAAAATCTTTGTGGGTTCCTAGGACTAACAGGTACTATAGAAGATTTGTGCGGGGATATGGTAGAATAGCAACCCCACTCACTGCATTGCTAAAGAAGGATTCCTTCCATTGGAAAGACATAGCCACTAAATCCTTTGAGCAAATTGAAGGAAGCCATGTGTAGCACCCCGAGTTTTGCTACTCCCAACTTCTCAAAAACCTTCATTGTTGAATTTGACGCTTGTGTTCGGGATTGGGAGTAGTTCTAATGCGGGAAGAAGGACCAATTGCATTTGAGAGTCACCAATTCAAAGGAAAGGATCTGCTCAAACCTATCTATGAGAAAGAAATGATGGTTATTCTTCATGTAGTCAAGCAATGGAGGCCCTATCTCATGGGTAGACACTTCAAGGTAAAAACTGATCACGATAGTCTCAAATACTTTTTTGGAGCAAAGGTTATCATCTCAAGAACAACAAAAGTGGGTAACAAAAATGTTGGGTTATGATTTTGAAATCATATACAAAAAGGGTAAATAAAATGTAGTAGCTGATGCGTTGTCTAGAAGGGATACATCCGCAGATGCCTTACTATGTGGAATTTCCATGTTGACGGCCGATTAGGTGGATGAAGCAAGATTGGAATGGAATCAAGATAAGGATACACAATCTCTAATACAAAATATCAAGCAAGTATCTATGACATCTAACAAATTTGAGTGGAAAGGTAATGCCCTATGGTACAAGGATATGTTATACTTGAGTAAAGATTCTGAGTTGAAGCATAAGATTCTTGTAGAGCTACATTCCTCACCTGTTGGAGGACACTCTAGGTTTTTGAAGACATATTATAGAATAAAAAGACAATTCTTTTGGGAAGGACTCAAGGGGGATGTACAAAAGTTTGTATCAGAGTGTTTAGTGTGCTAACAAAATAAAGGGGAAACAATTAAGACACCAGGTCTGTTGCAACCCTTACCAATTCCTAGCCAGAGATGGGAGGAGGTCTCGATGGATTTCATCACCGGATTGCCTTGTTCAGAGGGTAAGAATGTTATTTTTGTGATTGTGGATATGCTCACAAAATATGCCCATTTTGTGACCTATCACATCCATTTGTAGCTAATACAGTCGCATCTATTTTTTTGGAGACAGTTCAAAGGCTACATAGAACCCCAAAGATAATTGTAAGTGATCGTGATCCTATTTTCACAAGTAATTTTTGGACAGAATTATTTTCATGTTTGGGTACTCAGCTAGCTCATAGTTCATCTTATCATCCTCAAACTGATGGGTAAACAGAAGTGGTCAAAAAATTCTTAGAGGGGTATTTACGTTGTTTTGTATCAGATAAGCAAGAAAGGTGGATTAAATGGCTACCACTGGCAGAATGGTGGTATAACACATCTTTTCATACCTCTTCTCAAATGACCCCATTTTTAGCATTATATGGTTACCATCCACCTTCTCGTCACTTCCTCCTTGAGGGTACAAACTAAGGTCGAGATGTTGAGGAACAGATTCAACATCAACCATAGGTTTTGGCTAGTTTGAAGGAGAATTTAGAATTAGCACAAAATAGGATGAAACAACAAGCAGATCAACACCGTAGTGAAAGAAATTTTGAAATTGGTAACTCGGTTTTTGTACGTCTCCATCCTTACAAACAGATGTCCCTAAAGCAACAAAAAGAAAAACAAACTTGCTCCTAAATATTATGGTCCTTATCGGGTTCTATAGAAAGTTGGTAGTGTTGCTTATAAACTAGAGTTTCCCCCATCTTCACACATACACCCAAAGTATTCCATGTTTCATACCTAAAGAAGGTTATTGGATAGAAATTTGAAGACCGAGACATGAGTTACTTAACTTGACGAGGAAGGAAGAATCATTTTGGAGCCAGAGAAGATTTTGCAAACATGTACTAAGAGGCTGAGAACTAGAGACATTAAGGAATATCTGATCAAGTGGAAGAATCTGAGCATAGAAGATGCCACCTAGGAGGATGAAGGTTTTCTACAAAACATCCAGGATTATTCAATTTTGAGGACAACATTGGTTTGAAGGGGAAGGGCATGCTACGCCCTTAACCTATTACTTGTATTAGGATATGAGTAGCCGACTTGTGGCTTACCATATCATTTTATTATATCATTTATACTTTCTCATACTTAATAGGTCGGCCTTGGTGATGGCCATAGCATATGAATAGTATATATAGGGGATTATAGTAGTATTTCATTATCATTTGAGCATTTGAGTCTTGTTATATGGTTTGGACACCGCCCCTCGAAGTGGCGAAGCTATTCTAATTGCATATTGAGATCATTATTCTGAAATATTGTGTTATTTGGTGCTCTATTATTGCTCTTAATTTGAATTATAAATGTAATTTCATTACAGTCTCTCTTTCTTCCCTAGGGTCGAATGTGGAGCTTAAGCCTCCTCGATGGCTTTGTAATGGCATTTTATTGCCTCTTTCCCACCGATGATGTACCACGTGAACTCATAGAGAAATAAATTTTGTTTTGTGATGCATTTTGTCCATCCTTCCTTATTTTCTTGTCTCTTCTTACCTCTCATCATTTTAAGGTATACTGTGCATATTTCTGATGTCCATTGCTGGTTTTTTTGAGCCATGTTTAATGAGTTTTAAGTGATGTTATGTGTGACATCTATATCTTGTATGTGGTGCATCTTGTTCACCCTCTCCTTTGCTCACCTCTCTCCACTTCAAGCGGGTGATATTGTAATCAACACTTCCTTTTCTAGTGTATCGCCGCTTTAGTGTAGGCTCTTTTTTATGCATTTCTCTCTCTCCTGTCTTATTGTATGGTTATATTAGGATTAGATAGATTCCCTACACTGGAGTATCTTGTGGAAGGTATTTTAGGAAGAAGAATTTAGCTTTCTTTGGAGGTCCATCTCAAGTTCACAATTCCCACATCTTTAGAGATGGTCCAATGTTATGTAGATCACACCGAATGCCCCACTTATATTTGAGGCCATTCGGGGGTGATGTGATTTTACATCAACAATAAATTCTATAATATCCTATATGACCTAAAAAATTCGTGCACCTCACTTTGACTAGTAGGCTCCGTTAGGCCTATAATGACTGCATACTTTGTTGGATCAATAAACAAACACTCCTTGCAGATTATGTGTCCTAAAAGTATCCCAAATGGTGTAGCAAATATACACTTCTTGATATTCAAAGAGATACTCAACTATCTACACCATTCAAACATTAAGTGTAGATTGTCACTGTGATCCTTAACAAATCCTTACATCATCCAATCATCTAGATATACTTGTAAGAAGTTGTGAATAAATTCCTTGAATGTTTGGACAACTATGCATGAAAATACACCAAGCGCATTTTTTAGACCAAAAGGCATTACAATATAGACAAAGCTACTCCATTCATTAGTAAATGTAGTCTTTCTCGTTGATCCTCCTATGTAATTCAAACTGATGATACCTAGAGAACCCATCTCAGTAAATGAATAGATTTCATGCCCCTGTAATGCCTTCTAGTATTTCCTCGAAATGGCATAAAAAAGGGATCGATTACACATGCAGCATTCAATTACTTGTATTCCATGCATATTCTAATCCATCCACCCTTCTTGATATAGATCACCATTGTACTAACCCATTCGACTCATCAAGGGGTCCGATAATCCCATAGTTTAACATTTTATCAATCTCTTCTTTGACATTTTCATGCAAGTTGGGGTTCATCCCGTAGGGTTACTTTCTAACCGGGTGCACACCTTTTTAAGCTTTATCTTCATATCCCCTAATGATTAATTTTAAGTTCATAGTACCCCTAGGAAATAAGTCTTGGTAATCCCTTAGTAACTCTATGATTTTTGCCACTTCAGAGTCTTACCAATAATCTCCAATTATGGCATCCTTAGGCTCAATATATATTCCAATATTCACCTTCTTTGTCTTCATAGGTTTATGATAATCTTTCATGGTCTTATCTCGCACTATCTAATACCTCAAACCTACCTGTTGAATTTTTACATCTAGATTTTCTACTTCTTTGTCATCCACTAAGTAGACCATTTTTCCTTTCTCTTTCTTAAGGTAAGCACATTGAAGTAATGTCGTATCATGCTTTGGCTCTTCACCCGAGATGCGCTCCTAATTCTTCCTTATCTAATAACTCCTGAAGGAGTTCTTCAACCTTAGTGCTATCTCCCATAGTTAAGTACTTTATGAATTTCAATTCTTCTCCCACCAGAGGCTTTGTAGAGAAGAATTCAAATGTCTAGGCCATTTTTGTAATTAAAACCTAACAATTTCTAATTTCTCTATGGAGTTTTGTACACACATACCAAGCATGCACACAACCTTGTAAAGTGGAATAAAGCTTGTGCACCCATAAGAAAGGTGGCAAAGCTTCTTGCACTTCTATCAGAGTCTCTCAAACTTCTAAATGTGGTGCTCAATAGGTTGATTACCATGATAAGTGTAGATAGGAGAAGGTGCATTGCTCTTGAAGAACCTAGTAGTAAGAGCAATTCTAATTTCATTTCATCCAACAAGATTATCCCTGTGGACCACCCACTAGCATGTTGTTATCCCACGTAGTGTATATGCGAGAATATTTCTTCTTTCCAAAGGGGTCTATACATTTTTCTTCCATGGCGCGTACGAAATACCATGATATCCCCTTCTCCTATGTAACAAGGTACCGATTCGTTACCTATCCTCTTGACATAACGCAATTTTGTGCCTCGAGGAAAGATGCTTTTACTTTGCTCCCTACTAACTCATAAGTGTTGTGAACCTAATTATCACAAGCAACACTTGTAGTATCAATAATAGACCGTGCATCCTCCCACTAAATTAGTCATTCTTTTATTTTCTCAAATATCTCTAGATCTCGATAATGTGTACATAAATCCTATTCAGATCTTCTTCACTTAAGGGCTCAACATAGGGCATAGATTTTCCATCTGTTAAAGGGATAATAACTCTCTCCTCCTTATTTTCAAAACTAATATAGCCCTTGTTGAACCAAAGATCAACATTATTTGCATAGCACCAAGGATGCCCCAATAGAGCTTGGAAGTTATCGACTCTACCAAGCTAAAATTCAAAGTATCCAATCAACTTGGATCCTTGTATGGTAATGGATGCATCTTTCAAGACTTCGACGGGAGTGGCCTTAGTCTGATTAGCCATGAATAAGACATTAGAGGATGGCTTTAATGGGGGTCTTCCCATTTGTACCCATGCATCCAAGGTAAGAACATTGACTTCCACACTGTATCAATCTATATATTACTCAATAGCTACCCATCTACAACATCATTGAGAGTGATTTCCTTGGCATAATATAGGCTACATGGGGGGAAGATTCACATGCGGGATCTTCCATCTTGTCTCGAGATTTGCGCACGGAGTGTTTCCTTTTAGCCAATCCCCTAATAATGGAATGATATTTTCCTAGTGCAACATTTTACACACTTCCCTTAAGTCATCTATATCAGTTTGGACTATCTTTGATACTTTCTTTTGCTCTATCTTCTGTGATTTCTCTTTTAAGTATTGTATCTCACCCTGAAGATTCTTTAGAACTTCCATGGTTTCCTAATAAACCTCCTTCTAATAGGTAGGATCTGGGTACCATGCATGAAGAACTTCTTCTTTAGTGATGGTAGGTTTCTGCTGTAATGTTTCCCGACATGTGTCACCTCTACGTGAGTTGTGATCTTCACTTGCAACTCTTCAGACTCTGCTGCCAACTTGGGAATACATTGATTTTCCACAATGCATTGTATCCTAACCATCACTGTGTCTTTGTTGTCTTATTTATGTTGCTTACTTAGATGCTCATATAAGTCCGAGCACTCCTCATAGCTATGGTTCTTTCTACATAAAGAATATGTAATATTCAAAGGACATTCACACTGTCTGTCGGGATGTCTACATGTATAACATGTTCTATGAGGGAACTCACTTGTTCCACCACCATGGCCTCATCCTTTGAATCCACCACAATATATTTAACATCTCGTCATAACAGCCTTCAAAATTCCCTTCATCCCGATCATAGCATTCTGGTTATGATCTCGATCCTTATGCTTATTCTTTCCCTTAGAGTTATCTTAAACTCTTCTTTATCGTACACTAATATCTATAGCATCATGGATCTGTCCAATCAACCGGTAGTCTTCCATGTCATGAGTCGTGGACTTACAGATTTTACAATATCTTGAAACATTCTTCCTTATCACGCGTTGTAATAATGGGAAGCAGCTAGCATCATGGTTTAAATGGCATATTTCACAATCCATCAACAATGAGCATACAATTCGTGAGGACAACTATCCTTTGTGTGACCTTCTACTTCACAATCTGTGCACCAAATCCTGTATGTGTCTCATGTGTTGAATTTGTTGATAGTTTCTCCAACTATTTTTCCATAGCTATGATTTGTGCTTCTAAAATTTGGTTCACTCTAGTGTCGATGCTTCCAACTTCCTCGCCGCATAAATCTTCTTCAAGTTCTTTACGTGAATCGTGTATGTCTTATGTGATAATGCCCTCCTAAAAGGTGTAATCAAGCCCCCAATGAACCATTGTGCACATTGGATTGTGTGTATGTCATAAGAAAGCTTAGATAATAGCATTTTAAATCATGCATCATACTCTCCAACACTTTCATTAGTGCCTTGCTTAATATTCTTGAGCACACTTATACTCTTACGCTCAAACTCGGGATGTGAAACTCTTTAAGGAATGTATATTTTAAAGCTGTATAGTCTACACAAGTCCGATCGGGGTCAAACATTATATACCATTTGTGTGTGTGCTCTTGTAATGTAGTAATAAATTGGTTTTCCCTATGCTCGAAGCCATGATTCCTTTTTCGTGCGATAGTATTTCAAAAATATGCAGATGTTTAGCACCATCTTCTATGCCCTAGACTCTTGAAGATGAAGAGAAATCTCCATGTAAATATTTCGGGTTAGTGCAAACCTTACCACACGATCGAGAACCTCCTATGTTATTCCTACCTCTAAAACCTTTAGATCCTCTTGAACCAAAGCTACCTATGTCTCCCGATCCTAAACCCAGTAACCGGGGTTGGACTAGAAGATGTACTTTCTTGTGTCCCAACAGTAGAACCGAATCACCCTGACAGTCTGTGAAGCATTACCACTCCCAGAAGTTAGCCCAAAATCATCACGCTTGTATTATGTGTTGATGTTTTACCCAAAAAAAGTACTCCCATATAACATCAAAGTCGTTTTCACTACCATTATTGTGCCTCTTATAATACTCACTCCTACTCTTCCACTACTGGAATTAGAGTGTTGACTACTTGTACTAAATGTTGGAAAACCAGCGCAAGGGCAAGGTTTCCAGGTTGATTCAAATGTGCACCCATGACCTAGGTCATCTTTGCTGGTGCACTACTATTTGAGGCCGAGGAGGGTTCCTTATCATGTTTTCCCAAATGGGGGTGTTCCCGAGGCTCGAGTTACACGTATTTTGTGTGAACTTCAACTCCTTCCTAGAATATATTTCTTTACAATGCCATTTTGTGTGAAACCTCCCACTACTTCTTGATCTCCTTCTCACGCGCCTCATTATACTTAAGCCACCTTTCCTCTCTCTGCCCTTTTTTCTGCTAGGTTCTGCCATCATTCACCAAACCTTCTCCTAGCCCAATGTGTGGTGAGGTTTAGTTAGCCATCGGTTTACTCTCCAAATTCAAATTTACCATCGATTTTGATTGCGGTGGAATTCCGTGCGGGTAAGTTTCCCTTGGATATCGTAAAAAATGAAATTCAGCTACGTCTTGACATGAATAAGTGGAAATTGAGTACTCCAAGATATAATTTTTCGAACACCAGAGGAACCATGTATCCATAGCTCGATTCCAAATCAAATCAACATCATAAAGGGCCTGAAATTATTCTTGTGTCCAAACAAGTGCACGATACCTCCAATTCTACTTAGATGCATAAGCAATTAGCCACTCATATAATTTTACTAGAAAAATAGCGAAGAAGCTATCATATAAACTAACATATAGGTTCTGTTCCACCCATACGCATGTGTTAAACTCAGATCTAGTGTTGAACCATTGTGCGTATTCTTCTTCCAGATCGTGTATCCACTCTTCAACACTTGCTAAGGTCAATCGGTATGTCTTCATTGCGAACCATCCTGAAAACAACTAAAAAAGAGGTCTCGACAATGAAACCAATGATGTAGCCTAGAATTCAGTAATACAAGCCCAATAAGACCCTAGATGCGCTGGCACATCACTCAGCCTAGACTGAGCACTCACTCGAAGCATGCAAAGGTACCAGGTCCCTCTTTAGGGTTGCTATTGTAGGATGTTAGCATGATGAAGACTTAACACATGTAGTTCCATTACTAACACATCATTCTATAGAGCATACTAGATCTATACCTAAGGGAGAACAAAATTAAGTATTAACCATGATGAGATCAAGAACATACTAGATTCAGATACATGTAGAACTAACACTTAGATTTAGCCAATATCCTCCATTATATTAAATGCAATAAGTATACATGAAGCTTCATTACAACAACAATAGTATGCGAGTAACAGATTTAGCAACATAATCTCACTTTATATGCACACCTATCTCTATCTCCATGTATGCATCTATCTATCTCTATCTATCTACTATACAGTTTACTACATACTTATAAGGGTGGGGACTTTCCCTTCACTGGTTATCTAATCCAAAAATACATCACATGATATTACTAGCCACGTGCCGTTACAAAAATAGCCACTCATATAAGTATGCAAATAATAAACTATTGTTAGTTGACTGATAGTACTAGATCTATTTCCGGTATATGTCCATGCAAAGCGCTTCATAGCTGATCCTCCAAAAATAGGCAATGCTTGATGCACAATTCTTCAATTGGTTTGAGTGCTTCACACACTATCTCTAAAAATAGATCCTTGTCACGAAAATGGCTAATTCCTCGAACTTGTTTTGGTACTTTGTGCACTATCCATTCCGATAATTCCACACCTTTGAATGTACTCTGCTCTGCCATGCAAAGCTTTTGTATTTTCTTTACTAAGTGCTAGGTCCATCGATCAGCAATGAAGTGCTTTTTTCTTTTCTTTTACTATTTCTAATGAAGTTACACTCTTATAACACGTCTATGTTCTTCGCTACAAGATAACTAGTCATTGAGCAGATAATCTTGTTATATGCCTTACTTTTTGAGTCATATAAAAGATGTTGTTAAGTAAATTTACCTTGCTAAATCCACTAAGTTAATTATTTTTCTCATAGATTATTCCACACCTCATAGGATATTATTGACACACATGTAGAAATAGTATAAATGGTTTTTATTTACAATAATTCTTTGGGACCTATTATCAATTATTACTGTAATATATTGTTTATTTTCAAGGGTAGTTCTCATGATCTTACCAATAACTAGAAAATTTGACTCTCCTCACTGCTTTCTTACTAATTAACTTTCAACTCTTTTATAGTTAGAGTGATAAGTCTCCCACATTTCATTTATTTAATAAAGATTATTTGATTTATAGCGAAACATGTACATTTAGGAAAATGTAATTGCTTCATGCGAAGAATGTGTGGAATGGGTTACAATATCCAATTAGAAAAACCTTTTAGCCAATATTGGATTTTAGAAAGCTTATGATAGGATTGAGTTGAGTTTTATCTTGATGTGGATCACTACTTAGGGTTTACCTCTCATATATTTTATGTAGTGTGAATATGTTACTTTAATATGTGGGAGAATATATCACTAAGAATGGGGTGCAACATAACATGATATATCTCTATACATCAATAAGGTAGCATGTTATCCATTAATTAATTGAAAATACATGGTTAATTTTATGTAAGGTTGATTAATTAAATCTATCCAACTAATTTTGATTTCCATATATTTTTATAAACATGATTGATGGCTCATATTTCACTCTTCTAGACGATGAATTTTGTGTAAAAAGAGTGCTAAATAGGATGCCTTGAGATTATATGCCTACTTTTCTACTCCACCATTATGTTTATAAGGACTTAGGGTTATAGACAATCTTTCCTCGGCTCCGTTGGCTAGAGGTATATCAATGGCAATGGAGTAAATAGAGTGAATAAAACAAATGTGTAGGAATAATTGTTTTTTTGTATGACTCTTATTCTAAGGTCATTTATAATTCAAATATATAACAAAAATCTATATTCTAAATTGTTTTCTGCCACTCATGTTATTATTCCTCATGTTGTGCACTATGCAAAGTTGTTTATGCTAATTTGAGATATATTTTATGGAAAAATGGTAAAAGTAACAAATATTTGCATATAGTTTCTTAGGATATTTCTTGTAGTTGTAAATTAGTACAAGGAATTGGTGTGATTAACATCAATATTTCATGTCGTGTTTTAAGTGTTAGGTTGATCATAAAACCCTTACAAGGTATTATTTGATGTATTATCCTCTTGGAATATATTAACTACAACCATTCTCTTACTTATTGGAATGCTTCTAAAATAATAGGGCTTCAATCTCAATTTCTCTACCTTTTTACTTAAAATATGTTTAATATTTATGGCTAAAAATAGTTAGGTGTCTTGCAAATTTATTAGATCAAATATCATGTATCCTTTATTTCTTTATCTCATTTATGTTTTCTTATGTTTTTCATAAATTACTTTCGTATGGTTTAATTAAATAAAAGTGTTAGGATTATGAAAATGGAAATTAATACTGTGCGACATCTTCTACAATCTGTCATATAATTGGCTATCTTGAAGTACAAGTAGGGATACTTTTAGACTAAAATGACGATGTTGAGGCTATTTTTATACATTCAGAATGCCAAAACTAATGAATTCCTCCATACGGTCATGAGTTTTTCATGAGATCCCTTGTGGAATATTGGAATTGAGTGATTAAAATATTATTGCAGCACAAACCTGGGAATCGTTATAAATCTTATCAATCTCCTTACCCTATCAAAATTGAAAATTTGATCACCAATGCTAGATAAGGTCTCTGGATTCTCCACGGGTTAGGTGTTTTGCTAATATTTTAAAATCAATGAGTGGAGGGAGAAAGATCGTTTTTCTTTAGTAAATTAAGGACCATGGTCTAATATTTTGTGATATAGTGAAATAGATCCAGGATGTGGTAATCTGAGGTGCATGCCTTCCGCTAGGAATAAATCAAAAAACATAAAATATTGGTTTGTTCTCATGCACATTACGCCAGGAAGTTGATTACTACTTATTTCAACCCTTCCTCCTCGAGTAGGTCTCCTGAAAATTCATCTTATTAGGGGACTCGGTTATTTTGGTTATGAAATATTGTCAGATTTGGCTTATATATTATTGTGATATTCTGTGTTACATATTAGAACTATAGAAATTTTATATGTCTCTGTTACAATCACAGAGATGTAAAATTCCTAAGTAAAAAAATTGAATTCTAAAATTTTATTGGTCATCCTCAAATTGCAGTCCCCATATAGGAAATGTACCTAACCATCAAAATATATTCAAACGAAATATTTCAATAAAGACACCGAATTAAATAGATTAATACATTTAATTTCAGAAACAGCAAAAGATTCATTCTCTTTAAATCTTATTAATTATGTCCGTCTACAAATGGTACCTGTAATTCCTTTGGAGTCGACTATACACAACATTGCACCGAAGCAAATGACTCCTGTAGTGTCTGTAATGGGAAACCGAGCGCATGCTTCACCAAAGAATGACTTGCCCATATTATAATATTGCTTCTATTCCAATATAATTCCATTGTATGGGCAAGTCATTCTTGGCTAAGTAGCACGCTTGGCCTCTTAATACAAGATCCCCTCACGAATTTCATAAGCGTTCCAGACAGTAGTAGTGGGATGCAGATTACTAATGATCCCTTATAAAGCCCATTGAAAAGAAAACGAATATTTACAAAAGAAATTGGACATACTGAAGACAGGTCTTTATGATCTGTTTCTGATATTTGATGGCATCTTCCTAGCTACGTGTGACTCAAAACCAACGCAATTTCGATTCTCCACATGAAATTACAAAATTGATTGAAAAAGCAATACAGCAGCATCTTGGTAATTTCTATCCAAAAGCATAGATTCCTAATTGTGACAGAAATTTGAAGACATTTATCCTCCACTACTTATTTGTGGCCTCCATGTTTCCACCTTTCTCGTTGAAGATGTAGATGGTAGCATTTTGGATGGTGAAAAATATAAAGGAAGATTTTGGGGATTGTAAGAATAATGACAGGAGACTCCAAATATTCTTCTCGACCGTCGAAATGAAATACTTGAGTACTATAATCTAGGCTAAATAAGTTTGTGCAAAAAGAATTATATGAGTTTTCCTCAACGATTTTTAAGATGAAGCTGTATCTTGAATATCTTGAGATTTCACTAACTAGCAATCGCATGTGCACAATGCAATGTGAACGCCGAATGGTATATGTTATTTGATTTTAGAGGGATAGTTATTAGTTTTGTAGTTGATGTTGATAAGGGGCGTGATTGATTTTGTAAGTGTAGGAATATAGATGAAGCATTACATTTAAATGTTCTATCTCTACATTTGAAATTTGTTACAAATTCGTACATATACATTTGTAAATTTTATATCATGAGTGGTAGCGTTTTGCAAACTATTTTATTTGAACTAAACATGAATACATGAAAACTTCTGTACATTTGCAGATTTTATATCATGAGTGGTAGTCTTTTGTGGCCAAGAATGTTTCACTAAACATGAATACATTTATACATTTGACACTGCTTTGGATATAAGAAGTTTGAGTAAGGTAGTAGTGGAGGTGCTATCAAAGTAGAGGCTAGTATTTACGATGAGTTGATTTTGTTGAGTGATATTAGTCTCAAATGCTTTGGTTAATGATGAATTGACTTGGGAAGTCTATATGGAGTAGCCATGTGGATATGCAAAAGAGAGCAGAAAGCATCTAATGTGCTACCTCAAAGAGGTGTTGTATAGATTGAAGTGTGCTCCCATAACCTGGTATGCTATGATTGATGACTATTTCTTGTAGAATGGGTTTCAAAAGTCTTCAAAAAATTCAAATGTGTTCTTTTTAAAAATTTATGTTAAAAAATAATGATAAACAATAGGCCTCGTTGAGGCCAAATGCGAGACTCACGAGTCTTGACACGAGACTCGCTGAGTCTACCAATTTTTCCCCAAGCATTTGTACAATGTTTCATAAAGTTTGTGGATGTGAAATTGAGGGCATGTATTTCTGGATGCCTAGAGAATTTCTTCCTTGAGTTTTAATTCAAGGAAGAACAGAGCAACAACAACCACTTTTTCAGCTCACAACCCAAGGAAATACATTCATAAATACTTGATCAAATTTAAAGCCAGATGCAATACACCACAATGGTTGTTCACAGATTGAATATTGCTCCTGAAAATGAAGCATCCTTGCAATCAGAATCTTGTAGATCATGGTGGCTCTCGGGAGCAGTGGGGACTTGTTGTCACTCTTTTCAGATGCTGCAGGAGTGTCTGAAGTCATCAATTATGTTGTGATAGATGTCCGCACCCTATTCTTATTATTTTATTTTATTTTGGGGTCAATAAAGGTACCCACAAATGGGATTACGTAAATGACTCAACTGTGGTAAAACAAGGGCATTCACAGAAGTACCTAAAACAATCGCTGAAACTGTAACAGTTGAGATGAGTTTGGGTAATGTAGGATCAAAAAATGTAGTGGCAGCATCTCCGCTAGCAAGTAAGACTCATGCAGGAATAATAAGAGATATCCCAAAGGAATCTGAACTGCCAAATTTGAAGGGAGCTGGTAATAGCTGAAATTCCAGACCAGTTCTGTGATTTGTTACTATTTATGATTATAATTGGACATTGTAACATTTGGAGTTTGAAGAATGTACTAGTTCTAAGTTTGATCAATGAATATCACGACAAAATGCACTGAATTATTAATATGTTATTTGGCTATTTCACTTATTTAATAATTTGTTTACTCTATTCATGTATAAGGCTAAATTTTTGCTTATTTGGCTATATTTTTAAATATTATAAATATTATATATATACCCAAGCACCGTACCCGAGCCTCCCAAAAAATTGTCATACCAGCATACCCGTATGCATACCCCATACTGGCTACCTAGGCTTCTGCTGCTAAAATTAAACCTTGGCCATGTCTGGATAACTTTTTATAGATTCTCAAGAGAAAAGCCTCATCTATGAGCATAGAATGTTAAAACTCTAAATATTTTAGCTGATCTAGATAAATTTTTATAGATTCTCAAAGGAAGGCCTCATCTATGAGCATAGAATGTTAAAAATCTAAATATATAAGCTTACAATGCCTAATCACATATTACATCGTGTCAATTTCCTTTGTAGGCAAAGAAACCCTTTTGTAACTACTCAAACTGCCAATAACCTCACAATAATTGTCTAAGGTATGATGTGATGCAACGATTATTTAATAACTTGTAAGCTACCACTTAGAAAAAATATGAATAGGTTTAAAATAACCACAAAAAACTTCACTCTGTGCACCTGACAATAAGATTTTGACTATGTTTTTAAGATGAGTATCAAGTAGAAAAGAGTTAATTTTGTACTACACAACTCATCATTTCTTTGAAAAAAATGGTCTAAAGAGTAACATGATGCAGCAAGTATCTTCTAACTTGTGAACATTCCATTTGAAAACGAAGTGAACTCAAAAAAACCAAAAACTTAACTCATTATACCAAAAACAATTGCTCTCCAATGCACCAAACGATAAGATTTTAACTATGGGTTTAAGACAAATATCAATAAGAGTTTATAGGCCAGCCTTTATGTACATCACCAGTAAGATGTTATTAGAATCTCACTAAGGAAAACACAATAAATTGTTATAAAATATATATAACAACAACAATAGTCCATGGTGGTAACAGAGCATACACCATATATTATCTTGTAGCCTCTGCAAATGAAAGTTGCTTGCTCTCAATAGAGTGTAGAAATGAACTTGACATTTAGAATCTTGAGTCTGAGTAAATTCTGCCTCTGAAGAATTTGGCAAATTGTCCTTTCCTTCTAATACAAAATCATCTATGCATTTCCCTCCAAAATCATTTTTCTGATTTCCATGACAGTCCTCTGAGTGCATCAATGCAGTGTTAAATGGAATACCATTCTGTCCCATTTGCATATTGAGAAGAGGAGCCTTCAGTGATGTAAGACAACTTTTATCAGGCATTAATCCAGATGATCTGGAAGGTAGAACATCTGACAACATTGTATTTCCAGCATTTTGAGTCATGGAAGAATGCAATCTGCATATGATGTTTTACAATTCCATCTTCAAAAGTCTGAGGCTAATAGGAACAATCTACCTAGTATAATGCATAGAAAGAACAAACTTTGAACATGAAAAGACAAATATACCTTGAATAAACAAAAATTTTGGATCTTGGCTTGAAACCTGCCGATTGCATTCGTTTAAATGTTTTCAAAGCCTCTTCAACAAACCCATTTAATGCATATCCTGCAATCCTTGCAGTACATGAAATCACATCTCTTTGAGACATTTTGTCAAACAGTTGACGTGCCTTGTTAATGCTTCCACATTTTGCATACACATCTACCAGGGCACTTGCAAATGCAACATCTGACAAGAAACCCCTTTCAATTATTTTTTGATGGATGTCCATGCCATATTTTCACAATCCTCCAGTGGATCCGCTATTGCTTGTTTTGGTGCCAATTTTGACTTGAACAACCTAAAGGATTTTCTGGCTAGGAGAACGCACTATGGAGACTTTTCACTGTGCCCTTGACCTGTGACAGTAAGCATGGAGAACAGGAAACAATGAAGATCTTTTAAACTGATTTTTTTTTGTATAGGAGAGAACGTGTTACAGCAAGTGGAGGTGAAGTTGGAAGGCTCAGTATTGTTGGTCGTGCTGAGGTAATGTTTCTTTTGTATATGGGACTATCTCAAAGCTGAAACCGCTTTACATTCCATAGTGCTGATTTTAGGGATTCCTAAATTTCATTCAAGAATTTCTTAGCCAAGCATTTTTAAAATTTATGTTTCAGGTTGTCGGCCGTGAATCAGGGCGGCAAAGAGGAGGACCAAAATGGCTATGGGGTCCAGGGGTTTGAAGCCTGACTGGAGGTTCATGTGAATGCGAAAGTCATCTCGGGGAGTGGTTCAAGAGGCTCGCGAAGTAAGAGGTCCAGGATCGAGTGACCGCAAATCCATGATTATGTTTCCTGCCACTATAAATCCAACCAATTCTCCCAGCGTCGATCCTCGGGTATGCAAACGAACCTCCTACGAAATGGATCAGAGCTGTTGCCATCAACATTATTGAGAAAAGGAGGTTGAAATAAATTACCTGCAACAAGAATCTCGACTGCAAATTCCGTGTAGCAGAAGACAGGAAGCATGACAGATCGCCCAGAAAATACATTGTCGGCAGCCATTCCTATCGTTCTGTAAAACAATTATATATTTATGCATCCACCATCGCGAGCCATGCTAAAAAATCTAGGGCGTGAATATAAAAACGTGTAAACGCACGTAAATTTAATCATATACGAAAAACGTCAAAATAGCCGTCAAAATAAAGCCACCACGTAAATGCTTGGAGGTCCTCTACCATAGGGGAATGCCTTCTGGCGTAATTAATATTTGACAATGGAAGCATGCATCATAAAGTCGTGATAAAAATGTTTGCGGTACTTTTAAACCGACAATAACACTTTTTGAGGATTGTATTCAACTCATTTTACAATTCAATAGTCTTCTATTTTGTTTTTGTTATGATAATGGAAATATCTTCATATTTGTCACTCTTTTCCTTGGCGCACATGTGATGTCCAAAACAATAAACCTCAATACTTCAAATGTTTCCAATAGAACATAAACCCACTATTGTGTGGAGTGTATAGTTCAATAATTGCCTCAATGTAAATGTGTGTGATTCAATAATGAATTTTATAATTATTTATTTCCTTCTCTAAAACATGTATAATTATTGTATGTATTTATGTGAACAACAAATGGATACTTTATGTAATGAAATGCACTATTATATATATTCTCGATATATAGTCAAATTGAATAAGAATTAGCACCATATTAGCACTTAAAATGTTATAAAATGATTAAAAAAGTCACAAAGAAAAAACGAAGGGAAATGTTCATGTCAACCAAAAAGCCCATACAAAGGGCCTATGACAGAAAATAACATTCCTAAAAGTCTCATGAGCATTAATGAAACTCTAAACATATTTTAACAAGTTTTTTTTTTTTTTTTTTTTTGGATAAACAAGGAGAGAGAAAGAGCCATATAGATGAAGTGAACAAAAATTTTAAGGACTATTAAATGTGAATACAATGTGTGAGGGTTTAATGTATGAGGATTCAAGTTAACTCTACATTAATGAAGTTTATAGATAAGTAATAAATGTGCAAGAAACATTCATTGTATAGCAACATCCATGTTCACAAACAATTTTGTATCATGTACAACATTATTTTTAGTTTTGGGAATGATTTTTTGGTCTATTATGCATGAGTGTTATTTTATGCAAGATTCTTATATTTGTTTTATGATTTGCTCTTGTCTTGTTCCATCTGTATTTATCAATGTTTGATTTCCACCTCCATGTGTGATAATATAATAATGATCTATGTTGTTACTTTTGAATGATTTCTATTGTGTATGAATATTTGTTATTATTCTATATTTTTATAATTGGTAAAAGGAGGGTTTTGCCAAGGCCCATAGCCTATTACAAGAGAGGATCTACCACATAAATAAAGCAATAAATATTTCAAAGAACAATACAAATAGGAAAATAAAAAATAGTTAGAGCGACACATCCGAAAGTGGCCTAAAACCAGAATAAATCCAAAATAAAACCTTGACTAGATCGAGAAAGAAACCTTAGCCAAAGAAAGGCAAGACGTATAGAATTTCATATTAGGACCCCGACTCTAGTCACTTGGTGACAAAATTGCATGGCATTTTATTCATAACACTTATCCATCGGTCTTCACCCTCTTTTGTAGTTGTTATATCCACCTTCCCCATTGATTTAGAAATCATAGATATTACATTATTGTTGTTACCATACTTCATAAGGGGATCCACTTCCATCACTTCTCCAACCAAATAATTATGGGGTTGTTCGATGAAATCCTTCCAACAATATATGTTCCAACATATTTTCCACAATCTTCGATGACCACACCCAAGACATTGCTCTAACCTCTCGAGCTAGGCACCATCATTGCATCTTTGATCAAAATATCAAATACAAACTCTTTACTTGACAAGCTCAAGGGATTTAACCCACTGGGAAAATCTTGTTCCACTAGTGCAGGGATCTACATTACCTTTCTCACACTCATTCACCTCACCATGTTCACCCCCATTCGAATTCTAACATTTCCGATGCGGTTGGAGAGATTGTTTTTCTTACATCCATAAACCACATGGCCCACTCTCTTGAATTTTCAATAGAAAAGAAGTTAATCTTCATAAATAAAATTTTTCTTTCAAACCCCATCTCTAGACACCAAATTTTTGGCCTCTAAGGAGAAGAAACAAAAAGGCATTAACACACATCCCGGTTGTGATGAATCTAGAATCGCCATTTGTTGTGCTCGGGTCAAATGTAATCAAGTCCCTAATTGCCTTATTTATTCTTGCCAACACATCTACTTCCCAAAACTCCATGGGAAGCCCACGAAGCCTTAGAAAATTAGGACATGCATACGGTATGTCAATTATTGATCCCAACTTCCATCTAACAATGGAGAAACTGGTTCTCCTATGAAACAATGAACCACCTTGCACAACATGGACTAGGTCTTCTTTTAGGGAGAAAATAAACACGAAGTTTTTTTAGACATGGAAAAAGTATTAAATTGCCCCAAAATATTCCACTTCTTCCTAACCCATCTTCTTACCTCGATCAATGTTTGTCCAAATCCCATCATAAAATCACATCAAGGAAAAACAAAACCTACCATAGCCTATGTCCACCACTATATCCGAACTTCTAGCCATGGAGTACCCTTATTCCATTCCGGTTTAAGCTTTCTGTAATAGCTCCTTTGGCTTCTTTTTTACCAACTTATAAACCCACAAACTCTCTTCCTCTATACTGTAATGGATCCTCCATGGCTCCTTCATTATTATGTTTACTATAGCTGGTTATTATTATATATTATCTATTTATATTTGTACTAATTTTCAGCCTTGTTTGTCGAGGAGTTGTAATATTTGTACAAGGCTTCATCAAGTATTGTGATATTATTTTATTTCATAAAAAAATTCACAAATAAAAATCATCATTGGGTACATAGAGAAAGGTTTCATTACTTCGAATAAAAAAGGTTACCTCATTAAAGTGTGCAATAGAGTAATGCTTTTTGTGTATAGAAAATGCATAAAGTGTTTATAGTGTATTCCATTTTAATTAACATATTTCTAGAAAAAATTGTAAATAAATGGATGATATTGCATACTCATTTTATATAAGTATATTTAGGTAGAAAAAGGATCTCGTGGAGAAATTCATCTCTAGTATAAACTTATGTGATATGAAAATGTTGTATGATCCAAAACATATTTCAACTCATTCAATAATCATAAAAGTTTAGGTGACATAATTTTCACTTATATTTTGGTCCAATATCTGTAGACAAAAATTCACAAACTTCATTACATTTCTAGTTCCTAAAATCATACATGCATTCATATTATTCGTAAGTGAGACAACTAGAAATTGATTGTTGTCTTTGCATCCTTTTTAGTTTTCTTCTCTCTCTTTGGTCTTGCATACCCTACACTAAGTCTGAAATTTATTGATTTATCTTTCAGACTGCGGACAAAGGTGGTGCCTAGCCAAGAAGTCAATGCTCGGGATGGCTCATTCCTTCCGGCTGCCCCTAACCTCCTTTTGTCTTACTCACTTCTTTTGGGTGTCTTTTATATTTTGGTCATCTTATTTTCTTATGGGTCGGCCTTCTAGTTGTCAATTACAAAATTCAACCAAGGGAATCATATAAATACAAAGATATGTGATAAAAATAAAATACCAAGCTCTAAGAATATATTATCATCACCTAAGGTTGCATTCAAGCGAATGTAAGAAAATCAAAGGAATCCATCTAGCACTCTTCAATGGACAAGGGACTATATTTTCTGCATACACTTCATAGGAGGGGGAAGTTCATTTTTTCATGCACACATATATTTACATTGATACATCTATCTATCACCAATTATCACATGCACTTACACAATGGATACCTAGATAACTATTGTATCACACACACAAAAGAACTACATATATTTTGAGATGTAGTGTAGCACTCGATTGTAAGTTCACTTAGTTAGGTGACCATCGGGGTCATTCCGACTCCCTATATAATTTTTTTTTCTTTTTTGGGATTTGATGTATTATGAGTATGTGGCATGTCATATTCTCTTTTCAAGTTACAGGTGAAATATTCAGTCATAGTGTGATATACAGAGACCAACAACAACCATCAATGACCACTTTATGACACTAGAAAAACAAGGTTCCGAGCTCCTGCATGGGCACATGCACCCAACAGAGGCTCGGATGAGCTCTCCCTAGTTCAAGCACCATATTTCAGGTACATCTCAAAAATTATAGAATTTACACTCTGTAATTTCTACCTTTTTCCCTTCCTTTTCATCAATTCTTCCAGTCTACATAGTCCCTCATCAAGCACAAATCAACTAATTAATTCTTTCACTCTCTTGCTTAGGGTTTGATATTTATTTAGCTTATTTCTTGTGTCAAATCTATAGTTTAACATTTATTTATCATAAATGACTCAAAAATTATGGTTTTACAAATTCCATACTTGTTAAATTATTTAGTGAACCCATCTCATTCAAACACTCTTGGATCATCACATTCTCTTGCATTCCTCATCCTAGGATCCTCTCACCATGGATATATCCATTCATGATTTCCTGCAATCCAATCGATTGTAAGGATAAGATCAATTCTCTCTTAGCTAATACTTGAATTCTTTCCAATGCTCATCCGCACCATGTATATCGATTATTTGCATACTCATTTTTAAAAAAATTACTTTTCCATATTATATAGTTTTCATTCTTTCTTCTTATGACAATGATCTTATCCTATATATACTAGATCACATCTATAACATGGGTATCAAGAGGCCAATATTTGATAATGTATTTGATTCAATATTTGTACTTTATCATTCCTTTAAAATGTTGGACTTTCCTCAACAGATGTTAACTGTCATCCATTTTTCTTCATGTGTATGATTCTCTTACACGTCCATGTATATGCATGATCACTTTACCTCTTGCAATCAGGGAAAAAAATATTGCTACAATATTCTTTGTCATTGATTCTAACGTTGAATATAATTATTCACTTGGTAGGCCATGGCTTCATGCTATCCAGGAAGTTCCTTCTATAGTTCATTGGCGTGTTAAATTACTACATGATTTCTTTGAACATACTATCGTTGTTGTTTGTGACCTATTCAAATATTGTCACCTAGACCCTATCATTGTATTACCTACTCCACTTCCTACCATTCCTATGCAACCCATTGATGATGATCTACTCATAGAACATCTAGCCTCTATCTCCACTTTGCCTCCTCTTGAGGGTACTATTTATGCACTAGACACCATGCCATCGGATTCATCCCCTAGAAACACTCGATGTCGACACCTCCTCCTTTAACATGTATTCTTTTCATACATAAATATTATTAGCCTCATATTTCGTTTGATCCTATATTCTTTAATACTATTTGCATGCATGATGGTTTTGATCGGATAGGATTCGAGTGAATGATATCCTCCCTCAACTCAATTATCCTTACCTCTATCATGGATATGCTTGCATTACTTCTCTTTATGGCCACCACATCTTACATTTAACAATATTTCTTACATGCACTTCTCTACTTGGATTTGGGTAGTCTTCTCTTGAATACATTGGTGGAACTTTAGATCCTAATCATATTGATATCACATTTCCCAAGCCTTTCGTGTGTGTCTCCATCTTCAACATGTGTGGGGATTCCACATGGACCCTGTAGGGGTAGACTCATTCACATATTTTGATCCTGCATTAAAATCTCGACCCTTGACCTTTAGGAAGCCATAAAATTTGACCAGGAGCTTGGTTTTGAGCAGAAAAGGACATTTTAGAAAGATCCTAGTGCCTACTACTCACCTATCACCATTAATTTTTGGCCCACCATTTTCGAGGCTGTCAAGTCTCCCACCTACCGCTATGATGAAGAATGGGCCTCTTTTCTTGTCCAGCAAGGAATAACACATGGGGGCATGGGTTTTGCAGTAAAGCCCATCATTGAGTAGGTGGATTCAATGCTCTTCCAGGGGTGGTTGGAGCAGGATTCAAATTCTTCCCTCTCTCCTTCTCTCATTCTTCTATATATTGTAAAGGAGGGGAATATTTCAAGAGGTTTGTCATATTTTCTCTCCTGTTGCCCTCTCTCTTTCTTCCCTAGGGTCGAATATGGAGCTTAAGCCTCCTCTCGATGGCTCTGTGTAATGGCATTTTATTACCTCTTTCCCATTGATGATGTACCACATGAACTCATGGAGCAATAAATTTTGTTTTGTGATGCATTTTGTCCATCCTTCCTTATTTTCTTGTCTCTTCTTGCCTCTCATCGTTGCAAGGTATACTACGCATATTTCGATGTCCATTGTTAGTTTTTGAGCCATGTTTAATGATTTTGAAGTGGTGTTCTGTGACATCTATCCCTTGTATGTGATGCATCTTGTCCACCCTCTCCTTTTCTCACCTCTATCCACTTCAAGCAGAGATTGTAATCAACAATTCCTTTTTTCGGTGTATCACCACTTTAGTGTAGGCTCTTTTATTATGCATTTCTCTCTCTCCATGTCTCCTTGGAAGGTTAGATTAGGATTAGATAGTTTTCCCACAATGGAGTAGCTTGTGGAAGGTAGTTTAGGAAGAATAATTCAGCTTTCTCAAGAGTTCCATCTCAAGTTTGCATTTCCCACATCTTTAGAGATGGTCCAATGTTATGTAGATCACACCGAATGCCCCACTTAGATCCGACGCCATTCGAGGGTGCCGTGATTTTACATCAACAATAAATTATGTAATATCCTATATGACCTAAAAATACGTGCACCTCACTTTGACTAGTAGGCTCTATTAGGCCTATAATGACTCGCATACTTTGTTGGATCAACAAACAAACACTCCTTGCAGATTATTTGTCTGAAATATCCCAAATGGTGTAGCAAATATACACTTCTTGATATTCAAAGAGATACTTGAATCGTCTACACCATTCAAACATTAAGCGTAGATTGTCATCGTGATCGTTAACAAATCCTTACATTGTCCAATCGTCTAAATATACTTGTAAGAAGTTGTGAATAAATTCCTTGAATGTTTAGACAACTATGCGCGAAAATACACCAAGCACCTTTTTTAGACCAAAAGGCATTACGATATAGGCAAAGCTACCCCATTCATTAGTAAATGTAGTGTTCTCCTGATCCGCCTATGCAATTCAAACTCGATGATACACAGAGAACCCATCTCAGTAAATGAATAGATTTCATGCCCTGTAATGCCTTCTAGTATTTCCTTAGTGAATGGCATACAAATGGGATCAGTTACACATGCAACATTCAATTCCTTGTATTCCATGCATATTCTAATCCATCTACCCTTCTCTATATATAGATCACTATTGGACTAACCCATTCGACTCATCAATCTCTTCTTTGACCACGATCAATGAACACATCATGAATTGAAATACCATTACATAATACCTCGGCTTGTGGAGTATCGACACTAAAATTTTCCTCCGTAATTTCTATTTCATTAATGTATGTATTAGGAATAGGATGTTGTTAAGTATAATTAGTAGTAGCATCTGATAGAAGATAACGGCGCCGTCAGTACGGTGCCGCCAATAATGTGGAGTATGGTAACAGTCAAAGTACAATAGGAATGTTGTAAAAAGTAAATATTTGTCGTAAGTGGTCCGGTAATGTTAAAATGTCAAAGTTTGGGTAATTAGAGAAGTAGGGTCTACATGATTAGGAATTAGAAATATTATATTGGTAATAAGGAAAAGGAGTGAGGTCATAAATATTTTGTATATTTTATTTGTAAAATGTCTAAAAATGTGGAACCCATGTAAAATGATAAGGTTTATCTTATCTTAAAAGATAAGCTTACATGTATGATAAGAGTTAAGGTATGGAATATGATTCGTTAGAGTGGATTTCTTATCCTATCTCAGAGATAAGATGGATAAGCCTGGAAGTTCTATAAATAGAGAGGCCACCCCCCTCATTTAGCATAGAAAGAAGTAGTGAGAAATATTGTATGAAGTGTGTAAAGGAAGCCATCAGTTTAAAGGTGTGTTGAAGAAGTCATTAAGAGGTGTAATTGTAAAGTTTCTCCCATAGTATTGGTGGAAGGCAAGTGAAATCAATAGAACTTGAAGTACCTCATGGGTGAGATTGTAACAATTTCATGTTAATATTATAATTTACTTTGATATTTCAGATTTGTCATCATTCCGTCTTATCATAGTCGATGGTATTCTTGTGTTATGTTTGTTGTTTTGTTTCGGATTATATCCACCAAACTAAAGGTCAGCATTAGTAAATAATCATAGGATGAGGAGTTCCCAGGTGAAGAATTATCATAGTGCCGATTGGTGATTACATTTTGGTTCCGCTTCCGGGACCATTCCTCGTTGTGGATTGTCCGGAGAGATATTCCCACTTAGTCGAAAATCAATTGGAGGGTAACCTTGTTTTTACTTGTGCATAGTAGTTACCATGGTAAAGTCATTTCTGCCGTGAATAGTAGTTACCTTGGTAAAGTCATTTTTGCTAGGAATAGTATTTACCGTAGTAGTAAAGTCACTTTTTACCATGAATAGTATTTACTGAACTTCACTTTTTACCGTGGATAGTGTTTACCACAAAAAAGTCAGTTTTACGGCAAGAAGTCAAGTTTTACCATAGTTTACCGTGGTCATTTCTATTTCTTTGTAGAAAGGTGTAACGTCACTTTCTAGTATAGTGATCCCAATTATTTGTGCACATAAGTCTTGTTGATTGTACTTGTGGGTTGGTATTTCACGGTGGTTACTTTTGAAAATGGGAAAGATTCCTGTTTTTTCAGCTCAATCTAATGAAGATGTTTCTTCTTTCATTCAAGAGTTTAAATTATCTTGTATTTGTAATGGCCTCATAAGAAGGGAACAATGGACTAAATTTTTTCCTACCTTTTTGGATGGTTCAACACTTAGGTGGTTTGAAACACTAGGTGATAATGTGAAAAATTCATGGGATTTATTAACTGAAATTTTTCTTTAAGAATTTGGTGAACAACAGAAATATGTAGATCTCATGATCGATATCACAAAGCTATCCCAAGGAGAGAAGGAGAAGATACGGGATTATCATGCTCGTGTTCTAGAGCTAAGGAGGAAGCTCGATGCCCAGATCTGGAAGGAAAGATTAGCGGATGGGTTGATGAATGGCGTGGATAATCTCCTATGTAAGCACTTCATTCTTGAGATGAAGCCAGAGATCAAACAACGAGTGAAGTATGACCGCCCAGCTACCATTGAACAAGCAAAGGAGATTGCAAGAAGGCAATAAGAAAGCATGGAAGAGGAGCCCAAAGAAATTGTTGCTAAAGTAGAGCCTACACCAGACCTTTGGTCCAGAATCCACAACCACTCCCATGAACACAAATATTTCTCCTAGTACATCTACTCGGTATGAAGATCTGCTCAAAAAGATGGGTCGCTTAACGATTAATCTTCTTCAAGGAAAAAAATTTAGTTCTCGGGAGGAGATAGAGGTCCAAAATAAATATTTCTAAAGTTGTATGTTATGGTTGTTATAAAAGGGTCATTATAAGTATAATTGTCCGATAGAGCTTCTACATCCGTAAAGGAGATAATGATAAAGTAAAAGAACCTGTGAATTCTTTTGATGTAGTAGATAAGAGCAGAAATAATGAAATAGATGTGTTTGTAACAAAAAGAAAGAAAGAAAAAAAAGATAATCAAGATGGAAATGATCCTAAGAAGATGAAAGGAGAAACTAGTAAGAAACATAGGAGAAGAAAGTTGGGTGTGCAGGATTTTCTGATTTCACAGGGGCAAGGACCATACTCCATCTTGGAAGATCTGTCCAAAAGGCCTGCAAATATTACATATGGTCAAATCTTGGCTATGTCTTCTGAGAAGAGGTGGGAGTTGCGAAGTGGACTCAATGCTCGATGAAGGAAGGAGGTTGAGGTCCCTATTTTGGAGGCAGAGGCAGATCCCTATGCTCCACAAGCTGATGTATTATGTAATGGTATTTCAATTCATGATGTCTTAGTTGATGGAGGTGCTGCAGTTAATGTAATGACCGAGTCTCAGTAATGAATATGTTGGGTTTAAAAATTGATCACCCTTCAACACTTATGTTAATGTCATTAAATAAAGGAAAAACTAAACCAGAAGGTGTAGTTTCAAATGTGGCAATATCTGTTATGGGTGTTGTATGTGTGGTAGACTTTCAGGTGATGAAAAATGGTACTATTGCGTACCCAATGTTGCTAGGAAGACCATGGCTAAGGAGAGTTCATGCAAGAAACTACTGGAATGAAGGCTTCATGACACTTGGATGTGGTAGAGAGGTGAAAATAAACGTGATCCTCGACATCATAAGGTAGAACCTGTCGATTCAAGTGATGAAACTGATGATTGGACATCCTTTGATTACTCTAGTACCAATGAAGTGGACACCGAAGATGAAGAAAGTGAGGTTGATGTTTCAGTCATGGATATCCTTCTAGTCACACCAACTCATGACCCCATAAAATTATCTGAAGAATAATTTGATGATCGTCTCCAACAAATAAAGATTGGTGATGCTGTGATGGAGAGTGAGAAGGAATCCTACCTCCACTCTTTCGAAGGTACATACACATATTCACTTTTGATTACAAGGAACTCCATCAAGTAAGTTGGGTAGAACATTCTATTGAGCTGGTAGATGGTGCTAAGCCCATAAAGCAAATGCCATATAGAATGAATCCTAATTTTTCCAAGACTGTAAAAGAAGAAATAGATAAGTTGCTTGATGCAGGATTCATATTTGCTGTGGAGAATTCAAAATGGGTTTCTCCCATTGTGATCTCAATAAAAAGAATGGGAAGCTATGCATTTGTGTTGATTACAGGAAGCTCAATAAGGCAACAAAGAAGGATCATTACCCTCTTCCATTTTCAGATCAGATCTTGGACGAAGTAGCTGGCCAGGAGTGCTATAGTTTTGCTGATGGATATAGCGGCTACAACCAAGTTCGTATAGCAGAAAGATCAGTTGAATACCACGTTCACCACTCCTTGGGGAATGTTTGCTTATAGAGTTATGCCTTTTGGGTTGTGTAATGCTCCAAAGAACATTCCAACGTTTGATGAATAGGGTGTTCGAACCCTAAATCGGGACCTTCATCGAGTATTTCTCGGATGATTTTTGCATCTATGGGAGCAAGTTGGACCACCTGCACTAGATGGAGACAACATTTCAAAGGTTAGATGAAGCAAAAGCCTCACTAAACCCTACAAAGTGTGTCTTTGGATGTTCTAAAGGTGTTTTGTTAGGGCATGTTGTATCCAGAGATGGTATTGATGCGATCCCGATAAAGTTTCAAAATCAAAGATTTACCATTTCCTATGAATAGAAGTAAGTTGAGATCATTTTTAGGCCATGTGGGTTACTATAGAAGGTTCATCAAGAATTTCTCAAAGATTACACAGCCACTAACCCAGTTCTTGAAGACGGATGTTACTTATGAACCAAGAAATAAGGTGCATGAAGCTTTTGGACAACTGAAGGAAGCCCTGGTGTCTTCACCTATTTTGAAGAATCCAGATTGGAACAAGCCATTGATTGTGTACACTGATGCCTTAGATGCAGCACTAGGAAGTACTTTGAGCCAAAAGGATGAAAATGGGAATGAACATCCAATTTACTTTGGGAGCAGACAAATGAGCAGTGCTGAGGTAAATTATATTGTAAATGAAAAAGAGGCTCTTGCTATCATTTTTGCTGTAAAGAAGTTTAGAAATTACTTGCTAAGGCAAAAATTTCTAGTTGTAATAGATCATCAGGCTCTAAAATATATTGTAAATAAGCCTAACCCATCAGGGAGGATAGCAAGATGGATAATTTTGCTACAAGAATTTGAATTTGATATTATAGATAGGCCAAGAAAGAAGCATGTCAATGCAGATGCACTCTCTCAAGCCTATGATGGTTTAGGATCATCTTGTGATAATGATGATTTCCCGATGCAAAGATTATTGTTATCCTTGACACAATCCCTAGTGAATACATAGATATTTGGAATTATCTCGAATGAATTCAAGTTTCTGATGGTGCCAATGCAAAGACTAAGAGAAAGATTACTCAAGCCGTCGTCCATATTCTATTCTCGCATGGAGTATTATTTCGAATAGGACTCGTGGACAAGATAAGAGGGCAGTTGGACGTGATCAAGGGAAGGAACTGCTAGAAGAATTCCACAATGGTACATGTGGAGGGCACTTCTCTGGACAACTTATAGCAAGAAGGATCTTGGATGTAGGTTATCACTGGCCCACTCTTTTTAAAGATTGTTATAATTATTGTAAGACATGTGATATTTGTCAAACACATGGTAACCGTAAGACTTCATCAGCTCCATTATGTCCTATTCTTCCACTTGGTCCCTTTGAAAAGTGGGGAATAGACATTATAGGTCCACTTCTAACTACCTCACGCCAAAATAAGTATATTGTAGTTGCCACAGATTATTTAACCAAGTGGGTTGAAGCTAGGCCATTGAAAACAACTTTCATGGATGAAGTGGCAAGGTTCATATATGAACGCATTGTCACCAGATTTGGTTGTCCATTAGAAATTGTAGTGATCAAGGAAGCCACTTCATTAATGAGGTGGTAGAAGCCCTAGTCAATAAGTTTTCTATAAAGCACAGAAGGAAACAACATATAAGCCAAGCACAAATGGACATGTGGAACGAACAAATTTTGTGTTTTGTCAAATTCTAGCAAAATATGCAGCCTTGCGGTACATAAATGGGATAAAAGGATTCATGCAAAGCATTTGGGCATATAGGGCAACATCAAAGTCAGCAACAAGATACTCCCCATTTCAGTTGGCTTATGGCATTGATCCAGTTCTTCCTATTGAGTTTGATATTCCCATGGTCGAGTAATGAAAAATGAAAGAATGGATGAAATTGATTCAATAGAAAAGAAAGGTTGGTACATCTTCATTTGTTAGAGGAAATGAGGGAAATAGCTAAGGATACAAGCTATAAGAATAAAATGAAGCGAAGGAATACTTTGATCAAAAGATCCAAAGGGTCTCCATTTCATGTGAATGACTTGGTTCTAGTATATGATTCCAGGATACAAAAAAAAGAAGATAGAGAAAATTTCTTCCAAAATGGATGGGGCCCTACAAAATAGTAGGCTGTGCATGAAAATGGTACGTACTGATTGGAGGAATTGGATGGCACTCCCATTACGAAATGGGTGAACCACGACAAGTTGAAGAATTTCCAAGCACTGTAGAATATTCTACTCGAGGACGAGTAGAAGCTAGGAAGGGGGAAGATGTCGACACTAAAATTTTCCTCCTTAATTTCTAATTCATTAATGTATGTATTAGGAATAGGATGTTGTTAAGTATAATTAGTAGTAGTGTCCGATAGAAGATAGCGGCACCGTCGATCAAAGATGCCACCAATAATGTGGAGTACGGTAGCAATGCATCAAAGTACAATAGGAATGTTGTTGAAAGTAAATATTTTTCGTAAGTGGTCCGGTAATGTGAAAATGTCAAAGTTTGGGTAATTAGAGAAGTAGGGTCTACATGATTAGGAATTAGAAATATTATATTGGTAATAAGGAAAAGGAGTGAGGTCATAAATATTTTGTGTATTTTATTTGTAAAAAGTCTAAAAATGTGGAACCCATGTAAAATGATAAGGTTTATCTTATCTTAAAAGATAAGCTTACATGTACAGATAAGAGTTAAGGTATGGAATATGATTCGTCAGAGTGGATTTCTTATCCTATCTTAGAGATAAGATGGATAAGCCTGGAAGTTCTATAAATAGAGAGGCCACCCCCCTCATTTAGCATAGAAAGAAGTAGTGAGAAATATTGTATGAAGTGTGTAAAGGAAGCCATCAGTTTAAAGGTGTGTTGAAGAAGTCATTAAGAGGTGTAATTGTAAAGTTTCTCCCATAGTATTGGTGGAAGGCAAGTGAAGTCAATAGCACTTGAAGTACCTCATGGGTGAGATTGTAACAATTTCATGTTAATATTATAATTTACTTTGATATTTTAGATTTGTCATCATTTCGTCTTATCATAGTCGATGGTATTCTTGTGTTATGTTTGTTGTTTTGTTTCCGATTATATCCACCAAACTAAAGGCTATACATTAGTAAATAATCATAGCGACGAGAGTTCGCGGTGAAGAATTATCATAGTGTCGGATTAGTGATGACAGAGCGTAAGGATCTACCTCTACCTCCGGAATAGGTACTTCAACCTCCTTACTTTGTCAAGCATTGAGTCCACTTCGTAGCTCACGCCTCTTCTTAGAAGACAGCCAAAAGTTGACCATATGTAATATTTGCAGCCTTTTGGATAGATCTTCTAAGATGGAGTATGGTCCTTGCCCCGTGAAATCAAAAATCCCGCACACCCAACTTTCTTCTCCTATGTTTTTACTAGTTTCTCCTTTCATCTTCTTAGATCATTTCCGTCTTGGTTATCTTTTTCTTTCTTTCTTTTTGTTACAAACACATCTACTTTATTATTTATGCTCCTATCTACTACATTAAAAGAATTCACAGTGATTTTCCTTTATCATTATCTCTTGTGCTAGATGAAGAAGCTCTATCTGGATAATTATACTTATAATGACCCTTTTTATGACAACCATAACATACAACTTTAGAAATATTTCTTTTTGGACCTCTATCTCCTCCTTGAGAACTAAATTCTTTTCCTTGAAGAATATTAATAGTTAAGTGGCCCATCTTCCTGAGTAGATCTTCATACTCAGTAGATGTACTAGGAGAAATATTTGTGCTCACTAAGAGTGGTGTAGGCTTTACCTTAGCAACAATTTCTTTGGGCTCTTCTTTCATGATTTCTTCTTGCCGTTTTGCAATCTCCTTTGCTTATTCGAGGGTCGTTGGGTGGTCATACTTCACTTGTCTGATCTCTCGGCTTCATCCAAACAATGAAGAGCTTACAGAGGAGATTATCCATGCCATTCATCAACCCATCCTCTAATCCTTCCTTTCGATCTGGGCATCGAGCTTCCTCTTTAGCTCTAGAACACAAGCATGATAATCCCTTATCTTCTCTCTCTCTCCTTGGGATATCTCTCGTGATATTGATCACGAGATCTACATATTTCATTGTTCACCAAATTCTTCAAGAAAAATTTTAGTTGATAAATCCCATGAGTTTTTCACATTATCACCTAGTGTTTCAAACCACCTAAGGGTTGAACCATCCAAAAAGGTAGGAAAAAAATTTAGTCCATTGTTCCCTTCTTATGAGGCCATTACAAATGCAAGATCGTTTAAATTCTTGAATGAAAGAGGAAGCATCTTCATTAGATTGGGCTGAAAAAATAGGAATCTTCCCCATTTTCAATAGTAACCACATTGAAATACCAACCCACAAGTACAATAAACAGGACTTATGTGTAAAAATAATTGGAATCACTAAAATGGAAAGTGACGTTACACCTTTCTACAGTAAAATAGGAATGACCATGGTAAACTATGGAAAAACTTGACTTACTGCAGGTAAAACTGACTTTACTATGGTAAACACTATTCACGGTAAAAAGTGAAGTTATTGTGGTAAATACTATTCACGGTAAAAAGTAAAGTTACTATGGTAAATACTATTCATGATAAAAAGTGACTTTACCATGGTAACTACTATGCACAGTAAAAACAAGGTTACCCTCCAAATGATTTCTGACTAAGTGGGAATATCTCTCTCGAAAATCAACCAATGAGGAATAGTCCCAACAACTGAACCAAAATTTCATCACCAATCCGGCACTCTGATAATATTTCACCAGGAACTCCTCATGCTATGATTATTTCAGTAATGCATAGCTTTTGGTTTGGTGGTAGTAATCTGGAAACACAACAACAAACATAACACAAGAATACCACAAACTATGACGTAAAAGAATGATGAAAAATCTAAAATACAACTATAAAATATATTCTTAACACAAAGTTGTTACAATCTCACCCATGAATTACTCCAAGTGTTACCAACTCCACTTGTTTTCCAACAATAGTTATGGGAGAAACTTCACAATTACTCCTCTTGATGACTTCCTTAACACACCTTCACAATAAATCTTTTATTCATAAAATAATTATTACAACTTTGTTCTATGATAAATGAGAGGGGATGGCCTCTCTATTTATAGGAATTCAGGCTTATCCACCCTATCTCTAAGATAGGATAGGAAATCTCTTCCGACCAATCATATTCCATGCCTAAACTCTTGCCTTTACATGTAGGCTTATCTTCTAAGATAAGATAAACCTTATCATCTCACATGGGTTCCACCTTTTTAGACTTTTCCACAAATAAAATACACAAAATATTTATGACATCACTCTTTGTCCTTATTACAAATATAATATTTCTAATTCCTAATCATGTAGACCTTACTTCTCTACTTACCCCAACTTTGACATTTTAACATTATTGGACCACTTACGACAAATATTTACTTTTTACCACAACATTCATATTATACTTTGACTATTAACTTACTCTACTTTATTGGTGGCATCATACGATGACACCATTATCTTCTATCGACGCCACTTTGCTAATTATACTTAAAGAACGTCCTATTCCTAATACATACATAATAAAATAAAAATTACGGAGTAAAATTTTAATGTTGACACTTCATGCAGTGAAAACTACCTCAATATATAATAGAAGATTATGTGTTGGATTCTCGGTAGGGATATCCCTATGTTTGAAGGAAATATGTTGATTTGGTATGATATTTACCATTACGACTTGAACGTGTGTAGGATCTACCTCTAAAGGCACGCCTGACCCCTGAAGAGTTTGGTATAGAATGTCTTTATGCACATTGGATATCTTGAGAAGATCTAAGATTGAAATCTTAGTAGACGTCTTCTCAAGTTGTTCTAAAAGGTTATATTTATTAGTTTGTGGGGTTAACGGAGAAGGTTCCTAATCACGAGAGATGCATGCCTTATTACTGTAGTACAAATTACTCCTTTCCCTTGATTCGAATGGTGTTGACAGAAATTCGATGGGATAGCGAATACATCCAATAAGTGAATCATAATGATTGTTGTCTCATTTGGTGTATAAGTAATTCGCTTCTTTATAACATTGGGATTACTCTCCCCCGATCCGGCTTTGATTTTTCTGATTTATTATGATTGGGAATGGCTCTTTATATATCCCCATTTTCTCGTTAGGTGTCTACATTTTTCTTGGGTTATCCACCTCTATCTCCCCATTGTCAATGAGGTCCCGAATATAATGACAAAGTTGCAGACATTTGGCTGTCTTATGTTCTTTGAAATGATGCATTTCACAATATTCATGATCCTTGTACCATGAAGGTTTTTAGCATTGTCGTCAAATGGTTGCATCGTAGGATATGTCATCATGTGAGCCGCATCCAATTGTTTTAGTATGATGACAAAGGTTCATTAAGAGAGGTGAACATTCTTCACTTTGGTGGTGGTTGAATTGGTCCCTTGGTCAATTTAAAAGGTTTACCAGCTTTGACTTTGTTTGAACACGTTTGGAATCGGTGATCCGTCTTCCACCACATTTTTAATTTTTTTAAAAAACTTCGGCTTTTCCATGGATTTGACATTTTGATTATCTCTAGATTGGGTTTTGAGGGTACCTTTGGAAATGAGAGATTTCTCTATCTTAACCCCTATTCGATGACCTCCTCAAAAGCGTGAAAAAATGCATTTGGAGGTGGAAACCTATATCCGGGTTTAGGTTGGGAATGAAAATACTAACCAGTTATTTTTCAAGGAAACCATAAGGGAAGCGAATAGCTATCCCTCTCCACCATTTGAAGAAGTTGTTGAAGGTCTCATTAGGGAATTTATTGGTGCCACATAAATCTTTCATGGTGACATCACTCTCTATGTTGTACGAGAAGTGACGCACGAACCTTTCTGCCAATTCTGGCCAAGTGAAAATTGATCCTCGTGGTAAGCGTGTAAACCATTCCAAGGCTTGACCTCTGAGACTCTTGGGGAAAATTCTGATGAGATAATTATCACTATAAGACACCTCTTGACATGCCATATAGAAATATTTGACATGATCCCATGGATCTCCTTTCCCTTTATATTTGTCAAATTTTGGCATATCAAATTTCTTAGGAAAGGGTTGAAGGGTCATTGTCTTGTCAAAAGGATAGGGGCATAATTCTTCATATTGATACTTTCTAATGCTCCCTATATTACTCTCTTGTAGGCTTGTGAGTGTCACTTTCATAGATTGTACCTCTTGTGTGAGAAATTGTTCTCTAGTGGGAGAAGCGGGAATGTATACGCAATGATACCCTGTATCTTCTTCTCCTTGGTTTTCTCTATGGATTTCATTGATCTTAACCTTAGGCTTCGACTTTTGAACATTCTTGTTTGCTTCCTTTTATACATGGGAGGTTAGCAAAGCTAGTTGTTGGCTTAGGTTACTAATCTGTTGTTGAATTGTGGTTTCTTCTTCTAAAGGTTCTTCCTCCTCATATTGTGGAGGTTCTTCACCCGTCTCATGTTCTATCTTGTTTCTATGTGGCACTTTGATAAAGGGTATTCTATGTCCCACCACTTTATCATTCCCTGCATTAGAGGTAGAAGCATGTCCATGCGTCAAAATATCCTCCATATTGATAAGGGGTCATTCTTCCTCAGTAGCGTTATTCGCAAGTGGGATTGTTTCATTTTCAGTGGGAAATTTGGCCCCTAATTCTATGATCTGTGGGAGCACTCTATCTTTATTTACGAAAAGAAACTCGTCTAATAAAGTAGGGTCAAAATAGAATTCCACGCATGGATACTCTAATTCATTTCCACTATGATCGACTATATCTTCTATCTCTTTTTCCGTAGAAAATAGAGGTCCTAGATCATGTCCAATGAAGGGGTCCACCCTTATCTCATTAGAGGCTTCCCGTGCTTGCGCTTGTTGTTCCTCAAATGTTTGTTTCTTCAGTCCTAATCATGTTTTAGGAGCCATGTTTTTATGATAGTTTCACTAGGGTAAGTTTTAAATGTGTTTAAAACTTTGTGACCACACCTAAGTGAAATGCAAGATGTATTGTCAAGAATATGAGTGAATCAACAATGTGAGAAAACCAATGTGATAGAGTGATAAATCACTAGTGACAAAAATGTTTGGTATCTAAACTCAGTCAAATGAAGTACCGCCTAGACTACATTCCAAGATAATTAACAAGATGTTCTTAGTTATGCTAAGTTCACGAAAAATGAACAAAACATAAGTAAATACAAAAAGTCAATGTGACCCCTAACAAGATATACTAGGAGTGAGCTCAAACTCAATTAAGATCTATATCTCAAAAAGTGCCAATTAAAATTTGTGAATGACACAACAATATCACCAAGATATGTTAACCAAACTTTGCGAGAAAGGAAGGTATTGATATCAAGCCGCTATTGGTATAACACGCACAAATGGTAACACCCAACACTCTTCAGGATCGAGGTAATAATAGAATCGAAATAAAGAACTCAAAGTATAACTAGGAATAGTTAAAAATGTGTGTAGTGTAACCTTACAGTATAGATATTTATGTCGAGTTTACAAGAAATAAGATGTAAATATCAAAATTGTAGTAATACGATACAAACAAGCTAACCCTTCTAAGGAAGTTCAAGATGATGAACCATGCCTAACTACAATGACAATCTTGACATGGGTATCAAGATCACAATGGCCACCAATGATACGAATACGTCTCCATTCACTTTAGACATTTAACTTACCCAACCGTAAAAATGGATGGGTGTAAACAGAGACAAAAAAGTGGAAAACACAATCGATAGGTAACACAAATGTAGTAACTCTCCTTCGATAAACAAATTGTCAAAAGAATGTGAAGGAAGAAAATCAAAAATGGGATGAAAAATGGTGGCTTCACTTTGACATAGCTTCACCTCGCCCTAAGGCAAGTAAAAACTAAGCGAAAGTAATGCGTCACATGTTTTGCAATAAAAAGATGGTTCACAACTCGAACTATTTTACAATAGTCAAAGTGGGCTCTTGGCCAAAGTATATTTTCCTAGGTGGTTCTCTCGTCCTAAGTGTTACAAATATTATCCACGAGCGGGATGATTTACCCAAATAGTCTTGACTATCTTCGAGAATTTCGACTTTTCCCCTTCAAGCACAATGAGAATTAAATGCATCCATCATGTACTTAAAAGGGTCGCGTACGGACAACTTGTAACTCTATCTCACAAAGGAATCACTAGTCAGATAGGTTGTGTGGAGTACTTCCCGTTTTATCCACAAGGTTCCCTCTTGTGTGGACTACTTTGGGGTTCCAGGAACCACCCCCATTATTGTAGCTTAAGGTGTTATGCCAAAAGGGTTATGTTCTAGTTGAGCGAGAGAGGATGTAACCTTTTAAAAACCTGCAATACAATGTTTTGAATATGTTGTTCATTTTATCTTTTTAATTAGGTGTGGTTTGCTTGAACACCATTTGGTAACTCAGTATAACAAGCCGTATTAGTAGTTTGTGAAATTTTTTTATTCCTCTCGTTCTTTGACAAGTGATGGCATTTTGGTCATGTATGATGATTTTTAGTAGTTTTCCATCAAAAGATAAGGCACCATTTCCGATTCTCTAGATCGTCCAAGGTCAAAAGAGAAGAGCATATGTGATGTCTTCAAAATCCAAAAAGATATCAAATGGAAAAGCACTTTAATTTAACTACGCCAAGTTCACCAATTCCAGCTCAAATATTCCTAACAACCTCAAAAGCATCAAAAGGAATTAAGAATCATTTCAGATTCCCAAGATTGCCCCAAGGGACGTGAGGGAACAACATACGGGATCTTATTCCTATAAGCAAACAATGTAAAAATATCTCTAATCAAGTATAAACATGTAAAAATAGCCCGCGAAGACAAGTATACAATTAGATAAAACCTACAAGAATGTTATAACCTCAACACATTAATTTCAAAAATATGAATTTCGTGCTTGTTGCTGTCCAAGTTAATGCACCAAACTAAATACAAAAACCCTGAAAAACTCCAATGAAATCGATACTGATGGACAAGATCCGAAGATGTAGACAGATGAGGAAGTCGATGTAGATAAGATGGGCGCACACGAGCAATTTTACACACTAGATCCAAGTAACCTATGAGACACGATGCTTGACGAAAAAAGACCACGTTAAAAGATATTTAGGTGGACTACCTAAAAGTGGAGTGCAGGAAGAGGTAAGCTCCTTGGCGGATGTCGAGTCACGTTTTCAATTAAGTAAAGAAGCATACATGATAAAAGATGTACGTACGGACTAGATTTTCTGATCAAAGTAATAAACCAGAATCTAAACAGCAGACAGAAAGCAACAAAAACAGGGAACTGTGAAAACAAAGCTAGATTTGTGTTACCTGTGTCCTTTTACCTATCTGTAGGATGATCAACGTCAATTATTAGAATCGGCGTCGGCGAGTATATAGATCGGCGTCGATCGTCCGAGATCGGCGTCTTACCGATAAAGATCGGCGTCGATCCGAGACAAAATGTGAGAAGATTTGGGAATCGAAAACGAAGGCAAGATCGTCAACGTTCTCTTGGATCTGCGAGGCTTGAGAGAGATACCGGCAAGACTACACCTATCTTTGGAGTGCGGAATAGAGTCACCAGAAAATCAATGGAGACATACGATGTTGATGTGATAAGAGCAGAGTAACGGTGCTCCTCTCAGGGATTGATTTGGACAAGATTCGCTCTCATTCGATAGATAGTGCTCATGCTCGATGCTCAAAGATCTCTCGTTCTCTCTCTTACAATCTATGTCTCTTTCATGATCTGTCTCTCTCTGTCTGTCCCCCAGAACTAAGTTCTAGGCCTCTATTTATAATTGGCGCCACTCCTAAAAATTGGCGTCGATCGAGTACCGGTCGGCGCCAATCACGGAACAGACTCCCAAGATGGCCAGAATGAGTGATTTCTGGAAAGATAAGAGTGATCCCTCCACCTCAAATACGGGAAATATCCCGCTTTGGGAGGAGGAGAAATAGGGGGGATATATGGATAGGATAGATATGGGGTAGATAAGTGGTTAGGATACATGTGAAAAGGTGTAATTAAATAGTTAATATTTAATTACTCATGGGTAAAACATAATGGGGTGAATTAAACTTAGGATAGGTGTTTAAATCACAAATTGAATAATACCCCAAGGGGATAGTGGTGATATAAACGTGCCCCAGGTTACCTGAGAGAGCAAACACACACGAGGGACACTAAATTGGATAACCAATTTTAGGTGTCTACATTTTGCCCCTTTTTGTCAAGTAACTTGCGATAAGCAAGGTTATGAGACAAAAACAAGGAGATGGAAGAAAGGAAGAAAAAGTGATGATGTGCTCCCCCTCAAACTAGGGATGGGATGGGTGATAGAAAAAATGATCCCAAGTTTGAAAAAGGTAGATGAAAACGCGGGATGCCCCAGCTGGATGTCTGGAGTAGATCTGATCATTAATGATGCACAAACATGAATAAAGAGGCAGCCACCTAAGGAACTCACATTGGTAGGGCAGACTAGACGGTCTCCTCATGAGACGACGTTAGTACCTATAGACCCATGAGTGTAAGGAGAGCGGCAAAATAGTCAGCATCTAAAGAGAGACACATTGGTAGGGACAACCAGACGGTCTACAAAGTAGATGACATTAGTGCCTACAGACCTATTAACTCTAAGTTCCCAAAAAGTATGAGTGCCCCACGCAAAGGGAACAAACTCGAAATGGACGGTGATACCGAAAATATGTGCCAAAAGGCAACATTTAGCGCACAATAATGACCAGATAAATAAGCCAAGCATCAACACTATGGCAAAGAGATGGAAAATTGACGGTGATCACACTAATCGGCAATGACCAAAATAAACGGCACCACCCAAAAAAAAAAGAGCAGCGACCATTCAAAGCACATATAAATATGTGAACGGAAAACGTGAACGATTTATTTACACCGTGACGATTGATTCAGAGAGAGTCAAAAATTGGATTTGAGCACCATGGAAGCCTCTCCTGGCGGTCGAAGCGGAGGAGGACACGACCTGGGGTAAGTGGTTCTTCTTGAACCCGTCGTATTTATTTTATTATTTTTTTAATTTTTATTTTTGGTGTTTTTTTTTTTTTTGGGAGGCTAGAGTGTGTTCTACACCCGGCCTGACAATCGGCGTCGATTGGTAGAATCGACGCTGATTTAATGTAAGCGGTGCCGATTATCATTAATCGGCATCGACCACTTATTAACGACGCCGATTGTATTTAATCGACGCCGATTGGATAGATCATGTTGATGAGAATGATAAAATTTGTTTTGGATGTTCGGATTTGGCTAAATATGAAGCTAATATTGCTCTTGATGTCGTGGATGCGAGGCACGAGAGGTACTACACATGAGGGATGCTATTCTCGAGTTCTCGGAGACCATTCTCCCCGACGTCACCGAGACCGATTCTCACCACTTGCGTTAGCACTCGGGGGCTTTCGGTTGGCGCCACTTCGCGAGATTAGTTGATGCGAGCACTAGTGCGACGATGGGACAGCTAGACTTGCACTTTTTGTTGTGGATGGGTGAGATGACCATCACCCATGAGGATATATACAGGATTTTGAGGCTACCGATCACTGGGGACCCGATAGAGATTACGCCACGAGAGCAGCAGCAGAGAGCCCTAGTTCGATTGTATGGAGACAAAGGCGACGATTGAGATAGTGTCCTAGGCGTAAGGATAGCCTCACAATATAGACGAGATGTTCCCGTGAGCGATAAATAGTGTTGATTCAAATGGTGATCTCCTATTTTTCTCTACCAGATTCAGGAGGTGGGAGATTCCCACTATTATTACTAGATTGCGTTTGTGACATCCTGCAGTTCAGACAGGTGTTCACCTTTGCTGATGCCTTGATAGCTCAGATATATCATGAGTTATGGATGTATACCACTGGCTGGAGGACAGGTATCGATGTCAGTTTTGTGCTCCATTGCTGGGCATATGAGCATATAGCAGTGATCAGGCCATCCGGCTTCCTTGGATGCCAGCAGCAGTGGGAGCTATTGATTACAGATTCCGCGATGGTGGGCCGATATGGCCTCGGGAGATACAGGTAGATCTGCAGATTGGTATACCGAGTGTTTCAGGACGCTGACACCAGAGCAGGTCATCTGGAGACCATATCGGTATTTCCGACATGGGCCGGTCAGGATGCTCACTTGGTGGCATTGAGACGGAGCAGGGTGGTTTAGGGGCCACAGGCCTGACATATGGGAGTGTGTCCCATTTATACGAAATATCTTGAGACAGATTCGGCCCTAGTACGAGGCAGTCTGCCGACTACTTATAGGCCTTACAGTGAGACAAAGAGAGAGATTGATCTCGCCAATTTTGATTCTAGCAGATCCATTGAGAGAGGCTCCACCCTCCACAGCATGCGATGATGCTTTGGAGTAGATGATGGCTATGTGGCATGGTATGCGATAGAGCTACCACGACACCTTCCGGCATCTATAGATGCCGATGAGGAGGATATGGCTACAGTGCTGGAGAGACTGGAGGGAGAGCACGCCACCCTAACACATACACACCAGGCGGCTCTCGAGGAGATCAGAGCTCTGACAGTGCGGAGAGGGATGCCCTGATTTTGGAGAGAGACACCGCTCGCCAGGAGCGAGATATAGTGATCCAGCAGAGGGATCGCTATCATCGACATAGGGAGGCCCTCAGGGTCAAATATGGGGAGACAGTACCATGTCGAGTCCTGGGGGAACAGGCGCGACCATGGAGGGGCACCACCAGCAGCAGCAGCAGCGCCACTACGAGCACCTGGTACCGTGAGCTTGAGTACATATCAGTCTCTCCTCGCTGAGGTGAGATACTACGAGGATGCCCTAGCGTAGCATGCCCCAGATGTGCCTCGGTACGGGGTGAGGAGGAGATCAGCGATGGCCACAGCGAGTGGGGCATCAGAGGGAGGGAGCACTGGGAGAGACCGAGGTGGGCAGAGGCCTCCAGCAGTAGGTGCGTCTAGCTCGATAGGCGGCGGCCAGGAGAGACAGCCTGGTCCAGAGGAGGGTGGAGGAGATAGTGTCCTCCACGCATCAGATTTTACGATATAGGGATTGATGTATTTTGTATCAGTGTAGTGATGTAGCCTCGATTGGAAGGCATTGTATAGATGGCTTGATTGAGAGCCACCCATTTTTTGTTGTACAGACACTCATGTATATATATATATATATATTCATCATTTCCTTTGTCATATGATTGTTCTCCTACTTTTAATTTTGATATACATGGATAGATGTAGCGTAATTGTGATGGATGTAGACATATGCTGAGAGATGATAAATAGATGTGATTGGATGAACATAGACATAGAGGATAGATAGACGTGATGTAACTTGATGTGATTGATATGTGGATTTAATTTTGATGAAAAATAGATATAGATAGGTGTAGTGTAACTTGGATGTACATATTTTTAGATGTTTTGATGGATAGATGGGATTGATAGATGGATTTAATTTTGATGAAAGATAGATATAGATAGATGTAGTGTAACTTGGATGTACAAATTTTTAGATGGTTTGATGGATAGATGGATAGATGGGATTGATAGATTCGATATGTTTGAGATGTTAATTTAATTTTGATGAAAATAGATAGGCAGATCCACATGTGTTGACAATACATGCTTAGATAAGATGAAATTAGATAGATGATAAATTTTGATTAAATTAACATGTGAAATGTCAATTTAACTGGATGAATAACAAATAATAATGGGGAATACTCTCTGCGAGAGCCAAGGATGTAATGAAAATGACCTTGACTAGAAATAAAGGAAATACACCCAGATAAGAAAAAAAAATGATAAGCTGGACTCCCAACCGACCATAAATAGAATCTGGATAGGAAACCAAAAGATCATGCATGCAAGGCCCTATATGAGGTTAAAATAAACCTGACACTAACTAGCCACAAACCAGATTTAGGAGGGAAACGGAAGGAGCAGTAAGTAGGTATCTTGTCGAAATTTACAAGGGACAGAATACATGTTCATACTGGGAAAATAGGATTCTCCATATGATCGACAAAAGGTCTTATATCTCGCTTCATGATTTACGGCGGAAAAGCAAAGCTGATCAATGCGGGAAGTTTTCTAGATATGGAAAGACCGATCAATACGGGAAGTCTTTCAAAGTGATGCTAAAAAGTGTATAAACCGACCGAAAGGCTGATCGGTCAAGAAACCTTGAGTATTCCTTTGAGAAACACCATCCTTTAAGGGAGCGGCAGCTGTATTTTGAATTTTAATGATAGCCATCCTTCAAGGGCATGGTCTATATCTTTTGATTCATTTGATTGTATGGGTAGGCATGTCCTTCAAGGACTCCTATCTTTCCCTTTTTTTTTTTTTTAAACTTTGGAAGAAGTCGAGTTTAGACCTAGATAGATCAGATAGAGGGGAAGAAAATGTATAAAGAGCACGCACTCATGCCCCGAGTAGATCCGATTAAGATAAGCACTTGGGACAAATGAAACGGTGATTAAGGTGTTCCTACCATGAGGAGAAACATATCCAGAAGAAAAATGCTATGAGTAGAGCCACGATACTCATATTTAAGGTAAAAAAGACAATAGGCGGAGAACCACATAATTTCAAATCACCATGAAAGTATATGACTGGTTGTTAGACGGATGAAAGATCTGTCTTGCGACTAGATTTGTGTAAGATAGATTTTAACAGTAGAAGGGCCATAGATGCAAGGCATTAAGAGGTTCCACTTCAGGTATACCATCCATAGAAGATAGACGATAAGCCCCCGACCCATATTTATGAGTGATAACGTACGGACCCATCTAGTTGGGAGCAAACTTACCACGCTGACTCCTTTCGAGTGTAGTGACATTTTGATTTTCTTTAAGAACAAGATCACCAATTTTGAAGTCACGGTGCTGCAAGTGCTTGTTATAAGCACGTTTGACACGCTCAAGATAGACTTGATGATGTTCAAGAGCATTGAGATGCCGCTCATCTAATAATCAAGTTGTGCTTTAGACAATTTTGACGATAGTCCTCATCGAGAGACAAATTCTCTAAGAGAAACACGAAGAGATGGGGTTTGGACTTCCAAAGCAAGAATAGCCTCAGACCCATAGACGAGAGAGAAGGGAGTAGCACTAGTAGGAGTACGAATGCTAGTCCGATAAGCCCAAAGAGCAAAAGGGATATGTAAATGCCAATCCCTACCAAATTCGATTAGTTACCTTTGCATGAGGATATTATGCATAGTTTTATTGGAAGCTTCGCTCGACCATTAGCTTGAGGATAGTATGGAGAAGAAGATCCGAGTTTGATATTGAAAGTGTCGCAGAGGTTCTAAATCAACGCTTTTGAAAGACTTACCATTATCTCAGTGATGAGTTTGTGCGGAACACCAAAGTGACAAATGATGTGTTGATAGACAAAATCAACTATGGGTTTAGCTTTTGTTGAAGAAAGAGGGATAGCTTCCACCCACTTAGTAAAGTATTCATGGCGTAATGATAGAATGATGACACTTTGTGAAGAACGGGATTGATGAGACCAATGAGATCAAGACCCCATTGCAAAAAAGGCCACAAATCCGCCGTGTAGGTTGTAAAGCTTGACTAGGGATATGTGTGAGATTGGAATGTTGTTGACACTTGACGCATTTCTTAGTGTATTCACAACAATATCGATTAAGAGAAGGCCAATAATATCCAAAATGTAAGATGCATTTAGCTACGGCCAAGCCACTAAAATGGCCACCACAGATACCATCATGGACCTCCTGGATAGCTTTAGATGATTCAAGAGTTTTGAGGCACCGAAGAAAAATACCATCAAAGCCGCGTTTGTAGAGGATCTCACCTAGAATAGTATAGTGATTAGCACGTAGGAAAAAGATCTTCTACCATTGGAAGTCGATCGGGAAGAAGCACCGAATGAGATAGATAATAAATGATCTATCGATACCACTCATCCCGAGTACGGGTTGTGACAAAGCATGGATTGAAGTTAGTTGCCTAAGATGAGATGGTTGATCTAATCATTGCACAGCCACATGAAGTCACGAGTCCTTGGTAAAAGGTGGGATAAGCGAGGCTAACGAAGCCATTGTATCTGCGAATCGATTCGTAGTATGAGGGATAGCTTGGATAGTGAATTTATCAAAAGATTGGAGTTGAACGAGAACAATATCACGATATTTTTAAGGATATCATTCCCGCATTTATAGACACCCGTGACTTGATTAACGATGAGTTCAGAATCACCAAAGATGTCAATATGACGAGCGCCGATATTAATGGCATTTTGAAGACCCAAGACAAGAGCTTCATATTCAGCCATATTATTGGTGCACTCAAAGTTCAATTTGTGTGCAACCGGGATAGGCGTACCCCGAGGAGGAATCATCACGAAACCTCGCACTCTCCCCTTGCACGGCATTTTGATCCATCAAAGAAGAGCTTTACTTTAAATGGAGACAGACCAAAATCAATTTGTTGGATATATTCATCGGGAACCGAGCAAGGGGGACTTGAGTGTCTCGGAAGAGGAGCATCACTAATTGATCCGCAATGACTCGACCCTTGATAGACTTTTGCAGATAAACTCGAGATCAAATTCTGCATCATAAGCATGAGCCAACAAGTGATACAATCATTGTGATAAGGCTTCGCATGAATTGTCTTGAGTGGATTGACACTTGTGACAATGTAAGTTTTGTGATTAAGGAGGTAATGACGAAGCTTAGAAGTTGCGAAGAAGAGAGCACAACATAGCTTTTCAGCTTCGGAATAACATGTTTCATACTCATGGAGGGTGTGACTGATGTAATAGATAGCTTGTTCTTTACCGCAAGTGTCCCGATGCGAGATCATGGCTCCCAGAGCATGGTCAGTCACAGAGATATAAAGATAGAAAGGCTCCCCCTCACGTGGAGGTGTAAGCATAGGTGAAGAAAGAAGATAATCTTTGAGATCATCGAAGGCCTTTTGGCAATGTTCATCCCATTGAAAATGAACATTCTTACAGAGGAGATGATGAAAAGGTTGACAACGGTCCGAAAATTGTGAGATAAAATGACGCACTGATTGAAGACGTCCTTGGAGACTGCGGAGTTGCTTTAAGTTATAAGGGGGAGGCATCTCAAGGATAGATTTTATTTTTGTGGGGTCTACTTCAATACCCCTAATGGAAATGATAAAACCTAAAAGTTTACCAGTGAGAATGCCAAACACGCACTTAGATGGATTTAGATGAAGACAAAAGCGAATAAGCCTCTCAAAGAGAGGTGCAAGAATGAAAAGATGATCTTGACGACGTTTGGATTTACCGAGGAGATCGTCGACGTAATCTTCCATAGTTTTGTGTAAGAGATCATGGAAGATGTAGGTCATTGCTCGCTGATAGGTTGCTCCTGCGTTCTTAAGACCGAAAGGCATGACACGATAACAAAAGGTCCCCCAAGGAGTTATGAAAGAAGTCTTATGTTGGTCTTCTGGTGCGATGAGAATTTGATTATACCCAGAGAAACCATCCATAAGAGAAAGCATCTCATGACCCGTAGTTAAATCCATGAGTTGGTCGATATTAGGTAGAGGAAAATCATCTTTTGGGCAAGCAAGATTAAGGTCCCGGAAGTCGGTACAAATTCAAATTTTCCCAGTAGCTTTGGTTACTGGTACTACATTGGAAACCCATTGTGGATAATCGATGGGTTGGATGAAGTTAGTTGAGAGCAAGCACTGTAATTCTTCTTTAACAAGAAGGGCTACTCTAGGGTGCATTTTATGCAATTTTTATTTAACTGGTTTGATGTCGGGAAGAGTAACGATATTGTGGACCACAATATCGGGATCGAGTCCTGGCATATCTTCATATGACCAAGAAAAGGCTTGACGATGGTTGGAAAGAAAAGTGGTAAAGTCTCCTAACTCCTGTGGATTAAGGGACTGGCCGACCTTAATGATGCGAGGGTCTTTGGAAGTCCCTATATTAAGGTCGACAGTGGCTTCGTTGAGAAGCGTAGACGTGTCAGAAGGAATGGTTTTAGGAAGATAGGAATCCTCTGCCCCCAGATAGGTGAGGACAGAATCATCATCCGCATAGTGGATAGTGTTGATAGTAGGAGAGTCGTCTCCAACTATTTCAGGGAAAATTAACGGTATGGAAGTGGACCTGCCATTAGTCTTATAGGCTAGTGACCCTAAGGAAATGGTATTGACTAAAAAAAAATTTAGACGGGATGGAAATGGCATCGTCCACATCGAGTGATGCTTCTGACTTAGGGGGAGAAGATGGTTCCTCAATAGGAAGAGGCTCCTTGAGAACAGTGACAGTGGCTTTTGAAAGAGGTTTAAATCCTAAACCAAATTTTTGATGTGGGTTGAGAGTTGGAATGGACGTGAGGTCATGCATACCTTATTCATATTTACCTAAGCCAAAACCCTTCCACGCGCATTGATATAAATAAGTTTTTGCAAATGTGGGATTACGTAGACAATCGAACCCCGTTAAATAAGGTTTGGTCTTAGGAGGAGAATCCGGGTGATAGTGAGGCGTGTCAAGACCACTGTAAATGAAATTAGTCTCGTTGATTGGGTAGACCAATGGTGACGATGCAACCAAGACCTGGCTGATATTCGGGTTGTTTTTCTGGTCTACCATACTCACTAGGTTTGAGATGGGTGTCAAAAGAAAGGAGAGGAAGCTCTCCTAGTGAGAAACGCTGTAATGTCTCTTCGAAATTTTGTAAATTCGGTAATTTGGTTGCAGTATGGAAGAAGATGAGGCCCCATCGGAGAACAAGTATTTTCCTTTAGAGGGCGCAGACTCACTGTGGTCATGTCGCATTGTGCGAAAGGAAAAGGATCTCTGGATGAGTATAGATTTTGCCCTCATATTGATATTTTAAGCATCGATGGAGGGTGGACGGGACACAATGCATTGCATGAATCCAGGGAGTGTCCGAGGATCAAATTATAGTGGAATTTCCCTTCAACAATGTAGAAGAGTTCATGAAGCGCCTCCTTACCTACTCGAATGGGTAGGACCACAGTTCCTAAAGTAACTGCTAGCTGATCTTTAAATGATCGAAGAGCGAAAGGTGGGGGTGACACTACGTTCTTCGGTAACTTAAGTTGCTCGAATGTGTGCGAGGAGATGACGTTGAGTGCAGCACCACTGTCGATCATAATGCGTTTTAATGTAGTGTTGTCGATTTGGACTGTGATAAAGAGGGGAGCCTCCAAATCCTCGGAAGAAAGGGAAGGAATTTCTGAATCTTCAAAAGAAATGGTGGTTGATGGTCTATTCAATCCAACAACCATCTCGAAGGGTGAGGCTCATCTGAATTCACTGCGATGTGACGCAGATTATCAATCAGAGCCTGGCGATGTTGCGGAGAGGATTGAATGAGGTCAAAAAGAGACATTTTGACCGGAGCCTGGGTGAGTTGTTTCATAACACTCTCCTCAACTGACACGGGAATTTGAGCCCGAGGTGCAACATGAATAGAGACCCGAGGTCTCGGGGTTAATGAGGAAGGAGGAACTCCTTCGGGGGTTGCAGAAATGACAACCCGTGGTCGAGATGTTGTAGATGAGGATGGATTATCATACTGTTGGGTTCTAGTGGCGATATGAATTGTGTCGATTTGAGAAGGTGGGAGATCATTTGGAGTGGAATCACTAGAAGTAGAGGCCTGAGTAGATCGTTGGGGCTCAGATGGAGTTAAGATGATAGGAGGTGCTTATTTCTCCTCCTCCAGCAAAAGATCACTTCTTCCAAAAGACTCAAGTGACGACAGATTGAAGAGCTTTACATCCCTCAGTATCATGACCCGGGGTACGGTGGTAAGCACAAATCAAATCAGAGTTAAACCAGGTAGGTTTAACTCCTTTAGGGTTATAGGGTTTAATTGGAGGAAGAGATATGGATGAAGATTGGATAAGTTGGCGAAGGATTTTAGTATAGAACCCAGAGAGACAAAGATGAGGACAGAGATGATGAAGGCGCCTCTTTCACTTTAAGAGACTGCCAAGGTAAAAGAACCTGCATGTTAGGTTTGATAGTCTTTTTAGGGATCATCTTATTTTTTTGGACATCTGGAGGAGCAGCCTTGGGCACTTGAGATGGAAGTAAGTGAGACATGATTGATTTCGGTGGAGGAGGAGCCCCTAAAATAGATTTTGAAGATGATGGAGATGTGATAAGTGTTGTGGTCTTCAAAGATAAGGGAGGCTGCTTGGTCGAGACTAATGATGATTTAGATGATGTCGATTTAGATGAGGGAGAAGCTTCCAAAGTAGGTGTAATCGGAGGAACAGAGGGTGCCCTGGTTTTTGGTAACAAAGATGATGATTCTGATAAAAGAGGTGACGTCTTTTTAGCAGGTAAGTCCACTTTTCGAGGTGCTGGTTAAGAATGTGTTGTAGAAGAAGATGATGGTTTTGATAAGTTTGTAGAAGAAAACGCCTTCTCAGCAGACAAATCCAATATTTTATGAAGTGCAGAGAGAGATTTTTGCGGGAAAGCACCAAGAGTCTTGATGGTTCGAAATATGGGCTTTCCTTTTTCAGGGATGGTGACAATTTCAACCGCATAAGGTGATTGTAACCTTTTCGGGGGAAGGAAATGGGGAGGTACTGATGATGCAACATTAGATTTCGGTTGTCTCGGTTTAAGTTCAGGAACCGAGCGTATAGATGTTGGTGCTTCTTCTTTAGATTTTCCTTTAATAGGCAAAGTAGCATTTGTGATGGAAGAAGTGAGTGATGAAGAAGCAGCTTCTTGCGAAGGAACTACTTCAGTACGAATCAGTAATGGGTGAAACTACCGTAGGAAAGGAAACAGAAGAGTCAAAATCGAAGATGCTTCCGTCGAGTTAGGCACAACTATAGGTATAGTCACCAAGGGCATAGTTGCAGCAAAAATGGGAGAAATAGAAGTGGATGTATCCGTGGTGGAAACTCGAAGGGATGTAATTACCTCAAGCATTAAAAGAATATTTGACGAGGAGACAGATGAGGATGATACTGTCTTGGGTATGGATGGAAGATTAGACAAAGAAGAAGAGAGAGGTGAATCCGTATTTAACAATGTTGGAATATTCAAAGACGGGCTATCTGAAGATGGTGGAATCCCAGCGATTAACGAAGTGGAAGGAGGTTCTGATTCAGTCGATGTGTTCGCAGATGGCTTAGTTTTAGAAGAATATTCTTCAGTAGAGATGAAGCTGATAGTATGAGTGTTTGGTTTTTGAGACTCTGAAGCATCATGGTTTGGGGAATGATTGGGAAAAGGTTGCTTAAAAACATCAAGCGCTTGATTTGGGGGAGCATTTGGGTTATCCAGAATGAGCTCACCTTTATCAATGAATTTTTGGACAAGATTTTTGAAGGTTTGACATCGTTCGATGTCATGACCTTTGGTTCTATGATAATGAAAAAGTCATTTTCCCTATACCAGAATGGACGTTCTTGGATTTCATCAATATTCCTAATGGGGGGAAGTTTGATCATGTGGACTTCCAACATTTTTTCTAGGATAGAAGCATATGATTCCCCTAATGAAGTGAAAGATCGAGATGACAAGGACCCTTTTCGAGAAGATGAGGAGTCTCTTCATGGTGTTTGATTAGAAGTGTTATCAGCTCGTGATGTTTTTAATATGATAGCGTTGGTGGATCCCTGATTCTTGTCTTTAGAAGTGGAAGGATTTGATTTGGTAAACCGAGAAAAATCTGGTTTAGATTTAGAGCGAAGTTTTAACTTCCCTTGTTCAATGGCGTGAGACTCAAGTTTGCATGCCATCGTAAAGGCTTCTTCAAATGTATGAAAGGTCTGGATCCTTAAAGTGGAAGAAATATGATTAGCACAAGATCGAGTAAACAACTCGATCTGTTGGGATTGAGGAAGGGAGAAAGACAATTGGTTTATTATCCCTCTCCAACGAGCAACAAAGTCTGCAATAGACTCATCATCGAATTGATGAATGTTATAAAGATCTGTAATCGAGATCTTATGCGCGATATTTATTAAAAAGTTTTCAACAAACATCTGGCCAATTGAGAGAAAGAAAGCAAGGAATGTTGAGGAATGTTATTATACCGGTCCTAAAGCGGGACTGCTAAAGACATAGGAAAAGTATGGAGCATAAGCTCCTGATCCTGGACTATGAGGTAGCAAGCATGTTTGAATGCTCGCAAATGCTTTGTTGAGGGTCCTCCCGACTATGAAATTTTGAAAATTTAGGAAGTTCCCATTGGGGAGGATAAGGCTTAAAAGCCACTGAGGGGTGAATGGGTTCATTACACACTTCTTCAAAAGAGTATGAAGGACGAGCCCCTTTGGTGGAGGCTTCCAAGTCTGTGATTTTCTTGAAAAGAATTTGAACCACGCGATTGAGGGGGAGGCAGACTGGCATGTCCTACATAAGAAGTAAATGGTGGATCTTGTTGAGGTGTCAACGGGGGATTCATCTCATGTGATTGATAGGATGATAAGAGGAGTAACTAGGTGTTCTGGGTGACGCCTGGTGGGGTATTTGTTGTGAAGGAGCCTGTGTATAGGCAGGCTGTGAGATAATAAGTGGTTGAGAAAATAAAGGTTGGATGACGGACGGAGCACAGGATTGGTGGACTCCTATGCTTGTTGACTGAATCGGAATAGATTGAGAAACATGGGTGCCGATTTGATTGGACATATTGGGGAACAAGACCTGCAAGAGGCTTTCTATTTCCGGATTAGTTATTAAGTGCGCCGATGCTAGAGTATGGGTGAAGGTCATCACACACGGAACATTGGAAGAAAAACCACTTGAACATTGTAAGAAAAACCCACTGGAGGATGAGAAGCAGGAACCAACTAACTAGTCGAAGGGGGTTGACTCATAAAGGGGTACTGACCCTGGGACACAATGGACGGCATAGATGAATTAACAGCAATATGCGGGTGCACAGATGCACTCATGATAGCTAGAGAAGAGGACCTCTCAGAAGTAGGTTGTTGAATAGTCGAGGTAACTATGGTGTTAGGAATAGGTAAGACTATTTGAGAACTAGTCGATATGGTCGGTGGAAGAGAAAAAGGAGGCACAGGTGTGCCACCCTTCTTCATGGCTCGAGGTGAGAAAAATGATGTTGACTGTTCTACAAAAGCCTGGGATGGTTCACAAGAATAATCGTACACTTGCTGGATTGGTGGTCCTTAATCAGATATTTGAATAGACTTGTGTACTAGGTAGTCCATGAGGGCTACCGGATTGCAATCGAGGAGCGCCTAAAATTCAAGATCCCCGTGAGGGACATACTCTGAGTCAGAAGCAGATGATATTTCTGAAGGACTAGGGGAAGCTGGACATGATGGGGTTGCTTTGGCCTCGATAGAAAGGATTATATGACCATGATGGGGAACCAACTAACAAAAGATCCCGAGGAAGACCTCGGGGTGCCAAACATCCACACTAGTGGTGATTTTGGAGGAAGAAGGGGCTAATTGAGCCATTCTTCTAGATTGTAATCGAGTGATGACCATCATAAACAAGCGAAAACAAGATTGACCTAACTAATGCATAAACAATTCAAGCAAGTAGGTGATTTTCTCTTTTAAGTTTTTATGCTTTTAAGAAAGAGAATATTAGGGAAGGCCTCTTAGAACATGAACTACTCAGATAGCCAAACTAAGGATGGTTTGGGGGATGTTTTGGTGAGGAGTCCCAAAGCACTTCAAAAAAGACCAAGACGTGGCTTGATATAGGGGCCTACCCCCGCACTTCACACACCACTGCGATAAGGGAGTCGGGTGCTTTGCCAATATATACCAGAACTTCGTGAATTTATAGCGCGGCCCGAGTACCGCGTAGGCTCTTCCTCTTGGATGTCACTTCCAAGTAGGCGAGGCTAGGGAAAGAATTTTTGTTTAAATGCTTTATACCTAGTGATTTTGGCTTTGTGTGCAAGGGTGAAAAATAAAAATCAAATAGTGTCACTACCGATTTTGATCAATTTTCCAGCCTAATTAAAACTAGATGAAAAACATACAGCAGAAATGACAAAGAAAGAGTTCTTTTTTAAGCACTTAAAAATGAAGTGTTTGATTTCGATGAAGACAAGTCAAACAGATTCTTTCCCAAATGCGATTAAATTCTTTTTAAGCACCAAAAATTGAAATGTTCGAATGTGATAGAAAACAAACAAAGAAAGTTTTTTTTTCTTTTTTTTTTTTGTTCCTAAAAAGGAGAAAACACCGTAAAAGAGAAATACCTGTAGATTTAGCTCTCCAAGGTGTGTGGACTTCAAAAAGTGCGTTGTTGAGCTCTTCCCCTCGAACAATCCCACGAACAAGCAAAGTGCTCCGCAAGAAAAGGTTAAGCAAACACCAAACAAAATCCAGAAAGATATATCCAGATAATGGTGAAACGAAAATTTCTATTTTAAGGAACTAGAAAAATTTCAAGGAAATAACAATTTCGCATAAAGAGCAAGATTGAAATGATGAAAGGAAATGCTCAAGTAGAACTGATAAAAATCAGTGAAGAAAAAGAACAAAGCTCAAAACTAAAAAAAGAGATGAACTTACCAATAAGGGACTTTGGTTCAGTCCCACCGGGCGTGCCAGAATGTTGATCAAGAATTTTGTGCTTGTTACCTGTCCCAAGTTAATGCACTAAACTAAACACAAAAACCTTGAAAAACTCCAATGAAATCAATACACGATGGAAAATATCTCAAGATGTAGACAGGATGAGGAAGTCGATGTAGATAAGACGGGCGCACACGAGCAATTTTACACAGTAGATCCAAGTAACCTGTGAGACACCGATGCTTGAAAGAAAAAGACCACGTTAAAAGATATTTAGGTGGACTGCCCGAGAAGCGGGTCCGAGAAGAGGTAAGCTCCTCGCAGATGTCACCACGTTTTCAATTAAGTAAAGAAGCATACATGATAAAAGATGTATGTACAGACTAGATTTTTGATCAAAGTAATAAATGTAAATCTAAACAGCAGATAGAAAGCAATGAAAAACAGGAACTATGAAAACAAAGCTGGATTTGTGTTACCTGTGTCCTTTTACCTATCTCGCATGATGATTAGCGTTGATTATTAGAATCGACGCCGATCGGTCCAAATCGGCGTCGACTGATAAAGATCGGCGTCGATCCGAGACAAAATGTGAGAAGATTTGGGAATCAAAAATGAAGGCAAGATCGTCAACATCTGCTGGATCTGCAGAAGCCGGAGAGATACTGGCAAGACTGCACCTGTGCTGGGTGCAGGAATAGAGTCACCAGAAAATCAATGGAGACGTATGATGTTGATGTGATAAGAGCAGAGTAACGGTGCTCCTCTCAGGGATTGATTTGGACAAGATTCACTCTCATTCGATAGATAGTGCTCACGCTCGATGCTCAAAGATCTCTCATTCTCTCTCTTACAATCTGTGTCTCTTTCACGATCTGTCTCTCTCTGTGTGTCCCCCAGAACTGAGTTCTGGGCCTCTATTTATAATCGGCGCCGCTCCGAAAAATTGGCGTCGATCGAGTACCGGTCGGCACCGATCATGGAACAGACTCCCGAGACGGCCGAAATGAGTGATTTCTGGAAAGATAAGAGTGATCCCTCCACCTCAAATACGGGAAATATCCCGCTTTGGGAGGAGGAGAAATAGGGGGGATATATGGATAGGATAGATATGGGGTAGATAAGTGGTTAGGATACATGTGAAAAGGTGTAATTAAATAGTTAATATTTAATTACTCACGGGTAAAACATAATGGGGTGAATTAAACTTAGGATAGGTGTTTAAATCACAAATTGAATAATACCCCAAGGGGATAGTGGTGATATAAACTTTCCCCAGGTTACCTGAGAGATCAAACGCGCACGAAGGACACTAAATTGGATAACCAATTTTAGGTGTCTACACAAATATTCCTAACAACCTCAAAAGCATCAAAAGGAATTAAGAATCATTTCAGATTCCCAAGATCGCCCCAAGGGACGCGAGGGAACAACATATGGGATCTTATTCCTATAAGCAAACAATGTAAAAATATCTCTAATCAAGTATAAACATGTAAAATCAGCCTCTGCAAAGACAAGTATACAATTAGATAAAACCTACAAGAATGTTATAACCTCAACACATTAATTTCAAAAATATGAAAGGACACTTGTGCCCCTTTTTTAGCACTGCGCATGGGTTAGGGCGTATATGCCACTCTATGTTTTTTTGAATTACAGTGCACCTGTGCCACTCGAGAGGCGTGTGCGCCATGAAATCAATGCATGCACCACTTTGTGTATTTTTTTCTTACCATGTACCTACACCACTAGAGAGGCATGTGCACCATAAAAACAATGTATGCGCCACCTTCGAGAAAAATAGATGGAAAAACAGACAGAACACTTGTACTACCAGAAAATGTGTGTGCCACTAGAAACACGTGTGTGCTATTGGGAAAATGTGTGTGCCACCGCTTTATGAAACAATCCCAGATTCTGCAAGAACGTCCGCATCACAAAAATGTGTCTGTGCCACTAAAACAATGTGTGCACTCTGGTTAGGGTGTATGTGCCGATCTGATAGGTTTCGAATGTAGTGAAGGTATAGTACGAAACGGTGTCTACACCCAGGTTAGTGTACTTGCGCACTGGTTAGGGTGTGTGCACCAGGGTTAGTGCGCATGCGCCAAGGTTAGTAAACAGAGAACCAGGTTTTGATAGTGCACCTATGCCACCAGAGAGGCGTGTGCACCACAAAAACCATGCCTGCACTCCTAAAAATGTGCCTGCGCCACACCTGTAACCAAAATATGGCAAAAAAACACAAGAAAACTCACAATATCTCAAATTTTGACAAGTTAGCTTAAGAATGACAATAACCCATTAAAATGATGGCTATGAACAAGAAGTTACACATATCAAATTAGTAAAAATTCCAAGAAAATGGACATTAATTACTACATGTGCATATCAAAAATTAGCCAAAACAATGAAACTTAAACTAAAATTCCATGGGACTAAGTGTCCCACCGGGCATGCCAAATGTGTGCATGTGTACTTTTCTTAATGCTAAATCAAATGGAGCAAGAACTACCACCTAAAATAGTTCTACAATCTAGCTAAAACAAAGCATAAGCACCATCAAGATAAAGAGCTAAACAAGATCTAAACTAACATTATAACTTTGAAAACATAAGATCAAAACTAGCATGCTATTTAAAATCTCTACTCTCCTAGATTACCAACAAAATGCATGGACCTATTTAGCTCCAATGGCAATCAAAAATTGCTTGTTTGATCCTTAAAGAATGCAAGAATAGGAAGCTTAGCTCTTAACAATGGTGACCTCTCAAGAAGACAAAATGCAAGCTCTTAGTCTCTTTGTTATATGCTTTGCATTTGCTCTCTTAAGAAGTTTAGGTGTATGTATAAAGGTAGGAGGACTCCTTATATAGCCCAATGGATAGAGGAAACGCTTCATCCCTTTGCATGTGGGATAAAGGTAAAACATGATTAGGAATGGATAAGGTTGCTTTATAAAAAGGTAACCTTACTTTAGAAGGGTTTAATTTATGTTTAGCAAGTCATGGGAGTTGGGGGTTTTAATTAATTAAAGGCGATTAACTAATAGGTAGATGTAAGCTTATAGAAGCTAATTAGAGGAATATAAGTACAATTTAGGCTATTAGAAGGGGATTAAATCAATTAAATATTGATTTATTGGTTGAATGAAGTGAAAGGTTAATTAATTAGTCTAGATAAAAGGGGTAAATAATTATCGGAAGGTCGTTAATTAGGTTGTTAGTTGGATAGGCGATTTAATCAATTAGTGTATTGTATTTAATTAATGAAAATAAGAGGGAATATGAGCACTTTTGACGATATGTCATTGATTTGTGAGAAAGGGGATAATTAGCGTAATTTAAGTATTTAAATTGTTTGTGTGTAATTACAGTGTCTACATGTGTCATTTAGTATTACCATTTCTGTTTTCATTTGGCATTGATATCGTGGTAGTGTTCAAGATTTAGAAACAACGGTATGTTAATGGATGGAAAACTACATTCGAATATGTCCAACAATATATATGAGAACATGTACACTGGTATTATTTGTGATCTTTACCTATGACAAGGCTATGTGTTTATTGGTGTCCAACAACATGATGGCATAATTGAAAAAAAAATAGTAGTTTGTTACCAAGCTGGAACATCCATGAGGGTACTACAAATTAGTATGATGTCATCACCAGATGGTAAAATAATTCAATTATTGGATGGGAACACATATATGCAGATGTTCGGAAACTTGGAAAAAAAATTGCATTCACCGCCATCCCGAAACCCTCCTTTCCTAGATTCACTAAAAATGTGAATACCTTTTTTGAAACATTCACCACCCATCCTATAATAATTTTATGGAGCAAATTGAATTGGAACCCGAAAAGAACCATAAATCTAAGAATGAAAGAAAAAATAATAAGGGATAGTGAGAAAAACATCAATGTTTAGCTAAAACATCCTTATGACAGATAAGGGTTACACAACCTCCTCTTGATAGAGTGGTGGTTCTACAAGATATCCTTAACATATATAAGTGGTTAGAAAATCATTATAGTGGTCGTGTAATTATCACAATTATTACAAAATCATCATGGTAGTTGTGTAAACTCCACATTGTGCTCGGTGATGCTTGCACACCCACCATGATTATCATGTCACTTACTACTAACTCGTGCCCTCTCTCCCAAAAAAAAAAAAAATATTGCAAAATTAAAAAATAACAAAAAAATCACATGCGCTAGGAAATGTCCCCAAAATAGAATTTTAACCATGAAATTTCTAAAATTCTATACCCCTAGAGCTCATTTTAAGAAAATACTAAACAGAGGCAAAAATGAAAAAAAAAAATAGTGTAAGTTACCTAGTGTTGAGCCTCATATGATACCACCGGATCCATTTGCATCATATTATAATTCTAGTCATTTTTACTATACTCATGCATAAAATGGTTACCAAAAATCTAGAGCCCCAAAAATAACAAGAATGTATGTGACAAACGATTTCTAAAAATAGAAGCATGTGATATGTGTGTGTGTGTGTGTGTGTGTGTGTGTGTGTGTGTGTGTGTGTGTGTGTGTGTGTGTGTGTGTGTGTGTGTGTGTGTGTGTGTGTGTGTAGTATTTTGGCTTTCTAATGTAATTTTAGGTGAGAATGTACAACGATGAAATTGTTAGAGCAGTGGACTTCTAACCACCACATGAATGGTAACTAATTTTTCCTTTTATTTTAAATATTTTGTTAATTTTATTTATTACTATACTTGATTACCGTGTGTATTTTATAGGTGGTGCAAATTATGGAATGGATTTATACTAACATGTAGTCGATAACGTAAATCTATAACCGTCCCATTTAGGGAATCACCACTTTTAGAAATAAAATTTAATCCCATTCATGGCTAAAACATTATTCGAGGGGAAATATGTATGTACCCAAAATTACACAAGTATAACATTGAAATGTGACACGTCCCTAATGATGACAAACAAAATTCCAAGATAAAAATGAGATTCATATCCCTTTGTCTTTCCCTTACATCCCCCTTTGACACAATGTTACCTTTTACTTCAAGTTGTAAACTTCATTTTCCCTATAGTCTCATTTTTTTGTTTACGCCTTACATTTCAACATTAGTTGTGCAATCACACCTCTAGAAACATGGGTTTTTTTATCACTATATGATGTGAAATTAAAACACATGTTTTTAAACGTGTGATTTAATTTTGATGTGATTTTCTCTCACATTTTTGGGTCGAATTGGCTAAATTTAGGCTTGTTGGATTGGTCTTGAGTTCCTCTTCCCTTCATGATAAATATAGTTTGTTGAATTCTTGTCATCAAGTTGAGTCAAAATTTCTTGATCAACATGTATTTTAGACATATTCTCCTTTAGCAACTTATAAAAGTGGCACTTTTATTTGAATCAAGGGTTGAATAAATTGTAATTTTTTTAAGTGTAATGCTTTTGGATTTTAAACAGGATCATATAGAAACATCCCATTCTCTAATATATTTCCTGCTACTCATATTCTATGATGCAGCCTTGAATTCACTGTCAATACAAGCCTGGCACACGGCACATCACTCATCCTAGACTAATCACTCACCCAAACCACGCAAAGGTACTAGGCCCCTCTTTAGAGTTGTTTTTGCAGGATGTTAGCATGATGAAGAATTAAATCATTTAGATCTATGCCTAATATATCATTCTACAACGCATGTTTAGATCTAGATCTACTGAGAATAACAGACTTAAAATATAACCATGATGAAATCAAGAATGTGATACTGAACTATAACCATGATAATACCTTGATTCATTCCATAATCTCCATGTATATTAAATTCAATAATACAAAGAAGCATCCTTACAATAATGTGAGTATACTCTCATGCGCATATCAGATTTGGTAGCATACTCACACTATAACTCGGTTCTCATACACACATTCTCTCTCTCTCTCTATCTTCTTACATAGTTCAATAGATATTGATAAGGGTGGGGACTTTCCCTTCACCACTTATGTAATCCCAAAATAGGTCGCGCATGTTATTATTAGCCACATGTCATTACATAAATAGCTACACATGCAAGTGTACTAACAATAGACTACTTCTAGTTAACTTCCAATAGTAGATCTATTCCCATCATGAATCCATGCAAAGTGCTTTATAGCTAATCCTCAAAAATAGTCAATGCAGGTCGGGCAAGTTTCCCATCGGTTTGTGTGATCCACACGCTATCTCCAAAAATAGATCCTTATGGTGTATATGGCTAAGACCCTAATCTCTCTCTCTTCTTTGCGTGTGATATTTTCTGATACTTCCATGCCTTTGAATGCACTATGTTCTCCCATGCAAACATTCTATAATTTCTTTGCTAAGTTCCATATTCCGACTGATCAAAAGTACCCCACACTAGTTGCATTACCTCCCCAAAGAATGGTTGTCTCCAAATTGAATCAAAGGATATGAATAGAAATAAAATAGAAAGAATTTTTATGAATAGAAGAATGTCTTTACCCTACAACACCCTCTTCTTCCACCTGAAGAATCAATTCTAGATATTCTTCTATTATTTCCTCCTCTATATTCTGCCAATCATTGAGTGTAGCCTTTGCCTTCTCTAGAATATCCATTGCAATTGATTCTAACTCATCCCTTGCAATATCTCCCTTCTCATTCTGCAAGACCAACACAATGTTGGACATGGTAGTCATTCTCCCTTCTAGTAATTCCATCTTTTAAGAAATGAGTTTCCCAATCTCATCCAACGTTTCCTTATGTAGTTCTTGAGCTGCTTTATAAGGGCCTTATGCTACAGCTTAACAAGTGCTAACCATTCTGTGCGACCCAATGTCTCATCTTTCATGGCCTTCAGGACTTCATTATCTTCTAAAATGGTCCTGGTTCTTATAACGGCTTCTAGCACTATACAAATATTCAGCACTTGATCTTCCTTCTTTAGTTCCTCCTACAAGCTCTAAAATAACCCCTCATATGATGCAATCTTCCGTATCACTGAATCCTTTTCTTTCTCTACTTCCTTTACTCGATCCTTTGGTTCGCATGTGCAGAGGTTCATCTTCAAGCACTAAGTCCACCAATGTACTTACATAATGTATTACCAAAGGAAACATTTTAGATAACTTTGGCTCTAAGTGTGGCCTAGCCTTCATGACATTATCCCCAATCTCCTCTACCATGCTGATAAACACAACATTCTTATTCTATGCCAAGTATCTTTCCTACTTTAGGTGCACTATCTCCTCATCCTTAGTCTTGATCTCTTCCCATAGCGCCCTAGTTGTTTATCCATGTTCGACATGTCACCTCTGTCAAGACTTTCACCAAAGCATTGCTCACTTGCTCATCTGACATAATAGTTGGATTCTTGTTATATGTCCGGCCCGAGGTGTCTTCTTCAACCTCCTTGATATGCATGAACCCTGACACACATCAAAATCAAGTTCATCCATGTGTGTGTGCATCGACCATGAAAATTACTTCCTTGTGCGCATGGTTGTCATATCTTCATCCATCAACTCCCAACCATATAAATCCTTTTGTGTCATTTAGATTTGGAAATGGGAATGGAAAAGTTTACCTATGTCCTCGGCGTATCCCATGGTTGGTGGAATATATTCCCCACTTGTTCTTTTTGATCTAGGCTTCTTAGGAACTTATGCTTCAAGATTTTGAACTTGTGTTATTATATCATGAGCAGTCTTAGTTACTATCTCATCTACCCCTTTTTCTCCCTCTTCTCCATCCTTAATTTCTTCATATTTTGGCTGTTCCACATTCTCTCGAAGGTGTAGGAAAAGATGGTATGCTTTCCTCGAATCTTCCGCTTCCTCACTCATCTTTAACTTCCTTCTTATTTTCTCAATTGTCTCCTTCTATGGAGAGAGTCGAGGTGATCTGTGGAATGACTGCGAAGTAGCACATTGGGTATTTGTTCTCCTGAATACTCTTTTAAAATGGCACTCTCCTTAGACTGCATCCAAGTCCTCATCATCTCCCTCTTGTCATTGAGGTGGTGTAGTCACGTGCTCAACTTCCTCCTTATTTGGAGGTTTTCTTATGCCTTTGTGTTCCAAACCACCATTATCTTCATGCTCTTATTCTTCATCATCTACTTGATTTATTTTTGTGGGCTTAGATAGGTCTGGAATATTTTCCATTGTATCCTTACCTTTTGGCTACCCTAGGAGTGTGAAATCATTCTTCACGTACTTATTGTTCTCCATCTTGGGTTTGAGTTGTAGGTACACAAGCACTACTCCGGTGTCCCCAACTTCCAAGCTTATAGGCTTCATGCTTATAATATCTAAAATAAGCCTCTCAATGTAGGCATTCCACCCTGGATATACATATTTCTTTCTCAGAGTGTGGTAGTCACAATCTACCTTATCTGCATTGAAGGTTAGGTGGTGTGCATCTGAAAACCGGTGAACTGATGCCTGGAAATACCTTTCTATGAAGGCATATGATAGATTTTACGATGGGCTCCAAGCCTCGTCCTTCATTGTAAATCATGCGATGCAAAAATTGGTAGACTACAAATTGAACTGCATTGCCCACCACTAAAGGAAAATTCTTGGGTATGCACCACTCTTCTTTGAATTTCGTGTGGAGTATATCATGCCACATCTCTGCCCTCTACTTGAATGGTCCTCTCATTGACCCATTGCACAATTACTTGCCAAATCTTTCCGCATGTGACTTGTGTTCCGTGGGGTACTCCCAAATCTTCTCTTTTGGCCCATCAGGCACCCCAATCTCCATAAACACTAAGGACAATAACATATCGCCAAAAATTATTTTGTCACATGTCCGCACTTCTTCAATTATTGTCTTTCCTATGTGATCTGCAATATTGTAGACCACTCTTTAAGACATCTTCTTTGCAACATGCAACCACATTGTGTTTACCTGCGACCATATTCCTTAGTCATTCAACTTTGTTACAAGATGTGCATCTCCTTCCTTGTCTCTATGATTACAGCCTTATCAATTAAATCACTATCCAAATTAGCTCCTAAGGCCCTTAGTCCTGTCGCTGTTGAAATCAAAGCAACTGTGATTCTTACCCTACATCCAAAGAAGTAGAAGAATTCTTGATGGACTCTGCTCATCAACAATCGATACAATGGTTCATACTTTAAGTATGGAAGATCATATAAATGGTAAACTCTATTCTGCTTCAACAACTTCTCACCCGCGTCATCGTATACTTGACATATCCTTTGTTGTGCACTTGTTCATTTTTGTGCTCAGCAACGCATCAAACTCCTTCATATTTTCTAATGTTCGATGGTTGTAATCATTGATTTTACATTGATGGACATGGGAATCCCATTATTGTCCCACAACCATGCCCTCTCGATCTCAGTATTTATGAGAAATTACTCTCGTGAGAAATTTCTTCTTCTACCTCAACCTTCTTCTTCCCCTTTTCACATGTTGTGGGTGCTTTCTTTAGTGATCCTATCACCGGTCAAACTTAAGGGACATCCATACCTTGTAATAATGTTTTCCCATAGAAACCTAGTTTTTGTATCCATTGTAAAATCCTTTGTAGGTGTTTCTTCCCACCTTGTCGATAATCATGCAAGTTATAATCTAGCATGATCCAATTCTACATGCAGCTAGTGAAATAGGACACACAAAATATATAGCCCATTTATTGAACGGTTCTGCACTAGTAATAGGTCTCAGATGCATTTCATCCCATTGACCTAGTTTTCCAAGACGTTGTCAATGATCACATGCCTTAAAAAATTCCTTACAATCTTTATATAGAGTCTCTAACCATAATCTAGTGAGTAGAATCTTGCGCACAGTGGCATCACCTACATAGTGGCCACCTACAATACCACCATGAGCTTCTTCCATAATAGTTGTTCTCTCATGTTTTAATACACAACGGTGCAATACTTCATCCCAACCTAATTTGTTCAGAGTCACCGCTAATTAACATATAAAATGTGTGTGTATAGAAATTTGTTTCTTCTCCGAGGATTTCATTCCTTTTGGTTCCATACCTATTCATAGAAAGACAAAAATGTCATCTAGTTCTGATGGCGTTCGTTGTAACCTATATAACTGTGCATCTGGCATGGTATTTTCAATTTCCTGTGCTTCTTCTCTTGACTATATTTTGGATAGATGGTCTAGATCAATTACTTTTCTCTAGTTTTACCATATCCGTGAAATCAAATTCTTGAAATAAGAGTACTCATCTCCATATGCGCCCTTGTAAGCAGGCTTATTTACCAAATACTTCAATGCCATGTGATCTGTATAAAATATGAATGGTGTATCTAGTAGGTATTGTTGGAACTTATGTAGCACATAGATCATTGACAAAGCTTCGTGCTCTGTAGTTGTGTAATTCTATTCTATGGAAATCAACTTTTAGTAGCAAAATAGATAGGATGATCTATAATACCTTCTCTAAGTTGAGCCAACATTGCGCCAATGGATGTGCCGGAGGCTGGCGTCAACATGTACATGAAATGGTTGGTCCAATGAAGGAGAACACATATTAGGAAAGATAGTAAGTTTCTCCTTTAATGTCTCAAATGTGCGCTATTGTGATTCTCTCTAGTAGAACATACCCTTCCCTTTCAATAAATCCTCCAACAAAGTGTAACAACATTGGCATATCCCTTGATAAAATTTCACTAATATCTTGTATGACCCAAAAATTCATGCACTTGACTCGACTAGTAGGCTCCCTTAAGCCTATAATGACTATGAACCTTAGTGGATCTGCGCAACAAACCTTCCTTGCAGATTATGTGTCCTAACAATATTCCAAATGGTGTAGCAAATATGCACATCTTGATGTTCAAAGAGATAATCAACTATCTACATCTTTCAAACATTAAAATTAGATTATCAAAAGGATCCTTAATTGATCCATACATCATTCAATCATCCAAATAAACCTGTAAGAAGTTGTGAATAAATTCCTTCAACTCTTGAATAATTATGTGCAAAAATATAGCAGGTGCATTTTTCAAACCAAAATGCATTATAGTATAGACAAAGCTACCCCACTAAGTAGTAAACGTAGTCTTTTCTTGATCATCCTGGGAAATCCTAACTTTGACGATACCCGTGAGAACCCATCTCAGAACAAATAGATTTTGTGCCTTACAACACCTTATAGTATTTCCTCAATGAATGGCGTAGGAAAGGGATCAGTCACACATGCAACATTCAGCTCCCTATAGTCCACACAAATCCTAATCCATCCATCCTTCTTGATACTGATCACCATTGTACTAACCCATTATGACTCTTCAAGGGGCTTGATAATCCCAGACTTCAACATTTTATCAATCTCTTCTTTGACCTTTTCATGTAGGTTGGGGTTCATCATTTACGGTCTCTTTCTAACTAGGTGTGCACCCTCTTTTATATTTATCCTCATCTCCCCTAATGAGTCATGCCCACCTTTAAGTTCATGGTACCCCTAGGGAATAATTCTTGATAATCCCATAGTAGCTCTATGATTTTTTCCACTTCAGAGTATAACCAATAATCTCCAATTATGGCTTCATTAGGCTCAATATCCGATCCAATATTCACCTTATTTATCTTTATAGGTTTATGATAGGTGCGAATGGTATTATCTGCGCACTATCCAACAACTCATGCCTACATGTTGAATGGTTTACATCCATATTTCTCCATCTTCATCATCCACTAAGTACACCATTTTTCCTTTATCTTTCTCAAGAAAAGCACGTTGAAGTAGGGTGGCATCAACCTTTATTTCTTCAACAAGACGTAGTCTGAGTTTCCTTCATCCAATAAATCTTGAAGGATTTCTTCAGCCTTGAAACTATCTCCCATAGTTAAGCACTTTATGAATTTTAATGCTTCTTCCACTGGAGGATTTATAGAGAAGAAGTCAAACATTTGGGTCATTCCTGCAATTAAATCCTTCCAATTTCTAGTCTCTCTATGGAGTTATGCATATACATACCAAGCATGTGTGTATCCTTATAAAGTGGAATAAAACTTGTGCACCCATAGTGAAGGTGGTAAAGATTCCGCCCTTCTTTCTAGAGTCTCTCACACTTTTGAATGTGGTTCTAAATAGGTTGATTACCATGATAAGTACAGATTTGAGTAGGTGCATTACTCCTAAAGAACCTAGTAGCAAGAGAAATCCTAATTTCATTCCATCCTATAAGATTATCCTTGTGGGCCACCCACTAGCATGTTGTTGTCCCACATAGTATATATGCTAGCATATTTCTTCTTTCCAAAGAGGTCCATCTAGGGTTCCTTCATGGCCCGCGAAACTACCATAGGATCTCCTTCTCTAGTGTAACAAGGTACCGAGTTGCTACCTATCCTCCCGACATAACATGGTTTGTTACCTCTTGAAACATGCTTTTTACTTCGTGCCTTACCAACTCATAGGTGGTATGAGCCTAATTATCACAAGCAATACTTGTAGTATTGCTAATAGATTATGCATCCTCCCACTAAAGGATTCCTTCTTTTCATGGCTCAAGCACTTCTAGATCCCGGATGACATGTACATAAATCCTATTAAGGTCTTCTTCACTCAAGGGCTCAACATAGGGTGTAGATTTGCCATATGTTAAAGATATAATACCTCTTTCCTCCTTATTTTCAAAACTGATATAAACCTTATTGAATTGAAGATCAATATTATTTGCATAGCAACAAGGATTCCCAATAGATCTCGGGAAGCTATTTGACTCTACCAACGCTAAAACCTCAAAGTCTCCAGTAAACTTGGCTCCTTGTATGGTAATGGATACATCTTTCAAAACTCGATGGGATTGGCCTTAGTATAGTTAGCCATGAACAATACATTAGAGGATGGCTGTAATGGGGGTCTTCCCATTTGTACCCATGCATCTAAAGTAAGAACATTGACTTTTGTGCCTGTATCAATCAATATATTACTCAATAGCCACCCATCCACAACAACATTTAGAGTGATTTCCTTATCATAATCTAGGCTATGAGGGGGAAGATTCACATGCAAGATCTTCCATCCAATCTCAAAACTTCATGCGTGTGAAGTGTTTCCTTTTAACCAATTCCCTAACAATGGAATGATATTTTCCTGGTGCAACATTTTGCACACTTCTCTCAAGTCATCCATATCAGTTTGGGATTCTAATGATTTCTTTTGTTCCACCTTCAAAGATTACTCTTTTAAATACTTTATCTCATGCTTTGAAGATTCCTGAGTACCTCCATGGTTTCCCGATAAACCTCCTTCGATGGGTAAGGTCTACTTACCATGCATGAAGAACTTCCTCCTCAGTGATGGTAGGCTTCTCCGTAACGCTTATCGACACATGCCACCTTAGCGCAGTCATGATCTTTACTTGCAACGCTTTGGACTTTGTTTCCAACTTAGACATCCACCGATTTTCCATAGCGCGTTCTAACCTAACAATACATACGTCTTTGTTTTCTTGTTTATGATGCTTGCTTTAAGATGCTCATACAAGTCTAACCACTCCTCATAGCTATAGTTCTTTCCACAAAAATAGCATGTAATATTTTGGGGACATTCAGGCTTGTAGTGGTTAGGAGATCCGCATGTATAACATGTTTTGTGAGGGAACTCACTTCTTCCACCACCACACCTTCGTCCTCCAAATCCACCATGGTTTCTAGACCCTTGCCATGACTCGCCTTAAAAATGCCCTTCATTCCGATCATAGCATGCCCGATTCTCGATCTTTGTCCCGATGCTCGTTCTTGCCTTTAGATTTATCTAAGACTCCTATCTACTGTAGACCAATATCTATAGTATCATGAATCTGACCAATCGATTAAACAATTTCTATGTCATGAGTCGTGGACCTACAAATTTTGCAGTAGCTTACAACATTCTTCCTTATCGTGCGGTGCAGTAATGGGAAGTGGCTAGCATCATAGTTTAAATGGAATATCTCACAATCCAACAATAACAAGGGTACTAATTTATGAGGACAAATATCCTTTGTGTGACCTTCTACTTCACAATCTATACACCAAATCCCTGTGCGTGTTTCATGTGTTGAATTTGTTGATAGTTTCTCCAACTGTTTTCCCATAGTTGTGATCTGTGCTTCTAAAAATGGACTCACCCCAAGATCTATACTTCCATCTTCCCTAGCATGTAATGACGCTTTGATTGCGTCACGTGGATCAATGTATGTCTTATGTGATAATGCCCTTCTAAAGGGGGTAATCAAGCCCCCAAAACCATTGTGCATGTTGTCTTGCATGAATAACATAAGAGAGCTTGAATAACGGTGTTTTAAAATGAGCATTATACTCTCGACACTTTTAGTAGTGCCTTTCTTAATATCTTTGAGGGAACTTATACTCTTCTTCTCAAATTCAGGATGTGAAACTCTTTAAGGAATGCATATTTTAAAGTTATATAGTCCACACAAGTCTAATTAGGGTCAAAATTTTTGTACCAGTGTGTGTGTCAACCCTTGTAACGTAGTAGTAAATTATCTTGCCCTATGCCTCTAAATCCATGATTCCTTTTGTGCGCCACAAAGATTTCACACATATGCACATGTTTAGAAGCATCTTTTATGCCCCTATACTCGGAACACAAAGAGATATCTCCATGTAAATATTCAGGGTTGGTGCGAACCTTACCCCTTGTTTCCTCTACCTCCCAAACCACCGATCTCGGGGCTAGAGCTACCTATGTCTCCTTATACTCGAACTCCGTACTGGGTCGGACCAAAATATATGTTTCCTATGTCCCAACAAGTAGAACTCCGAATCGAACCTTGACATTCTCGTGAAGGATTACCACTCCTAGTGGACATTCCAAAATTTACGTGCCTAAATTCTATGTGGATGATACACCTGAAAAGGTACTCCCATATAACAATGAAGTCATTTACACTACCATTGTTGTGCCTCTTATAATACTCACTCCTACTCTCCAACTATTTGAATTAGCTTGCTAACTATTTGTTATACTAGATGTTGAGAAAACAAGTGCAAGGGTAAGGTTTCGGGTGGATTCGGATGCACGTATGTGGCCTAGGTCATCTCTGTTGGCACACTTCTATGTGAGGCCAAGGAGGGTTCCCTGTCATGTTTTCCCAAATGGGGGAGTTCCTAAGGCTCGGGTTCCACATCTTCTACGTGAACTTTAACTCCTTCCCGAACTATCTTTCTCAAAAACAACATTTGTTCTATAACCTCCCATTACTTCTCTACCTCCCTCTCGCACACATCATTATACTTAAGCTGACTTTCATCTCTCTTCCTTTTTGCCACTAGGTCCGACATCTTTCACCAAACTGTTCCTACCCCCACGCGTGGTGGGGTTCAGTTAGCCATCGGTTTACACTCCAAATTCAAAGTTACCATCAGGATCTTGATTGCAAAGGTGGAATTCCTTGCAGTAAGTTCCCCTTGGATATCGTTAAAACTGGAATTTAGCTACCTCTGGGGAGGAATAAGTGGTAATTGATTAATCCAAGATATAACTATCGAAAAGACCATGGAACCACTTATCCACAAAGGTCGAGTCCAAATCGATCAGCATCATAAATGGCCTAAAATTATTCCTGCGTCTAGACAAGTGTGTGATACATCTAATTCCTCTTAGATGGATGAGTAATCAACCACTCGTATAATTCAACAGAAAGATAGTGAAGAATATCTCATATAAAGTGTCATACAAATTTTGTTCCACCCATACATGTGTGTTAAACTCGTGTCCAGATTGAACCACCGTGTGTATTCTTCTTCCAAATCATGTATCCACTCCTCAACACTTTCTAAGGTCAATCAATATGTCTTCATTGTGAAACATCCTGAAAAAAACTGAAAAAGAGGTCCTGAAACAAAACCAATGTTGCATGACCTAAAATTCACCAATACAAGCTCAGCGTATCGTCTTTGGCACATCACTCACCTAGAATGAGCACTCACCCAAAGCGCAAATGTACCAAGACCCTCTTCAGAGTGTTTTTGTAGGATGTTAGCATGATGAATACTTAAAGCATTCAGATCTATGACTAATATATCATTCTACAATGCATGTTCAGATCTAGATCTAGAGAATAACAGACTTAAAAGATAACCATGATGAAATCAAGCATGCAATACTAAACTATAACCATGATAACACCTTGATTCAATCCATAATCTCCATTATATTAAATTCAGTAATACACAGAAGCTTCCTTACAATAATAGTAGTATACACTCATGCGCATATTAGATTTGGTAGCATAATTTCACTATAACTCAGTTCTCACACATGCTCTCTCTCTCTCTCTCTCTCTCTCTCTCTCTCTCTCTCTCTTCTTACATAGTTCAATACATATTTATAAGGGTGGGTACTTTCCCTTCACCGCTTATCTAATCCCAAAATAGGTCACATGCTATTATTAGCCACACACCATTAAAAAAATAGCCACACATGCAAGTGTGCTAATAATAGATTGCTTTTAGTTAACTATAAGTAGTAGATCTATTCTCAGCCTAAATCCATGTAAAGTGCTTCATAGCCGATCCTCCAAAAATAGCCAATGCATGTCACGCAAGTCTCCAATCAGTTTGTGTGCTTTGCACGCTATCTCCAAAAATAGATCCTTATCGTGAATATGGCCAAGTATTGAATCTCTCTCTCTCTTCTTCACATGTGATCTTTTCCGATACTTTCACGTCATTGAATTCACTCTATTCTCTCGTGTGACCCTTCTATATTTTCTTTGCTAAGTGCCGATTCTAAATGATCAACATTCTAGTTTCCTTCCTTGCTCAAATCCTCGCCGATCATATGCACAAAGATGTGGGGACAAAAAGTAGACACAAATCCATTTTTGGCCCTTTTAGCCATAACGTGCTTGTGTTATGGGTCGGTTGCACTATAACATCTTCAGCTTACCAATTTGAAATGTGCTTGCATTATAACGCGCTCACATTATAACACACTCACATTATGGTTTTCTATGTGTTTTTCCACATTATCCCTCCCAAATGGACATATTCCTCATTGGAAACAGGAGCATAAGCACGTTATAATGTTAGCACATTATAACGCACTCACGCTTTCTTCTTATTGGGGTCTCCGTAATACCCAATTCAAATGCTTGGATTTCCAAACTAGAGGTTTGGACTATGTATTGCGTGATTAAAATCATGTTTGACAAAAAAACATCAAAATTTCATGTGTGCACCCCAATATCTCATGCATTAAAACATAATATTCAAAAATAAATTATACTACGATGTCAAGCTCATTTTTACCTTGATGACTATACAATTCTTTCTAAAATATGATTAGTTTAGCGCTTTCATCCATAATTTCTTAGTGCATGATTTACATTTTAGTGCACAATTTACGATTTTTTCATCCAATGTTTTTTAAAGTGGTTTTTTGTAAAATCCATTCTACGTGCACTAAAAAAAAAATGACTTTTTTCTCAATGTTATTGGGGTGCACACAAAAATATTTCATTTTTCAGGTATGTGCACTTTGAAAATTAATATAAAATTACATATTCATCCCAAAAATACGAAAAATTAGTGGGACCTCATACATGGTCTTAGCTAACTTTCTACGAAAGGTATTTGAAAAAAAAATTATACAACACAAAAAATTGGCGGGGGCACACACAATAGGTTATTATCATTTTTACTCAAAAATAGACATACTTTGTGTGCGCACCACATTTTATCCTCTTAATCTCAACCATTTTCAAAAACAATTACTAGTTTAGAAACTAGATTTCGAGCTCTATGGTACTTATTCGGATCACTTTGTCAAAATTTGAGCATATGCATGTCAAATTATTCGACGAAATTTAGGTTTTGCTGATTTGAGGAAAAAGGTGTCCCTTTTCAACCGCCTATTGGCCCCCATCGTTTTGCACTTACCCACCACCAATTTTATTTATTTTCTATTAATATTCACTACCTTTCTCACCTAGATAAACTTGAGCTCATGTTTGGGAAGCATATTGAATATGATAAATCATTAGATATATCACATCAATGGGACAAGATAGCGTAGTAAAATAGTGACCAGGTTGGAGTTATAGTCGATTATTTAATGTTTTTTAATACATGCATTATTTGTTATAAGTGAAAGAATTTATTTGTTTAATTTATTAAATGAGGAATATCTTATCGCTTACATTACATTTTAGTATTTATTTTCAAAATATTTTTTGTATAAGATATCTTCCTTTGAAAACTTCCTCCGATCTTATCCCAAAGTGGATTAGCTCAGGAAATTGGTTGGAGGAAGATGTGGAAAAATATGAATATTTATTTTAGTGTTTATTTATTCTAACTAGTTTATAATTAATTTTTTTAGGAAGGTTATTCGGAAAGAAGAAGTTGCTTCTGAAAATATTTTCCTTTCTAGAATATTTTAGGAAGAATTTGTGTTAGGGGAAGTTTTTCTTCATTTGAATAATAACTTCTTGAGTACTTCCATACTAGAGTACTATTATCGAGATAAACCTATAATAAAGGGATAAACGCATACGCTTATTCCCCATTTTATTTTTCTTTTACTTGAAGCAATAATACATTGTTTTAATTGTATGTTTTTGTAGAAGTAGATTTAATTTCTTTTAAATAATCTAGAAAAACACAAAACATTAGTCAAATACTTTATTTTAATTCTTTACCTTTCAAAACCTTAGAGAAATACAAAAATATATCATTATAGATAGATGTAATTTTTAAATTTAATTAATGATAAAATTATATAGTTAATTAAAAGGGGAAATTAATTTGTCTTTTATTTAAAATTGATTTGTTTTCATTACTTAGTTAAACTTACAAAGACAAAGTAGTTTAGTAAATCAAACCAAATCAAAAAAAAAAATCATTAAAGGCTCAAACTACCAAATCATGTCCCCACCATTATTTGTCTATTTTTCTAGATATAAGTTTCCTTTCTCATGATTTGACGCCCCACATAACCATTCCTGTGCCATCCCAACCTCGTTGAAGTATATTTGAGCCAATCATTCACCCACTAAGCATTGATCGATACCAACGATACATAAATTTAGGATTATGAGTGTTATTTTTTTATTTACACCTTTTCCCCAACATATTGTTAACCAACTTCATGCATCAAACAAACAACTAAACATACATGGATTAATTATTGGCCAATCAAGGAAAACTAACACAGACTTTACGAATTCATTCTAATAGACATATATCGTGATTTTTGCATAGTAATCATCCTTGATCATAGTATCTCGCCCATAGATATTATAAAATCCTTTTCCATTCTTGATGAGAAATTTTCCTACTTGAAAGTTGACATAATGCAATTAACAACACCTTGAAATCTTGACCCATAATCATCCCCACCTACTCCACATTAATCACATATAAATATTCCATACCCATCTAATCTTCACTATTTTGGCTATCTTGGCATGACCTCGTGAGGTCAGGTGCACAAGGAATATCATGTCATTTTTCATGTGTATTGTTCCCACTTTGTGAGTAGTACATTTCATGCTCCTAAAAATTATGAGTGTTGAATCCACTCCTTTCATAACCCTATCATATAGAATTGGATTTTATAAATTAGATATTGATCATCATTAATTATACATCTTGTTCGATAATATTATCCTTCTACATAACCCTATATTAATTTTTACAATTTAATATAAATGCTTCAAAAAGAATCCTCAATATTCATAGGGAAAAATTGGTGTGTGTGTGTGTGTGTGTGTGTGTGTGTGTGTGTGTGTGTGTGTGTGTGCGCACATGCACACATGTGTAATCTTTTGTTTCCCTCTCCTTTAAATTACAATTTCAATATTCTAGGTTAATATTTCGATTTGTAGAATATGAAAAATTAATACATTATTTCGATTCTTGTTTTCACTTTGAAAACACATCTTAAGAACACAAGAACTCGTGAAATTTAGAATGACACTATTTTTTAAATAAGAGTGTTATACACTATTAGGTGTCTTTTCCTTTAACAAGACAATACTTGTGTACTAAATTAAATGGGGGAATGTAGAAACTCAAATTTGGTCATTCAGAATTTCATTGTGTAACTTATAACTTATATTCATTAGAGGCGAATTTTGCAAAAAAATAGCTCAAGAGCATTATCCTAGACTATATTAAGGATTGGCATGCCCGATTCCAATACTTATAAACATAATCCAATACTTGTTAGTTATAAATATATATTATCTCCTATAAAAACCTTTCTATATTTCATTAGAAAATATTTCATCCCCGATATACATATTCATCAAGGACAAGGTCAACTATTTTACTATATTTTACAATGTTATCTAATTATTCAATCATAATTTTGTATAAAATATATGATTATATATTCCTATTAAATATTAATTTTATATTTTAATATAAATTATTAATATATTATAATCCTAATTAAGTTTTAAGATTAATTTTAATACCCACAATCACATGTTATTAAATTTTAGGTTCTAATTCCAACCCTTCCATTTGACCAAATATTCATTGTATTAGTTTTTTTCTTTCTACATACTTATCCTTGAGTAAATAATTTTTTCCACCTCTCCAAATTGTCTCGATTTAATCTACTCTCTTAAACAAGTATTTAAATTTGAATATAATTATGCGCTTTCATCTTCATGGTGTAGCTCAAGATATAAAAAAACTAATGCCAAAATTAATATAGACATATACACTCTAATTTGAAACTTTATTATTCAAAAATAAAATAACTAAAATCATCTTTGCACTATGACTCTTACACGCATCATAAGCTTAAGTAACACATTCCATTTCTCATAGGATTAATTTTTCTATTACACACTTTAGTTAGTTATCAATTCACCAATCATATTGATGCAAAATACAATGAATCTCCAAGGAATCTCACCTAAAACTAAATATAAAATGCATCAATTACCTATACTAAAACGTATTGTCACAAGTTAGGTTGTATTATGGTCTAAGTTAAACCATAGAACCCCATCATTTTCACATCTAATTATAATTTTCTAAAAAATATGTATTTTCCGTGGTTCATTTCATATCCCATAGGTTGTCTTTAGTGATGCTTATAATCATATAAACCTAGTTAAGTAATGTCTAATTCATCATTTTATATCACCTATCACTATTAAGAGACACTCTTAGAGATATTATTCTAAATCATTTTCAAGATTTTCATTCTCCATATAAAAAGATAACATATCCTTATGAGAAGCACATATGTTACTTCTAAAGCATTCAACCTCATTAAAGAGCCTATCTTTTCTCTCCACAAACTAGTCCATAGTCAAGATCAAGGCATAATTGTGAATTTACAAACGTGTAAAGGGTAAAAAGAATTCATTCTAGATCTTTATACAAAAACACTATATACACAATCAGTAAAGGGTACATTTCAATCTATCTATAGTTATTCTTGAAACCTTTAAGTCAAGAGATCCAATGGAAAATTAATGGACTAGATTAGATTTTCATGGTAAAAAGAACTGAACTAAGAGAAATACATGAGGCTTTCTCCCACTCAAGCCAATGTAGTATTATTCTAGCAAAGGTTTAGTATAAATATACAACCGAGGATAGTCATATAAAATAACTTCACAATACATATATTTATCTTTTCCATATAAAATAATTTATTGAATTTTTATAAAAGTATTTAAGGTTTTATCATATATAATAATCTATGATAAGAGATCTTATTTACAAATCATAGGCTCACACAATAATTTGTAGCACACTAACACTAAGGCATATGAAAATATATAAAGCAAGACCATGCCACACTATAGTAATGTACCAACATATGCGGTCTTATTGTCTTGAATATTATATCTTCATTTTAAGGAATGAATAATTTTTAGTTGTTTATCAATATTGAAATCCACACATGTATATTACCTTCTTCACTTTGTATAAGCTAAGTGCACTCTCTTCTTGTCATTTACATAATTTTATCATATTTTTTACATGTTTTATACCTTGTAGCTATATTATGATTTGCATATTGATTATCATTTTTAATAAATATCATATCGTTATACAACCTATTATAGAAACTTGTTCAAATTTGTTGTTTATTCTCCTAATACCCGATGTTTTGATGAAAATATTATATTCCCTTTTGAAACATGGAAGATTCAACAACATGATCATTAACTATAATGTGAGTTCATATAATGTAATTAAATATTCGTTAAAAACGACCATATATTCTACCTCATATTGAGGGCTAATGGGTTAAAGGAAAGATATTTTTAGTTTATATTGGGGGATGGGTATTTTGAGTGTTAGGTAGGATGGTAGAATTTTCATTCTTTGTTTTTTCAACGAAGCAACATGTGTTAAGAGTTCAAAATCTAGTCTAATAACACTAAAAAAAAAATTATTTGGGTAACGGTGATGGAGCACTCTCCCAAGAAGTTTTAAAACCCTAAACCTAGGTCTGATGGTGTCTCTATTCAAGGCGATGGTGGGGTGCATGGAGGTCGTTTTGTTGTAGGTAAAAATGGAGACTCTAGGATCGGCGGCTCTAGTGATGGGTTTCTTTTGGTCTAAGGTAGGTATAGTAATATTTTTTTCTCACCTACTCTTGTGGCAGAGTCTATGATGGCAAAGGATTTTACTGTGGTGAATATGTCTAAGGGTGCCCCTATGTTTCCTTCCCTACGTGGATCGGTTTCCATTGGAACGTTTCCCTCTTCTAATGGCATTGTTGGCGTAGGAAAAATGGATATCTCCCAAGGTAACGACCTGACATTTTTCCCAGCCCGTGGCCCTTTGGTGGATGTGGATTTCGAGGCGACAGCTAGGGTTTCTTTAGAGGAAGCGACTTCTGGAGAAGTTGGGCTCAAAACCATTGGAACCAAGAATGCAGGTTTTGGAGGTAAAAGATTTTTAGAAGCGGCTAAGCACTCAGGCCGACCTTCCAAGCCTATGGTGTATGCCAAGATCTCACTTTCAGTCACATTTAGAGAAGAGGTTCTCAAATCGAAAGCATATTACAAGAAAAATGGGCTCATTTGTAGATTTAATTATCTATGATTGGGTCTTCGTGCTCTTCATGAGTGCATATCGACTCATTGGAGGCCTCTTATGGAAGGTAAATTGGACATTTATCCCACATCTAGAGGTTTTTTCATTATTGTGTTTAATAAAACATCTGATATAGATCTTATTTTTAGAAAATTTTGGGACTTTCAGGTCTCACTTTCTGCATATAAAAATTTGATTCCCCTTGTTTAATCCTAGGACAAATACTTTGCATGTTAAACTTGTTTAGGTCCGGTTGCCATATCTTCCTCTCAAAGTTTGGAGTGAGAAATGCTTAATTTCAAAAGGGGATTCCTTGGGTAAATGTCGGCTATTGACCCGAAGACATCTTCTTGTGACTTTACCAAATATTCTCACATATTGTTAGTAACACACCAAAATCACACACACAAACAACACAGTAAAAGACAGGATTTTTTTTTTTGACTTGCTTGAAGATAATACGACACTACACAAGTTCTCTAGGGAATACAATCAACTAAAGACATGCTTTCCACAACACGGACCCACACTGGTTACAACGAACATGAGGCACACACTTAGGACACAATGGTTCATCTAAAGTATGCAATTTTACAACAAGGTTTTCCCACAGAAGGTTTCTTTAGAATCATGTTTTAGCTGTAAGTGCTTTTACATTCTTTACTTTTCCCAGAGAAATCATGATAGGAGAATCTGAAGTTCATGTCTCCTTTGAAGAATTTTCTCCTACCTTGTTAATGTTAATATACAGTGTGAACCAATTATTGTATGGTAAGAGGTTACTTCATTTACTTGATTAACTTATTCATTTGTGAGGAGGCAGTTAATTTCTCAAGGCTCTTAACTTCATCAATTTGTTTTCGACGTTGTGCTTTTGAACATATATGTTTTATCTTTTCAAGCGGTCAATTTTATTTTATTTTATTTTATTCCAATACATGACTGTCTAAATCTTGGATTCATCATTAAGATCTTATTAGTTGTTAATAAGATTTCATTGGGGTCAAGAGTCTAACCAGAAATATTAAAGATTTCACTTGGGCTTCACTTGAAGAGATAGACATAAGTATACTGTTTACATTTTCAACGGGTAAGATAGATCGAAGAGTTTCTTAATCAAGTTCCTTCTATTTATTATAATTTTATTATCTTCCAAGATTTAATCATTGATTTCACCTTAAGACCGTTCTAAGGACTCACCACAATAAGAGATTGTTGATTAGTTTACGTGGGATCACAAGGTATATTTGTTTCTCTTGTTTTCTTTTTGCTAGGTTCAAAACATAGTCCTCTACCAAACGACACATGACCAAAGGTAACCAAAGTGATGCAAGTTGATTCATGTTTAGATAATTATAATTAGGTTGACAATTCAAGGATAAATCATATTCTGAAAGGTGAAAATTCAACAAAGGATACGCATGTCAAAACCAGTTCATTTAATCTTATTGACAATAATATTTCTCAAATTGACTTTCAAACGATAACATCAACCTACATGAGAACAATACAAAATTATAATGCAATGCCTTCTAAATAGTCTTCACAATTTCCATACCAATGTTTTAAAGCAAAAGAAAAACATTCGTACAACAGCAGTTCCTAAGAAGGCTGGAATCCACTTTCTACACGTGTTTCTTTTTCTCTCTCTTTTTTTTTTCTTTTCTACTCAGGAAATCCTCCTGCACATTTGTTAGCACATGTCAGTTCGCAAGAACTGAGCACGATAAAAGCTATAACATTAAGACAATATGTTGTTATCTAACTGTTTCAAGGAAGAAAAGCACCGTTGATGATGAAAAATAATCCAAGAGTCTAAACAAGAGCAATTAAAGAGTTGTCCAAAAGCATAAAACATCAGAATAAAAAGGGACGACACTAACTCTATTTAATTATCATTTTCTCATAGGAGCAGTTAATAAACATCATAGTGAATTTCACCCATATCACAATAATGACCGTCATTTTAACAGGATAACATTTCGAAACAAAAACAATTACAAGAAGAGAATTAAGTTCAAACGTGATCTGTCCCTATTTGTTTAAGTTAGTTCACCAAGCCAAGGATTCACTATGCCACCCAGGGAAGATCCCAAATAATCACTCGACATGAGAATATCTAAACCAACATGACTTATTAATATTAAGATGATGTGCCTATAACAGTTAATTTTATGTCAGTACCGAATAAATAAATAGGAAAGAAAAGGGATGAAACACACAAATGACCTCGTATGGGTCACATCCTATCCTAACAATCCTTCTATTAAACTTTCTTCTAATCAAGAGAATGTCTTAAGAAAAAGGAAAAACTTGGCAAGACCAAACATAACCATTATAAATCTTACAGGAGGGTTACTCAATCATTCACAAGAACACAACACAGGATACATAGCTTCCAAGGATCTGTCGTCAACTACAAGTTGACTTAAACCTTTCTGGTCAATACATAACCATTCTACTACAATGACAGCAAGGAGGTAGTATCACAACGAACATCACAAAAACCAGTCAACCAATGAGTTTCCAAACACACCAACCTCTAAGTCACAGGAGAATGAAATTTAAACATCTTTACGGAGCAAAACGTAGGGTAATTTCTTACGCATGAAACCAACATCCCAATTTTAAGATTTGAAAACTTCCTCAATAATGATCCAGTAGATCTCGTATCCTCCAACAAGTGTGAAACAAAAACCAAGGTAAGAAAAAGAGTATTTCCTCTGACATTTTAAGCTATCCAGAAGAAATGTGAGTATCATCAAAAGAAGACATTCCATAGGATCATCTACATTCCTCAAAACATACAACAGTCACCAAGGGAGAGAAGGTGATTCCAAAGACAACAATCTCCAAATGGTGAACATGAATTGATATCAAATTATGACGATCAACCATGACACTCGAAGAATAAAAGTATTTCTTCGAGCGATTCAAAACAAATAACAAAAGCAACTAACCTAGTTGAAAGTAATATCAACTTGGCTCAATTCAAAAGTCAGTTAAGCTAAGCACACACCAAACCAACTAGGAAGGGTTACTAGAACCTAAAACAACTAAAAGAAAAGGATAGAGACAGGAATAGCATCATTCACCTATACACAATGCACTCGCAGTACTCAATCACTAATTCACAAATACCCAACATAAACCAGAACTACAGATCTCGAACCGAAACAAGAATAAGAACAAAACAGGAACTATAAGGTTGAGTCCAACAACAATGTTTGATAAAACATTCAAATCATGAGTCCAACACAAAGAACTAGGGGATATTCATTACAGGAACCCCACCTCTTTTGTTTTATTAGTCTTAAGAACAAAGTTCACCCAACTAATATTTATTAAAACCCAGAAAACAATATAAAAGCTTCAACCAGCGCAATCATTTCTAATGCCAAAAAAAATACAAGGAAGCAAGGGAAGTGGAAACCAAACAGCATACCATCACACGAGACATTTATATGAAGAGTAGAGTTATTTAATGAATCAGTTAAATAACAGCATAAGAATCAATGGTATAGAGAATATCATGCTGATTAAGCTCCGTAGTCAATAACAAGATGGACAGGGGCTGCTGCAACAAAGAACCCAAGCCTAATTCCATTTTCTTCAAGCTCGTTGGGCACCCAAACATCGAACATCTTCACGTTGGCATAGGTAGGAGTTCACGGCCAGGGTGGGTGGTCTAAAATACTTGCCATCATCCTCCCAACACCGCTCCAAGATTAGCCCTAGAACTTCTGTAGGCCCCATTTTTGGCAATTGAACTTGATCCTTCGTCATTCATCCAAACACCTCCACCATCTCCATATGCATCTGATTGCTTCTAATTTGGACCTCCTAACCTTGGTGCTCTCATATTAGGAGTAGCCCTAGTCTGAGACAAAGCAAAAGAAGATGGCTTTATAACCAAGAAAAATCTCTTGGTACATGTGCTCCATCACCATAAAACAGTCCCTAGACTTAGCATCCTCACCTTTTCCTTGCATCCCATAACTTGCAATCATGGTTGTCCATGAGAATACATCACTTTTAGGCATTTGTTCAAATACTTGGCGTGCAACTCTAAAATTCCCACATTTGCAATACATGTCTACAAGGGCATTCATTACTATAATAACAAATCAAAACCACTTCTTAGTATGAAGACGTGGATCTCCTTCCCCTGATGCAAATTCGACAGGTGAGAAATTACTGGAAGAACAGTTGCAAAGGTAACATTGTTGGGTTTCGTGTCAGCCAGATGCATTTGTTGAGAGAGATCTAAACTTTCCTCATAATGTCCACTCTGTGCATACCCTACAATCATTGTATTCCATGACACTATTGTTTTCTCAGTACATGTTCTGAATCTGAACAATATCCTGCTACCTTCATCTCCCAAGACATTTTCTCCAACATTACATAGATCTCCTATGCCTGTGGGTGCGATCTGTCACCTACACAAAAAGCATGCACCTTTTTATTGCCTTTAATCCAACTACACCCGCTTTCTTTTTAATTCCTCTATCCTTCATCGATCTCCTAAAAGTTCTCTTCATAAAAGCAAACCGTGCTTCATGAATATTCTGATATGAAACAGATCCACCTCTATGAGATCCTCTTCCATGAGTTACATCGTAGAACAAGCAAGGTTTCAGTAGAGAATCTCTGTAATAAATTTCATCGGGTCTCCTGGTAACACTCTCACTGTCACTTAATCGATTCTGATAGAAATATATTGAAGTAGAATCCCAAATTTGAGGATGCATTCAACACTGAACAGAAAACAACATAGCAACAGATGTGCATTTCGCACACCATTGCACCATTCAACACACGCCTGCTACACTAGCTGGTTTCCACGCCCCTCCTCCACGAGGAACCAGTCTCCACCTGATCGAGGGCATTGAGGATGTCGAGGCCTGAGATGGCGAAGTAGGCGAGAGTGAGACGATTAGTGTCCTGCTCCTGATACTTGCTCGGTAGACCATCCAACACTGTTCTATTCTGGCTCCATAACCGATCTGCTCCATTGGTCGGCTCCCACACTATTCTTCACCCTCTGCAAGAAATGGAAATCAAAAACAATTTTGCACATAAGAAGAGACATGAACACGAAACAAGACATCCTTGAACCCAAACGGACACAAACAACACAAAAAAATTAGAGGCTCGATACACACAAAAAAAAAAAGAAGAAAGTAGCACACGAGTTCAAACCCCACATCAAATGATACATGAAAAAGAGAGTAGAGATTCTGTTCCTTCACCACACAATCATGCATCCAGACAGAGAAGGGCATGTAGAGCACGGAAGTCAGCCAAAATATTTACAAATCAAAATTTTAATAAATGCGGGGAAGTGCGGCCACCTACTGGGAGATTTCAACACGCCAAGCAGAAATTACATGTTCATTTAAGAAGTGACAAGAGATGTCACCCATCCACCATTAACCATAGCATAAATTTTATTTTGGAGCCCCAAGTTCAAAGGCGCCACCACACCTTTGGTAGGTGTAAAGCAAAGACGCCACAAGGTGTAAATTTCGTGCCAAAATGGGATGTTTGGAACAGCCTATGGGCATCCATCAAAACCATAATGGAGACGGGATTTTCGTCATATGCTGTATTCGCAAGTGTCCTGGCGAACATGTATGTAAATTTTTGGAAGTATACACATGACAAGCAAAAAGGACAAGGGTGTAACAAAAAATTCGATGCCGAACACGGCATTACATTCTCCTCCCCTTAAGAAAAGCATCGTCCTCGATGCGGCATAACACAATGGAAAGGAAATGGTTCGCAACCAAGAACAGGTAAAGGAGAAAGTACACTTTATGGTTTAAAAATTTTAGTTGATTAAAGCATGGTCACAAGTAGCCTTAGGAACATTTGGTAGAAATTTTAACTTTCAATGTTCTGTGAAGATTGGCAGTTCCCTCTTGTTTGTTATTTCATTAGTTCCTTTCCATTAGCATTATTCTTGGTTTAATTTCTTTTAAAATTTCATCATCGAAGAGTTTTGGTTTATTCCTTATTGTGGGTGCTCAACATGAACTGCTAACACAACACCCTATCAGGTTCACAAGACACTACAGATTCATAAGCACACAAGTATATACTTCAAGACTGTATTACACCACAAAAGGTTACTCAAATACGGAATGGATTAGGCACAGTCCACATAACATAGTACACGTCACACATCTATGGCTGACATATAAAATACTCAAACAAAAGAGTACTACAATCCACCAGACATTTCCTCAATTTGCATCAATGAAAATTTCACATAACTCCAAACAAAAGCTACAGGTACATAGTGTCCACAAGGGAATCAACGCCATATCCACAACATCACAACACATATCCATCTGACATGAGTAACACATGCATCAAAAGACCACTACCAAACATCACAATAACTCAACATATGTCCCAGAACATCAACCATACACACAAATATCATATGCCTCCCTCAACTCTTATGCCTCCCTCAAGTCTCTTATGCCTCCCTCAAACTCTTATGCCTCCCTCAAGTCTCTTATGCCTCCCTCAAACTCTTATGCCTCCCTCAAATCTCTTATGCCTCCCTCAAACTCTTATGCCTCCCTCAAGTCTCTTATGCCTCCCTCAAGGAGGCCGGTTGACCCTATGGTCCAAGACACATAGAGTTCGAACACTCCTAACCCAAGTGACATAATAACGCGTGGTTCAACAACCCGCTAGTTATATGTACTCCTTGGGGCATACCCCCATACAACGAAGCGGGTCCATAGGTCCAACCAATCCATGGTGCATCCTATGACCCTATTCCACACATCACGACAATAGAACCAGCACAACAATCCAATCAAAGTGCCAAGTGGCAAAGTACAAGCCTTGGGCAAGGCGGTAAAATTCCAAATTTAAAAGAAGACCCAAAATCAAGCAAAATAAATGGCCAAATAGCCATAGTTAGTATCAAAATCCCCATGTTAGTGCCACAAACCAAGGAAATGCCCAAAATTGTAAAGCATGGCAATCAAGAAAAGTTGCTGGTCCTTACAAAATAAAGTAAAAAGCTCAATTTACGAATAAAATCAACTTATAATAATGTCACATTACGATAACTGTGTGGCCTTATCTAGCCACCAAAGGGGTACTCAACGTTCTTGCTTTTCGGAACATTGAACCTCGAGCCTCACTAAATACATATCAATAATACAACTGTCATCACCTCCATCTGAATCATCCCGCCACCACTTCGACAAGGCTAAACATAGTCATAGTTGCACTTAGGTTGCATACATACAACCACATAGGGAGAGAGGAAAGATTCACATGTTATCTACTAAACTGAGTTTTGGCTCGAGTTAGTGACCCATGGTACACCATTCCTCACTCTCAACATACACTTCTACCGATTTCCCTCAGGATCGGTTAGCGTAAGGTTCACAACATAACATACAACAACATCACTAACATAACGGTGGCACACACATAACTACCATAATGTCTTACATATGGTACATATACAGGGTAGATCACGATCATACATTCACTGAGTGTAACACATCACTTTACCACATTCTGCACCCAAAGTGCAAGCACCATACGATAGGGTTCATACACTCACCGTATGACCCAAAATCACAACATGAAGCATTACATATTTGCACAGTCATACATACGATGAACATAGTACATCTCAACATAACATCCATTGCTGCATAACAAGGTGGTACACACATTTCTTCAAAACATGGTAAAAAATCATGATACAACTCATTTCTTTTAACATCAATCTAGTCATACAACACATTGATACACCCACATATCACAATATGCCACAATGCTCTAACACTATGTCATCCACTATATAATTCTTTTCACACGCCACAAACAGTAATTCACACGTGAACTCTTCATAGAATCCACAAGAAGGAGAGAGAATACTCCCATCCCCAACATATCAACATGATCACAAACATGCACAAGGTGACATACACATCACGTGCGTTCACAATATCACAATTACGACAATAATCACATCACGTTTAAAGCACATTACTCTTCCAATATCTACCACCATCATGCAACATCATCATCATCATGCAATATCATCATGTAACACCACCACCACCATGTAACATCATCATATAACACCAATCCGGCCCATAGGTTCGAGAGCATGAACCTACGCTCTGATACCAAGTGTAACACACCAAAATCACACACCCAAACAACACAGTAAAAGACAAGATATTTTTTTTTTTGACTCGCTTGAAGATAATACGACACTACACAAGTTCTCTAGGGAATACAATCAACTAAAGACATGCTTTCCACAACATGGACCCACACTGGTTACGGATAAACATGAGGCACACACTTAGGACACAATGGTTCATCTAAAATATGCAATTTTACAACAAGGTTTTCCCACAGAAGGTTTCTTTAGAATCATGTTTTAGCTGTAAGTGCTTTTACATTCTTTACTTTTCCCAGAGAAATCATGATAGGAGAATCTGAAGTTCATGTCTCCTTTGAAGAATTTTCTCCCACCTTGTTAATGTTAATATACAGTGTGAACCAATTATTGTATGGTAAGAGGTTACTTCATTTACTTGATTAACTTATTCATTTGTGAGGAGGCAGTTAATTTCTCAAGGCTCTTAACTTCATCAATTTGTTTTCGACGTTGTGCTTTTGAACATATATGTTTTATCTTTTCAAGCGGTCAATTTTATTTTATTTTATTTTATTCCAGTACATGACTGTCTAAATCTTGGATTCATCATTAAGATCTTATTAGTTGTTAATAAGATTTCATTGGGGTCAAGAGTCTAACCAGAAATATTAAAGGTTTCACTTGGGCTTCACTTGAAGAGATAGACATAAGTATATTGTTTACATTTTCAACGGGTAAGATAGATCGAAGAGTTTCTTAATCAAGTTCCTTCTATTTATTATAATTTTATTATCTTCCAAGATTTAATCATTGATTTCACCTTAAGACCGTTCTAAGGACTCACCACAATAAGAGATTGTTGATTAGTTTACGTGGGATCACAAGGTATATTTGTTTCTCTTGTTTTCTTTTTGCTAGGTTCAAAACATAGTCCTCTACCAAACGACACATGACCAAAGGTAACCAAAGTGATGTAAGTTGATTCAAGTTTAGATAATTATAATTAGGTTGACAATTCAAGGATAAATCATATTCTGAAAAGTGAAAATTCAACAAAGGATACGCATGTCAAAACAAGTTCATTTAATCTTATTGACAATAATATTTCTCAAATTGACTTTCAAACGATAACAACAACCTACATGAGAACAATACAAAATTATAATGCAATGCCTTCTAAATAGTCTCCACAATTTCCATACCAATGTTTTAAAGCAAAAGAAAAACATTCGTACAACAGCAGTTCCTAAGAAGGCTGGAATCCACTTTCTACACGTGTTTCTTTTTCTCTCTTTTTTTTTTCTTTTCTACTCAGGAAATCCTCCTGCACATTTGTTAGCACATGTCAGTTCGCAAGAACTGAGCACGATAAAAGCTATAACATTAAGACAATATGTTGTTATCTAACTGTTTCAAGGAAGAAAAGCACCGTTGATGATGAAAAATAATCCAAGAGTCTAAACAAGAGCAATTAAAGAGTTGTCCAAAAGCATAAAACGTCAGAATAAAAGGGACGGCACTAACTCTATTTAATTATCATTTTCTCATAGGAGCAGTTAATAAACATCATAGTGAATTTCACCCATATCACAATAATGACCATCATTTTAACAGGATAACATTTCGAAACAAAAACAATTACAAGAAGAGAATTAAGTTCAAACGTGATCTGTCCCTATTTGTTTAAGTTAGTTCACCAAGCCAAGGATTCACTATGCCACTGGAAGATCCCAAACAATCAATCGACATGAGAATATCTAAACCAACATGACTTATTAATATTAAGATGATGTGCCTATAACAGTTAATTTTATGTCAGTACCGAATAAATAAATAGGAAAGAAAAGGGATGAAACACACAAATGACCTCGTATGGGTCACATCCTATCCTAACAATCCTTCTATTAAACTTTCTTCTAATCAAGAGAATGTCTTAAGAAAAAGGACAAACTTGGCAAGACCAAACATAACCATTATAAATCTTACAGGAGGGTTACTCAATCATTCACAAGAACACAACACAGGATACATAGCTTCCAAGGATCTCGTAAGTCAACTACAAGTTCACTTAAACCTTTCTCTGTCAATACATAACCATTCTACTACAATGACAGCAAGGAGGTAGTATCACAACGAACATCACAAAAACCAGTCAACCAATGAGTTTCCAAACACACCAACCTCTAAGTCACAGGAGAATGAAATTTAAACATCTTTACGGAGCAAAACGTAGGGTAATTTCTTACGCATGAAACCAACATCCCAATTTTAAGATTTGAAAACTTCCTCAATAATGATCCAGTAGATCTCGTATCCTCCAACAAGTGTGAAACAAAAACCAAGGTAAGAAAAAGAGTATTTCCTCTGACATTTTAAGCTATCCAAAAGAAATGTGAGTATCGTCAAAAGAAGACATTCCATAGGATCAGCTACATTCCTCAAAACATACAACAGTCACCAAGGGAGAGAAGGTGATTCCAAAGACAACAATCTCCAAATGGTGAACATGAATTGATATCAAATTATGATGATCAACCATGACACTCGAAGAATAAAAGTATTTCTTCGAGCGATTCAAAACAAATAACAAAAGCAACTAACCTAGTTGAAAGTAATATCAACTTGGCTCAATTCAAAAGTCAGTTAAGCTAAGCACACACCAAACCAACCGGGAAGGGTTACTAGAACCTAAAACAACTAAAAGAAAAGGATAGAGACAGGAATAGCATCATTCACCTATACACAATGCACTCGCAGTACTCAATCACTAATTTGCAAATACCCAACATAAACCAGAACTACAGATCTCGAACCAAAACAAGAATAAGAACAAAACAGAACTATAAGGTTGAGTCCAACAACAATGTTTGATAAAACATTCAAATCGTGAGTCCAACACAAAGAACTAGGGGATATTCATTACAGAACCCCACCTCTTTTGTTTTATTAGTCTTAAGAACAAAGTTCACCCAACTAATATTTATTAAAACCCAGAAAACAATATAAAAGGCTTCAACCAGCGCAATCATTTCTAACGCCAAAAAAAATACAAAAGAGCAAGGGAAGTGGAAACCAAACAACATACCATCACACGAGACATTTATATGAAGAGTAGAGTTATTTAATGAATCAGTTAAATAACAACATAAGAATCAATGGTATAGAGAATATCGTGCCTGATTAAGCTCCCGCAGTCGATAACAAGATGGACAGGGCCTGCAACAGCAACCCAAGCCTAATTCCATTTTCTTCAAGCTCGTTGGGCGCCCAAACATCGAACATCTTCACGTTGGCACAGGTAGGAGTTCACGGCCAGGGTGGGTGGTCTAAAATACTTGCCATCATCCTCCCAACACCGCTCCAAGATTAGCCCTAGAACTTCTGTAGGCCCCATTTTTGGCAATTGAACTTGATCCTTCGTCATTCATCCAAACACCTCCACCATCTCCATATGCATCTGATTGCTTCTAATTTGGACCTCCTAACCTTGGTGCTCTCATATTAGGAGCAGCCCTAGTCTGAGACAAAGCAAAAGAAGATGGCTTTATAACCAAGAACAATCTCTTGGTACAGGCTCCATAACCATAAAACAGTCCCTAGACTTAGCATCCTCACCTTTTCCCTGCATCCCATAACCTGCAATCATGGCTGTCCATGAGAATACATCACTTTTAGGCATTTGTTCAAATACTCGGCGTGCAACTCTAAAATTCCCACATTTGCAATACATGTCTACAAGGGCATTCATTACTATAATAAACAAATCAAAACCACTTCTTAGTATGAAGACGTGGATCTCCTTCCCCTGATGCAAATTCGACAGGTGAGAAATTACTGGAAGAACAATTGCAAAGGTAACATTGTTGGGTTTCGTGTCAGCCAGATGCATTTGTTGAAAGAGATCTAAACTTTCCTCATAATGTCCACTCTGTGCATACCCTGCAATCATTGTATTCCATGACACTACTGTTTTCTCAGTACATGTTCTGAATCTGAACAATATCCTGCTACCTTCATCTCCCAAGACATTTTCTCCAACATTGCATAGATCTCCTGTGCCTGTGGGTGCGATCTGTCACCTACACAAAAAGCATGCACCTTTTTATTGCCTTTAATCCAACTACACCCAGTTTCTTTTTAATTCCTCTATCCTTCATCGATCTCCTAAAAGTTCTCTTGCAAAGCAAACTGTGCTTCATGACTATTCTGATATGAAACAGATCCACCTCTATGAGATCCTCTTCCATGAGTTACATCGTAGAACAAGCAAGGTTTCAGTAGAGAATCTCTGTAATAAATTTCATCGGGTCTCCTGGTAACACTCTCACTGTCACTTAATCGATTCTGACAGAAATATCTTGAAGTAGAATCCCGAATTTGAGGATGCATTCGACACTGAACAGAAAACAACATAGCAACAGATGTGCATTTCGCACACCGTTGCACCATTCAACACACGCCTGCTATACTAGCTGGTTTCCACGCCCCTCCTCCACGAGGAACCAGTCTCCACCTGATCGAGGGCATTGAGGATGTCGAGGCCTGAGATGGCGAAGTAGGCGAGAGTGAGATGATTAGTGTCCTGCTCCTGATACTTACTCGGTAGACCATCCAACACTATTCTATTCTAGCTCCATAACCAATCTGCTCCATTGGTCGGCTCCCACACTATTCTTCACCCTCTGCAAGAAATGGAAATCAAAGAACAGCAGACAACTAAGAGACATGAACACGACACAAGACATCCTTCAACCCAAATGGACACAAACAACACAAAAAAATCAGAGGCTCGATACACACAAAAAAACAAAGAAGAAAGTAGCACACAGAGTTCAAACCCCCACATCAAACAGACATGAAAACAGAGAGTAGAGATTCTGTTCCTTCACCACACAATCATGCATCCAGGACAGAGAAGGGCACGCAGACCACGGAAGTCAGCCAAAAGATTTGCAAATCAAAATTTTAATAAATGCAGGGAAGTGCGGCCACCTACCAGGGAGATTTCAACATGCCAAGCAGGAAATTATAGGTTCATTTAAGAAGTGACAAGAGATGTCACCCATCCGCCAGCTAACCATAGCATAAATTTTATTTTATTTTATTTTTGGAGCCCCACGTTCAAAGGCGCCACCACAACCTTTGGTAGGTGTAAAGAAAAGACGCCACAAGGTGTAAATTTCGTGCCAAATGGGATGTTTGGAACAGCCTATGGGCATCCATCAAAACCATAATGGAGACGGGATTTTCATCATATGTTGTATTTGCAAGTGTCCTGGCGAACATGTATGTAAATTTTTGGAAGTATACACATGACACGCAAAAGGACAAGGGCGTAACAGTGAAATTCGATGCCGAACACGGCATTACAGGGGTGAATATGTGTTTCCTTAAAATTTGAAAACACTTATAAAACTTAGCAAATCATTAAATCTTGATCAACATTTACCATGAAGGAACAATGACATTCACACATAAACAAGTAATAATCAAGCACACATGAAAACAACTTTTAATGTGGTAAACCTTTAAAGGGAGAAAAACCCATTAGATTCAAAGCACTATGATAGAAAATTTTCCTATAATGATTATATAGATCTCAATTTATTGAGCACCCACCGAACTTGAAGCACCAACTCCAAAAAAACTTTGGAAAGCACCTACTTGACCTTTTGCAAGCACTACTTACATAGAAAAACAACTCCCAAAAATTCAATCAAGAACCTACTTAACCTTTCACAAGCTCCAACTTATAAGGACAACCATTCCCGACTTGTTAAGCACCCACTTAGACTTTTCAGATTTTTGATTACCTTCGTCTAGTTTCTTAAACCAACAATTTTTGTTATTCATCTCATATATCTTTGTTCTCCTTCTTTACGCTCCTTGAATCGACTATTTTCTCACTCCATAATTTTGTAAATACAAATTTCAATGGCCTCTTTCACTCACACACTTTTGTCCCTCTTTCATATATGAATGAAATCACATTCCTCCACGCTTCCTCATCTTGTAGTACTTCCAATTCACTCTTAATAAATATTTATATACATACACAATATTCCTCACACACACAAGAATGTACTTCTCATACATTTCTCTTTCTTGGAGGGTTGTAAGTAAAGGAACAAGAATCCATTTCACTTCTTCTTCTCATCTTGAATCTCTTAGTTATTGTAGCCTAAAAACACAGGTCATGAAGATTCTTCCATCAACACTTGATGCATTCACTTTCAAATCCTTCTAATGCTTGGAGATATTTTTCTTACCTTTGGTTCACTTTCAAGGACTTGTAGCAACACTACCACTTTAAAATTTGACATGTGGATTTAAGAAAGGTACTAATGAACTTACACGCTTAGAAAACTAGTCTTCGAAACTCATCTAGTTCATGCATTCAACCTTCTATTCAAGGCTCTATGTCTTGGGAAACTAATCAAGCCAATAGATTACATCACTTCAGAGAATATATCTCAACTAAGCTTGTATTTCAAGGATTACCTAGAATGGGTTCCAAGTCCCAAGAACCGGTCTTTCTTTAGTTTTCTTTTAACATACCAAAACTCACTTTCATGGAAAAAAAAATACTTGATACACTTCACCAAGAACCTCAAAAAAAAATTCAAAAACTCAAATCTATTGATTGTGTGGATAAGAACACATTTCCATTTGTTCCTCAAACCTTCTTTACATGCAAAATGGAATAGTTCGACCATTAGAGCTTGCAAAAAAATTCACCTCGACAGATAAATTCATAAGCTTCAACATGTCATGTGGGAACTTCCTTATCTTTCCATGCTAACTTTTCACTTCATCACCAAGCTTTCACATCAAAATCCTCTGTCAAACAAACTCAACTAGTTTTTCCTCTTCTATCCTTAAGCGATAGGTCATCTTGTTTTCCCTGTTTCAAAAAAATATTGCAAAGAAACTACCTAAAACTTCGTATAAGAACTTAGGGTACATATAAATATTTCTCATACACCAATATTTTAAACATGAAAACTTTATCACATTATTGCAAATGATAATCTTCATAAAATAATGATTTTTTTTTACTTTCTCCTCACTCCTAGAAGAAGAAAATACCACCAAATTGAGCTACAAGGAGTCCTGTACATCCTTAAGTCTTCACATAAAATTTCCCAATTCATAAAATGACCAAAAAGATGAGTTTTTCTCCATTTCTCTAAATTAAGGGTTTAGGAGGGTTTAAACCCCTTCATTTGTTAAGGATAGTTCATAATCCATAGGGCATCATTTTAAATTATTCAACTTGCAAAACATTCTAGACTAAATTCACAGACGTTGATGAAAATCTTAGGTCACCATGTAAAATTTTAACATATGAATGAGTTCTTCAAACTCAACTCGCGAGTTGGAAATGACCATTTTAGAGCTCGATAGGACTAAAAATTTATTTTCTTGCTTCTCTATTTGATTTTTGACTTTAAAAAATTTCCACAATGTTGTAATGACCTCCTTAACATGTCCTAATGCTCTTTTTTCTCTACACTTATATGAAAATCATCATTCACCTTGAATTTCTCATGTTCTCCTAGATTTTCCTTAAGAACATGCCTCCAAATGACCTTAATCATGCCTCTAATAGTTGGATATTTACCTATGGCAGCTTCCACATCATCTTTAAACTATCACACCACACTCTTCATGTTTGTAGTTCACTTCCTATTGACATTTTTCACACATAAGCCATGATGTACAAGAGTTCAACTCGAAAATTTTGTTTCTCATATTGGAGGGCTAAAGTTGATGGACCTAACTAAGGAAGAAGAGAAAAGTGAACATATGTTATCGTTGTGAAAGTTTCAAAATTCCTATCCCCATTCCCCTAAAATTCCTTTCAAATTCATCATCTTCATCAAGATCATGCATCAACCCTTCAAAAATTGATGTAGGGTCCTGATAGAGATGGAAAAGGCATGAAAATTTGAAGATGGACATCCCAAAGCAACCAGAGGGACAATCCACACACTTTGAAAGTTGAAGTGAGTTCGATTGTTTGATTTGATTCATTTTAGTTTCATGATATACAATATACAATTAATTCACTTATTCCTTATGATTATATGAAATTAACTTAGTGTTTTGAGTTGTAAAAGGTTCATTTAACATCATGTTAATGAAAAGAAATGCAAAGGAAACATGTACAGATCATCACATTAAGTAATGTATTTTTCATTCATAAATAAATGGTACAATGATCTCATAAAAGCCATGGGATATGGCTATCAAAATTAAAGGAATGCATATAAATGGAAAATTAAAAAATGCAAGGAAGAATAAACCTATCATTGCTTGATTTCTAGGCCACTCCAAGATTTTTGATTTTCTCCGTGATTCTTCTTCATCATACCTGAAAGGAAAGAATTAAAAGGGTTAGATATCAAGGTCTCTAAATCCTTATATCTAACCAAATTTATATGTATATGCATCATCCTTTAGAAGAAAGAAATAAAGAGAGTTGCTGAGTTGAAAACACCTATTTCCATATTTTACAAAGTCCCAAGAAATCCAGACGGCTTGCAAAGATTGTCAAACATTCAGGAAAATACAACAAGTTATTTCAGTTCGGATCAACTAAAAAGAGATATAAAGATAAATTTCGACAATGAACAATCTTCTTTGCATATAATCAAGATCAGTTTGTAACTCATGTAAAGAAAGGAAAACCATTGTACACTTATAAAGCAATGATTGAGATGTCTAAACAAAAGTGAGTTGTTATAGTGAACAAAATACAAATTGATTTTTAAGAGAAGCATTTTATCGAATTATAATCAACATTCAAGGTATGTAAGTTTCAGTATACCAAAAATGATTTAATTATCTAGGAGGTAGTCTTGTATGGGTTTCTCTGCAAGATATATAAAAAAGGCTAGATTTTGTATATAAGAGCAACAAGTACAAATTTGTATAATTTCATAAATTCAATTAAAAATTCACCATCATTTTTCATGTACAATAAGTTATCTAGATTTTAATATTAATCAAGTATAAGAATCATATAATGAGTAAGATAATTCCATACATGTAAAAATAATGATCTCACATGATGCAGCTAATGGATACAACAACAACTCACAATTCATATTTTGAAGGACTATGTAAATTGAATGAGAATCAATTACGCATTATTTAAGGATTATAACCCTCTCAAAAGAAAAATGTTTTGCATTTAGATTAGAAAATACAAATTTTTAGAAAGTGAAATTAGAAAAAGTTTATCATAAACAAAATAGTAGTGCTCATTAATGAATCAAAAATGCAAAACAGGCTAGAAAAAGTAAGTTTCATCTACAACTAAAGTATTATAGGTTGATAATCAATGATCAAATCTTCATAACATAGAAATATACAACAATGGAAATTATCTCATAAAGATACCAGATGGATCAAGTACGGAGAGTAAAATATGTCATGGTATAGAAAAGAGGCTTCAACCATATGTATGCAAATATGAGAACTTCATCAAGGAATGCAAAAATATATGCCACTACTGAGGAAACATGTTTTCAAATCTTAGTTGATCACATATTTTTAGAATAAAAAAATTCCAACATTATAATACACCATTTGAGCTCAATTTCCAACAAATACAAGTTTACAAATTGAAAAAGGAAGTACAAATCTTAACTTTCAATCAAGGAAATATCACAAGATACAGTAAAAAAATAAAATATCTAGAGATGGTATAATTAAATTAAAAAAAACTTCAAGATCATTGGTATCCAATAGTTAAACTAAATGTTAAGGATTCAAGAACCCACGGATAATATCCAGCAAGTTGGCCATGGGAGAAGAACACGTCAATTTCAATCAAGATACACAAAAGGTGCAAGAAACATAGCCCAAGCTCCAATTCCCTCATCAATGGCATCCAAGGCGGAAGAAAACGAGAATACCAAGGTAGATAATCTTGACAGGGGAAAATGGAGGCCTCATCTTTTTGCAAACATCCCCATAAGTTTCAAAAAGTCATTTTTTTGGAGAATGAGAGAGAGTTCGTGGTTTGAACCCTAATACCAATTGAGCCACATAAAATTTAACCTTGTTTAATTTAACCTTACCCAAGTTGAATTATCTCCTCATACAAGATGATTAAATCATGGTAGGATTTTTATTAATTTGATTATTCCAATTATTTTCCATAGGGATGTATCATCTTTTAATTCAAAAACATAATATTATTAGCCAACAAACCAAACGTGAGAAATAAATCAACACATGCACACAATGCTAAAAATATCTTTTTCCAAATAATACAAAGCAAAGTTACCTTAATTTTTCTAGATTTTCTTAACCCATGCTAAAAGGTTGTACACGTACCTTATTCCATGCAAAAGGTGGATTGGAGAGTTAAAGAAACTTGAACAAAGGGGAGATAAGTGCAAATAACACAAATTGAGGGTGGATTTCACTCAAGTGCATGGGGGATAAAAAATTATTTTATTCTTTTGCAAGGGTAAAGATGGAGTTTATTTATTTTTAATCAAAATTGTGTAAAGGAGGTCGACTCAAACTGATGTTAAGGTTTCTTTTCCTTTTTGACATGAGAACTAGCATTGGATTTGTCTCCAAATATTTCAACCTATGTTGTAACTAAAATTGTTGAGCACTTAAGTCCACTTTTCCTCTCATATTTTCCTATATAGACTAGTGTTATTGAATTAGTAGGCGATTCAGGTTGTTGTAAGAAATTGTTGTAGAAATGTTTCAAAGAACTATCGTACTAGAAATAAATTGTTCTACTTTTTCTAAGTTTCTTTCCAATCTTATGCAATAAAATAGTTGATTCTCGTTATTTATCCTTGAATTTTTAATTTAATTTGTTATGTTATATGCCCGTATTATAACAAATATTTTTTCTACGTCTTTTCATTATGCATGGAAATTGAAAACTATGTATTTTGAGTCACCCCTTCACAAATTTATATTATTTTACCTTAAAATCTCACTCAAATCGCTTTGGTTAATGAGAAATTAAAGCTTTTGTAAATTTTTACACACTCCCATCTCAACAGTCTCCAAAATTTATGGTGTATCACCCCCTTTCTTTTCCAAGTTTCATTCTAATCCTTACCCCGTTAGATCTAGTTAGGGATAAACTAAAGGGAAAAAGACCTCCAAATTTGGAGATTTTCTTCAACTTTTGCAATACCCACATCCCATCAGGTGTTTCTATTTTATATCTTTATAAGTGAAGATAAAGAAAATTAGAAGTCATTAATCCTCACAAAGGTGCAATTCTGCTAGATAATAGTTTTTAGCACACCCGGTTTAACAATGGATCAGATTTAAGTTATTATTTTTAGCGTATGTATGAATATGGTGTTTTCTCATGGCTGTACTCAAAATTTAAGTTTCCCCAAATTAGTAACTTGATCTAATTTTTGCAAGAGTGATCAACACTCAAAAGGACATAAATATTGATTTATGAGTTGCAATCAACCAAGAACCACTCAAAAAGTTTCAACTGTTTTTGTTTCATTTACTATTCTAGATGATTATTTTGACAAATCAACACTATTACAATGAAGATTAGATGCTTCAGGAGGAATTAATTACCTTTTTTCCATTTTTGAGAACTAATATTGATGATTGCTCGAAATTGAGAATTTAAAGGAGAACACATCTAGTGACTTCGTGAAGTTGATTTTAGACCAATACTACATGTTCCATGCCTAAGGTGACAACAAGGTCTTATGTTAGAGGTATTCCATCTAAATTCTTGTAATTACCTCTTAATTCAGCTTAAAAAAATATTTAATCTCACTTCCCCTTATAATAGGACACATACTCCTACTACTCCCAAAGTTTTATAATTCAAATCCCTATATCCAAAATGGCTTCCCAAAAAATATTCTTTTGGTATCTTTCATTGGTGGAATTCCTTTTTGCTTGACCAATTTGATGTTACACCATCAACTTCACTAAAAATTCTTCCTTATTTTAATTGTGAGGACTAAACAAAACCTTTATAACATATGAGAGAGTTATCAAATTTGTGTTCTATCCATAACATAACTCAAGAGAATGTGGCGTTGAGTTTATTCAATGCGTATTTTAAAGGAAGAGCTCTTATTTGGTATAAAATTCTAGCCATAGTAAGCATTACTATATGTGACCTATTTGGGACTGCATTTTGTAAGAAATTTAAAGATAAATAAGATAATTTTTCATTGGTAGAATAACTAACTATAATTAAAAGAGCACGACATGATTTTATGGCTAGTTTCAATTTCAGTTTGCTAGAACATGGAATAGAATACTACCAACTGTAAAGCCTTCATATAAACATGTTTTCCTTTATTATCTAAGATCATTAAATAGCGATATTGCATCAATGTTTAAGTTAATGGGTGGTTCCATGCTCCTTGCGGCTTATGATAGCCATAAGGAATAAAAATAGCCTTATACGGGATGGTAAATTACCCTCAAGACCCTCAATGCCCATTCTTTGCAAAGTTGGCTCCTATTCCACCACCTTTACAAATAATTGAACTGTTTTTTTGTTCAACCTAATGATTTCACCAAATAATGGGAACGTTACGATCATTAGAAAATGGGTTAACACCAATGAAGAGTAAAATAAATCATCCTAAAAATCATTACCAAGCACCTTACAAAGATGTTAGACCCCCTTACCAAGTAAAATTATAATTACATACCTCCTTACCAACCAAAACTAACTAATCCTAAAGCCCCTTCCTCTTCTAATGCCCTTGTACCGAAGTAAATTTTTCCCAAGAGTTTGAATGGTGATTCCTTGTTATCTTCCCCATTCCCCAAATGGAAACCTGAACCTAAGCCTTGTTACCCAACCTCACTTTGAAACATCTCACATGCCTCAAATGGAGGGTGGACAATAATAAATTCATATTTAAAGGTAGCCATATCAAGTAATGGTAAAATATGAAAGATGATCCTTGTGTAGTCTTGACCAGATCTAAAAAGAGGGCTCTGAAGAGGAACAAGAAAGAGAAAAGAGTGAAAATGTACCTCCTACTTCATATAAAAATACCAGCAGTTCTAGTACAACTCCAAGAAAGAAGCTCATAAAATCCCAAATGTAACAAGTGTATTTTTATCATAGATTTCTAAATCTACATAGGTTTAATCATCTCTTTCTAGTGCTCAATCAAATAATATTACAACATCTTTAAATAGTGTTGAATGTATGAGGAAGAGTAATGTTAATATTTCATTATGGTATGATTTAAACCTTCCAGGAAAGAAATATATTCTTGCTAAGGTGCTTGCAAGTTTGTAATTTCCATCAAATTCAACTTAAAAGCAACCACATAAGGCTAACATGGTTCTTACAACTATAGGATATGAAAAAATTAATGAAGTTAATTAGATGGTGGATAAGTTACTAAATACTACATATATCAAAAAACAACCTCCTTTATACCTTTCAATCATTATTGGAGATCACTTGGTCCACAATTGCATGGTAGATAGTGGAGCAAGTAGTAATGTCATGCCAAATGCCATTGCAGATAAGCTTGGCCTAATTTATTAGTGATCTACAAAAATCATATTGAAGCTTGATGGGATAGTAGTTAAAACGGTTGGATTAATTAAGGATCTAAAGGTATCATTACATGTTCATCCTAATGTAATAATTTTACAAGATGTAAATATTGTAGATTTTCCCCTACTTGGTGCTTTGCTTGTCAAGAGACTTCAAAAGAAAACTTAGAGGGTAGCTCTCATAAACTTGATCTTATCATTTCTTTACCACGAAGTATGGTACAAAATTTACCATTAATTCAAAATATTTGGCAAAATTTCATGTTGAGCCTCATATTTCACATTCTGCTCCTAACTATGTTGTAATTGATCAAGAATATTTTGATAGCAATGCTAAAATTTCCACTTTATATGGTGTTTCCAACATGTTCATAGATGATCAGAAATAAGAAAACTATGGTAATGATCCCTATACTTAAATAGAGGAAAAATTACTTGGAGTATATTATATTCATGAAGAAGGCTCCTCATTACCTTCGTTTGTCTAAAAATGTTTTTGAAGTAGGAATTTGGCAGCTCTATTTTGATGGAGAAAATAATGAAATAGGAGTAGGAGTTGGTTTAGTGTTGATTTCTCCATCAAAAAAGAGGTATTTTTAAGCTTTAAGTTTATGTTTTGCTACACTTGTAACATTTTTGAATACAAAGCATTAATTCATTGCCTACAATTGTCCAAAACCAAAGAAATCATATTATTACATGTTTTTAGAGATTCATAACTGTTATTAACTAGGTAAGAGAGTTGAATGTTTCAAAGAACTCATTCTTGAAGTCTTCTAAAAATAGAATTTAGTACTTAATAGATTTTTCCATGCTTTTAACATTTAATATATTCCAAGGGAAAGAAATAAACCTACAAATAGGCTTGCACAATTGGATCTGGTTTTGATGTCCTTGAAGAAGTTTGGAATAATAAAATATATCCACATATAAATCTAATTATCAGGCCTTTAGTAGCTGAAAATGAGGAGAATTTGCATTTTTTTAGAATGAGAAGAAGATAATCAGATTTATATAGGAATGAGCTAATTTTTCATCAGCTAATAAAGTAAAGTTCAAAGTAGTAGTATGGTGATCGGATTATTGAGCTAAATACTAAAAGTTTACCTCAAGGACTTGTTACATTAGAAAACCTCTTGGACAACGATGATCGAGTTGAGAAAATACAAAGGAAATATATCCATTCATGTTGATAACTAAAAATATATATTTGTTGAAGATGGTAAATCATCACAAATCAGAAAGGTATTTTCTACTACTGAAAAGCAAGCATTTGTTGATTTATATAAAGAATTCATATATGTGTTTTCTTAGAGATACCAAGATCTTAGAGGCTTTGACCCTAGCTTATCTCAACACACAATTAAATTACAACCTAATTCAAATCCTGTAAGGTAGAAAAAAGGCCCATAAATCCTAAAATTGAGCCTTTGATGAGGAAATAATAAACAAAGTTAATTGAACTAGGAATAATATTTCTCATTCAAAATTCGAGTTGGGTAGCAAAAATTGTTCCTTTCTAAAATAAAAATGGTGAAATCCTCTTGTGTGTAGATTTTAGAGACCTCAATAGGGATTCCCTAAAATATCACTATCTTTTTCTCATATGGATTGCATTTTAAGGACAATTTAAGGTTATGATAGATTTTTCCTTTTGGATGGGTATAGTGGGTATAATCATATTCTTGTATGAGAAGAAGACAGGTATAAAATATCTTTTACAACTAAGTGGGGTACTTACATATATAACAAGCTTCATTTTGATCTCTCAAATGCTGATTCCACCTTTCAACATGTAATGGATATGGATTTTCAGTCCTATTAAATAAATGTATACTTGTGTATTTAGATGATGTAACTATTTTTTCCAAAAATTCTAATGATCATCTAATACATTTGAGATATACCTTCCGAGTTGCGGTAGTTTTGAATTTATTTGTAACCCAAAAAATCAATATTTTTAGTACACAAAGGTAAGATGTTGGGTCATATTATTTCTAAGTAGGGCTTAGATATTGATCCAAAAATAGTATATTAATTTTTTTAGTTCTCTTTATAACACCACAAGAAGGCTCTTCAAATATTCTTGGGAAAGATAAATTTCGTAAGGTGGTTTGTATAAAAATTTGTTGTTTTCATCAAACCGTTGACTTATATGTTAAAGAAAGGTCAAGATTTATCATGAAAAAATAAGGGGGAAAGGGTTTTGAAGCCATCAAGGTGGCTATCTCTCAAGATCCTACTTTAGCTAACCCAAATTTTGATAAGGATTTCATTATGTATGTTATTGTAGGAGCTGAAACTATTTCAACTATCCTTACTCAAGTAAATGATGATAATATTCAGTAGCCAATTTCCTTTTTTGGGAAAATTCTTCATGATTATGAAACAAGGTACACATTTCTTAGAAAAAATTGCTTGCAGTAGTTAGAGGACTTAAAAATTTTAAGTACATGTTGTCAAATAACAAGATACATGTCTTAGTATCTCATCCAATCGTAAAGTATTTCCTGCTAAGGTAATGGAGTACGATGTTGATATAAGAGTGGACAAACCAAGAAAAGGAATTTGTGAGCATAAAATTTCAAATATGGAGCTTCAAAATGATGCGGTCTTATTGTAGCTTTGAAAATCACCGACTGAACCTAATCAAGAAGTTACTTTTTCAAGATGGATGGTTGATATGATAAATTATTTATAGCATGGAACATACCTAGAAGTTATGAAAAGAAAATAAAATAAAATGTATTTTTTTACAAGCTATCGCTTTTGTTGTTATTGATGGAGTAATTTTCAAGATTGATATAAATGGAGTTATTTTGAGATGTATTGATTTTGATCGAGTAGACCAGTTGTTTAAATAATTTCATGAAGGATCAACAGAAGGTCACTTTTCTGCAAGTAAAATAGCCCTTAAAATCATAAGTTTTGGGTATCATTTTCCTATCATCTTTAAATATTTCTATGAATGGATAAATAAATGAAAATGAAATGTATTCATTTTTTCTAAGGAAAGGTTAGCATCTCTTCCTCTTCATCCTATATCATTTGATCAACCTTTCATACAATGGGGTCTTGAATTCATATGTATGATTAATCTTACTTCTTCTCAAGGCCACAAATGGATATTAAAAGACACAAATTATTTCAACCATTATATTGAATATGTAGCTCTTAAAGAAAAAAACAAGTCACCTATTCTTTCTTATTATGAAAGTAATTTTTCTAGATTTTGTGTTCCAACCACAATAATTTTAGATAATGCTCTATCTTTTCTTAGAGCGAAAGTAACTAAGTGGGCTATAAGTTTTTTTATTTAATTAATTACATCATCTAATTATTATCCTCAAGGTAATGGATTTTCAGAAAGTACGAATAAGAATCTGTTGAGGGTAATCCGATGAACACTCAAAGAGAACCAAAGATCTTAGCACACAAGGTAAAATACAACATTTTTCATTGACAAAGTTACTCCCAAAATATCAATTAGGAATTCATCTTCATCCTCATCATGCATCAGCCCTTCAAGAACTGATGGAGGGTCCTAATAGACATAGAAAAGGCATGTCAAGTTGAAGATGGACATCCCAAAGTAATCAAAGAGACAAATCACATGATGAAAGTTGAAGTGAGTAGGATTTTTTGATTTGGTTCATTTTAGTTTTATGATAGAAAAGGTGAAATTAAATAATTTATTCCTTATGATTATGTGAAATTAACTTATATTGTTGAGTTGCAAAGGGTTCATTTAACATCATGTTAATGAACACAAATGCAAAGGAAGCATGTAAAACTCATCCCATGAAGTAATTTACATTTTATTCATAAAGAAATGGTACCATGATCTCACATAAGTCATTGGGTATGGATATCAAAAGTAAATGAATGCATATAAATGGAAAATTAACAATGTAAGGAAGAAGAAACTGTCATTTCTCAATTTTGAGGCCACTCCTAGCTTTTCCGATTTTCTCTAAGATACTTCTTTGTCATACTTGAAAGGAAAGAATTAAAATGGTTAGAGCTCAGGGTCTCTAAATCCTTATGTTATTAAATTTTAATGTATATGCATCATCTTTTATAGGAAAGGAATAAATAGAGTTACAAAGTTGAAAACATTTGTTTTCGATTTTACAAACTCCTAGGAAAACCATACAACTTGCAAATATTGCTAAACATTCATGAAAATGCAGCAAGGTATTTTAGTTTAGATCAACTCAAAAGATATACAAATATACATTCCAGAATGAATATTCTTCTTTGCATGTAACCAAGATCATTTTACAACTCATGTAAGGAAAGCAACATAGTTGTGCACTTATAAAACAATCATTTAGATTTCTAACCAAAAGTGAGCTGTTATAGTGAACAAAAGACAAACTAATTTTAAAGAGAATAATTTTTTAGAAAAAAAAGAAACATTTAAGGTCTGTAAGTTTCAATTTATAAGAAATGATTCAATTATCCATGAGGTACAAGTATGGGTTTCTCTACATGTTATATAGAAAAAGGACATATTTTCATATAAGAGAAACTTGAACAAATTTCCAGTATTTAAATAGTTTAATTAACAAGTTCATCATCAGTTTTATTCAAAATAATTTCCCTAGATTACAATATTAATCAATTAAAAGAACAATAAAATGAGTAAGATAATTCCATATATGTAAAAACAATGATATCAAGTGATCAAGATAATGGATGCGAGAACAATGCACAATTCTAATTTTGAAGGATTATGCAAATGTAATGAGCATCAATTAAAAGGAATGATAACCAGATCATACCAAGCCAAGAACACAAATGCTAATCAAACATCATGATCAATAAGATGAAAGAAATTTTCCAGAATAACTTTACATAAACCTTTGCAGTAATATCATATAAAACAAATGAGCAACAATATCATATATTATTATGGAACTCAATGAAATACAATGAGAATGGACCTTGCTTATATAGCTAAGGAATAACAATCTAAGAACCAATCAAGGTCATAGATCAAGCCATAAATCATGGAAAGAACTAGTCATCAAAGAACTAGTCAAGTCCATAGATTTATGAGAGAACTAGACATCAAGGATCTAGTCAATACCATAGATCTAGGAAAGAACTAGTCAATACCATAAATCAAGGAAAGAAATTTACCTAATAACTAGATAATATCTCCTAATATCTAAATAAATAAAAAAGAAATATCTACACACATAAGTGGGTGAGGATAAATACAATAAAGGTAAATAATGTACCTAGGTGAACATGAGCTAAGGTAAATACCTACTCTAACACCCCCCCTCAAGTGAAGCTAGGGGCCAAAATAGAAGTGGCATGTCCACAGTATGAGTCCCGAAACTAGGCCTGATGAGGTACTCATGTACAATATATCCATGAAGAAATATCAAACCAAAAGAAGGAAAGAATCTTGCTATAAGGAAAGAGAAAGAAGAAGAAGAAGGAAGATGTTCTCACGAACACCCCCAAGAACAACTTCCAAAACCCTAAGCATTCCATGCAACTCAAGGTAGCGAGGTGATGCAAAAGGCTTCGTAAATATGTCTGCAACCTGCTGTTGAGTTAGAAGGTACTCCAAGCAAAGAAATCCATCCTAAATGTGCTGCCAAATGAAGTGGATGTGTATCTCGATATGATTGGTCCGCTGGTGCTCAACTAGGTTGTGAGAAATGTGAATTACACTTTGGTTGTCACACAAAAGTACAGTCGGTGAATCCTATGGGAATCTAAACTCTGTCAATAATTGGAAAAGCCAAAGAATCTACTAACTCGCTATAACTGTTACCATTTACTCTGCCTCTGAAGATGAGAGTGTAATAGCTTTTTGCTTTTTGCATGCCCAAGCAACCGAAGAAGAACCAAGATAGAAAAGATAGCCAGAAGTAGAATGTCTGTCATCAATAGAACATTCCCAATCTGAATTTGTATACCCAACCAACTAAGTAGAACCCTTAGTGTAGTGTAGGCCAAAGTGGGAAGTGCCTGTAAATAGCGCAAAATCTTTTTAGCAACCTGCCAATGACTACTATGAGGAGAATGTGCAAACCGAGATACAAGCCCTACTGCAAATAAAATATCAAGGAGAGTATGGATCAAGTACATGAGACTCCCAACCAATTGCCTATACAATGTAGGATCAAAAAGTGGTGAGGTACATGTGGATGAAAAGTAACTCCAGACTGAAAAGGAGATGGACTTGGCTTGCAATCAGCCATATCAAAGTGCCTAAGAAGATCATGGGTGTACTTTTACTGACTCAAATGAATTCCTGAATCTGTCTGAGAAATCTGCAAACCAAGGAAATAATGCAATAGCCCAAGATCTCTCATGTCAAACTGTGTAGAAAGATCCCTCTGAATACTCTGAATGTGGGAAGAAGAGCTTCTAATAAGTAACAGATCATCAACAAATAAGAAAAGTATCACAATATCCTCACCGATATGCTGGAGATACACTGTATGATCAGAGTGGCAAAGAAAAAAACTAGTAGATAGAAGAAGAGAATCCATCTTCTCATACCAAGTGCGAAGGGCTTGTTTGAGACCGTAGAGAGACCTTCAAATCCTATAAACAAGAGAAGAATCCTAAAAAATCTAGCTAGCTACTCCATGTATATTTTCTCTTGTAGATCTCTATGTAAGAAGGCACTCTTCACATCCATCTGGTATACGGGCCACCCCTGTGATGTAGCAAGAGAAAGTACAAGGTGTATAGAATCCATCTTGGAAACAGGTGAAAAAGTCTCAGAGTAATCAATACCTTCAACTTGTGAAAAACCCTTTGCAACAAGATGAGCCTTATACTTGTCAATGGACCCATCTGCTATGTATTTGGTTTGGTATACCCACTTACACCTAACCATCTTTCTTCCTTTAGGAAGAGATACCAAATCCTAAGTATGATTCTTCATCAAAGAAGAATACTCAGCTATCATCACATCATCCCACTCTTGTATCCCATGAGCCTTTGAAAAGGATTGTGGATCCTTAAAAACTACCTAACACAAAATTCCAGAACCAGTAGAATGTGCATGATGATGCCTAGTGGGTGGAAGATCCTCTATGAAATATTTTGCCTTAGAAACTATAGTACAATCTCACTTAGGTATAGTTATAACATCGGTGGGAATAAGATCCGCAATGGCATCTATAACCTCGTCATCAATCTCCTCAAAGAAAGGATCCTCAAGATGAGATGAAGAAGAAGAAGGAATGGAAGAAGATGAAGAATCATGAGGATTGAAACGCTCATCCAACTGAACATGTGTTCGAAAAAGAATATCATGTGTATCAAGATCTAAAAGACGATAAGCTCTCATGTCCTCATAATACCTTACAAAGATCAAGGGTTTACTCTTCTTATCCAAAGCTTTCCTTTTCTTTCTTCGACACAAAGGCCCAAGCATTTCTCCCAAAGAATCAAAAAAATGAGACCTCGGCTTAGTGTTGGACCAAGATTCTTCTTGAATCAAATTCTCAAGTGCTCTGTGTGGTGTATGATTTTGAATATAGTTACCACAATTAACTGCTTTTGCCCAATAGATAGGAGGTATATCTCTAGAACACATCATACAATTAGCCATTTCCTTCAAAGTTCTATTCTTCCTTTCTGCTAATCCATTTTGTTGTGGAGTATGAGGAATAGAATGTTGGTGAATAATGCCTTGAGTTGCCAAAAATTTAGAAAACTCATTGCTGAAGTACTCCCCCATTATCAGTGTGAAGGTTCTTTATGCTACTAGAAGATTGTTTCTCGACCAAAGCCTTGAAGACTTTAAAGTGTCAAAAAACATCACTTTTGTACTTGAGAAAATAAACCCAAGTATGCCTCAAGAAATTATCAATAAATGTCAGTGCATACTTAGCTCCATTGAAAGATGGGGTAGGAAAATCCATCAAGTTACTATTCACAAGCTCAATTAGTGAAGAAGCTCTCTTAGACAAATTATTAGGAAAAGGATCTTGGTGTTGTTTCCTAATGCACAACCATGAAAAACTCCCTCAATACAAGAAAATCTAGGAAGACCATCTTCCATACCATAAGTGCTCAACTCCTTCAAATATTTGTAATTGATATGTCCAAATATTTCATTCCAAAGCTTACTCTTTAAATCAATGAGAAACCAATCCTGTCCCTATAGAAGAAGTGTCATCAAAACCCTCAAAGTGATATAGTCTATAACTATGATCAAAAATACCCTGAGCAACAAGGGAATAAGGCTTCAACAAAGTTCTTACTTCTACCCCATGTGGTGTAAAAGTCACTATTTTCCCTTGACTAGAATGAAAAATTTGATATCCAAAAAGCAAATTTGTAGTGATGTTAGGAACATATAGTTCATCTCGATATTGCCACCATCAAGTTGTATCTCACCTTTTCCCTCAACAAAAGAAAGGAGAATCTCCAACCTCAATTTTGGAAGTAGAACTCAAACCTAAAGAAACAAAAGACTCCTAGAAGAAGTCATGTCATGAGAAGCACCAGAATCTATAACCCAATTTTCTACAAGTGGTGACTGAGATCTTCCAACAACATTAAGTGTTTTTCCATGTTGATTAGAAGGAGGTGGAGTGGAGATAGAAATTTTTGTTTCTTGATTGCATCCTCTAAGGCTTGCATTCGCTTATAACACCTATTTTCTTTATGATTATTACCCCCACAAAAAGAGCATGAATGGCTAGACTTATTCTTGGATTTAGAAGACTACTTAGGTTTTGAGTTGTTTTCTTTGGGTTTAGGAGCATTTTGATATGGAGAAGGTGTGGATTTGGTTTTTACTTTTTGGTTTTCCCTTGCCCTTAGGATTAGATGCAACTAATGCCTTTTGAGAGGTGGAAGACTCAAGGTGAGATAATTTGGATTCTTCCCTAGTAAGTCTTTCACAAAATGTTTCTAAGTTAGGAATTTTGAAGGTGTCACCTAAGGCATCCATGCTAGAGAAAAAGGTAGAAGCAAAAATTTGGAATGGTCCTCTCAACTTGGATAGAATCAATTAAACACACTCTTCATCTTTCTTATCTCTTCCACTCCCCTTCAGCTGTGTCAAAAAATACTTAAACTTGGTATGATAGTCTATAATTTGGAAAATCTTCCGGATTAAGAGAGGTGATTTCAATTTCAAGTTACATGGCTCTCATATGATCCACCTTACCAAATAAATCCTCTAATTTCTCCCATATTTTGAAAGGAGAGTCACACTTTTCCAAATGAAATAAAATACTGTCACTTACATAAGTTCCTATCAAACCCATACACTCATCAAATTTGCATTGGTACTGAAATTTCTCATATTCTCTAGTGAACACTAGTTGTTCTAAAGAAGTTAAAGCCCATAATCCTTCCACTTAATTATTGTTTCCATTCTTGGTTTCCATGTGTGGTAATTATGTGTTGTTAATGGCTCAACATGATCTAATGCGAAAGTAGATAAAGATGCCATCCTCAAAAAAACACCAAAAGAAATACAAGAACCAAGCAATGCAACAAGACCCCCAAACACTACAACAAGAGCCGCCCATATTTTGGCACATTATAATGAGTGTGTGTTACAATATGGCACTTTATAATTATAGTGTGATTCTGAAAATAAATATTTTCAATGGAAAGAGCATATAAAACATGTACTTTTACAAAAATGGCACTCAAAACGGAGTTACCGATCAAAAGATACAAGTTTTCCAATAATATGCTCTACTATTTGTTTTAGTTTCCACTAAAATAGAATAAAATGCTCTTGTCTTCACTACATAAATAAAATGAAAGGGGGCTAGAGTTAAGAACCTACTAGTAGGAATCACAAGCTTTAAGCCCTCATATGACCATACCATATGACTAGGGGCTAAGGATTTCAAGACAAATGTTAATAGCAACAATCTCCTACTCTGATACCATAAAAGTAACGATAACCAGATTGTGCCAAGCCTTCTGGATCTAATGGGAGCCTCTGTTTTGCATAAAAATGCACGCAACAACAAAATACGAGCAAATCTCAAATATATGAATATATAAAGAATTTATTTGCAAAATAAAACTTACAAATGAATGTTAATAGCGATATCCTACTCTGATACCATAAAAGGAATGATAACCAAGTCATGTCAAGCCAAGAACACATGCTAATTAAACATTACGATCAATAAGATGAAAGTAATTCACCAGAATAACTTTACATAAACCTTTGCAAGCAAATGAGCAGCAATATCATATATTACTATGGAACTCAATGACATAAAATGAGAATGGACCTTTCTTATATAGCTAAGGAATAACAATCTAAGAACCAATCAAGGTCATAGATCAAGCCATAAATCATGGAAAGAACTAGTCAAGTCCATAGATTTATGAGAGAACTAGACATCAAGGATCTAGTCAATACCATAGATCAAGGAAAGAACTATACCTAATAACTAGATAATATCTCATAATATCTAAATAAATAAAAAGAAATATCCACACACATAAATGGGTGAGGATAAATACAATAAAGGTAAATAATGTACCTAGGTGAACATGAGATAAGGTAAACACCTACTCTAACATCAATTAGGAATTAATGGAGGATTACAACCCTCTCAAATGGAACAGAGTTTGCATTTATAATAGAAAGTAAAAAAATTTAGAAAGTGAAATTGCCAAAATTTTATCGTCAACAAAATAGAAGTGCTCATTAATGAATCAAAACCAAAAAAAAGGCTAGAAAAAGGAAGTTTCATCTAAAACTAATAGATTACATGTTATCAATCAATGATAAAATCTTCATAACATATAAATATATAGAAATGGAAATTATCTCATAAATATTGCAAGATGGATCAAGTATAAGAGAGTAAAAGATGTCATGATAAAGGAAATAGGCTTCAGCCATATATGCAAATATGAAGAGCTTCATAAAGGAATGCATAAACTATTTCCACTATAAGGAAACATGTTTTAAAATCTCAGTGATCACATATTTCATACAATAAACATATTTTAAGCATTATAATAGATATGTGGAACTCAATTTCCAATAAATACAAGTTTACAAATTAAAAAAGGAAGTATAGATCTTAACTATCAATTAAGGAAATGTCACAAGATATAGTAAATGAAGAAGGAAAGAGGATTTAGCGATATGTATGCAAATATGAAAAGTTTAATAAAGGAATTCATTAATTATTGCCACGACAAGGAAACATGTTTTCAAATATCGGTGATCACATCTTATGTATAATAAACATATTTACAGCATTATAATACATCCATGGAGCTCAATTTACAACAAATACAAGCTTACAGTTGAAAAAGTAAGTACATATCTTAACTATACATCCAATAAATTCAGTAAGATACGAGTAAACCAAGAAAGCGTCTACATTTAGTAGAGTAAATTAGATCAAACTTCAAGATCACAGGTTTTCTAATAATCAAAATAAATATTAAGGAGTCGAGAACCCATGAAAAATAACACTTCAAGTCCAATGAAGATACACAAAAGATGTAAGAAATAGAGCCCATGTTCCACTTCCCTCATCAATGGCATCAAAGGAGAAAGAAAACTAGAATACCAAGGAAAAAAACATCGAGCATAGGGAAAATGGCGATCGATATTTTTGAAACATCTCTGGAAGTTTCCAAAGTTTCTTTTAATGAGAGATATTTTAGGGTTTGAACCCTAATACCAAGTGAGACACATCAAATTTAACCTTTGTTAATTTAACCTATCCCGAGGTTGAGTTATCTCCTCATACAAGTTAATTAAGGCACGATTGGAAATTTAATAATTTGATTATTCCAATTACTATCCATAGGGATGTATCACCTTTTTGCAAATTCAAAAACATCATATTATTATCCAATAAACCAAAAGTGAGAAAGTAATCAACACATGCATAAAATGCCAAAAATAGCTTTTTCTAAATAAGAAAAAGCTGAGTTACCTTATTATTTCAAAATTATCTTAACCCATCCTAATAAGCCATACACATACCTTATTCCATGAAAAAGGAAAATTGGAGATTCAAATAAATTTGACCAAATGGGAGATAAGTGAAAATAAAACAAACCGAGGGTTGATCCCACTCAAGTGCATAGGGGAGAAAAGCAATTTTTATTCTTTTATAAGGATAAAGATTGATTTTGATTATTTTTAATCAAAATTATGAAAAGGAGGTTGACTCAAAATGCTACTAATGTTTCTTTTCCTTTTCTATATCATAACTTGCATTAGATTTGTCTCCAAATAGTTCAACTGATATTGTAACTAAAAGTGTTTAGCACTTCAGCTCCACTTCTTCTTCTCATCTCTTCTCACATTTTCCAATATATATTTGTGTTATTCAATCACTAGGGGAATTTAAATGTTGTAAAAAACTTATTTAGAAATGTTTCAACAAGTTTTTACTAATAATAAAGTGTTCTTCCTTTCCTAAGTTTCTTTGCAATCTTGTGCACTAAGATAGTTGATTCTCATGATTTTTCCTTTAATTTTTACATTAATTTCTTATGTTATCTTCCTATATTTCAAGAAAATGTGTTTTATGTGTCTTTTTAGTGTGCATGCAAACTGAAAACTATGTATTGTGAGTCATCCCTTCACAAAGTTCATTTATTTTACCTTAAAATTTCACTCAAATCCGTTTGGTTCATGCCAAATTAATTATTTTTTCATTTTGTGCACACACCCATCTCGTAACTCTCCAACATTTATCTTCTATAACCCCCTTTATTTTCTAAGTTTCATTATAACAATAACCCCACTAAAATCTAGTTAGGGATACACTAAAGGGAACCATACCTTCAAATTTGGATATTCACCTCAAATTTTGGGATACCTACAGCCCATGTGGTGTTTCCATTATATATTTGTAGAAGTGAGGAGAAAGAAAATTAAAATCTACTAAACCTCACAAAGGCTGCACTTTTTCTAGATAACACTACCTCATCTTTCTTTGTTTCATACTCCAATTCATGTCTACACTAGGTCTTTGAATTAGGCCTAGTTGAGCTTGTTTCAACCTATAGACACCTAAAATCCACTTACACAGTTTTATTACATAAATTTCACTAACAACCTTCTCATCTTCTCCTTTGGTCAATTGATGACACTTCATCAATTAACTATTCTTTGCTCCATTCTTGGATACTTATTCACGACATTATTTAGGTTTTCGTCCCTCTATTATCACCTAATTTGGCTAATATACCCTCTTATTAGCTAAATATCCCCCTTTTAACCATTCAGAATCTCCCCATTTCCCTCTAGACCACTTCTACAAGCTTCCTAGACTATTAATCAATTTCATGTGATTAATTAGACCCCTCCCAACTCTCATAGGTTACTAATCACTTGTTAATCAAGTTTAACTAGCCTAAACCAAGTTTATCTCCTCTAAAGCATGTTTATCCACTCCTAATCAAAAAGTGCATTTTTGCTTTACCCTTTTGTCCCACATGCACTAGGATTCCTAACTTTCCCAAATGGAAACCTATAAATACAAGGCTAAGGCCTCCTTTCAACCTTACACCTTTACACCTTGATTATCATATCAAACATTTTACACACTTCGAAACTTCAACAAAAATCTCATTTGCATTACCTAAAGCTAGTAGCATTTGATCTTGAGCCATTTTTCACTATAGTAGAATCTCCATCTTGCATCCATTCCTTCAAGCTTGGTTAGTAGGAGAATATCTAAACATGGTCTTGTAGCCATTTTAGAGAGATATCTTCACCACTTGGAGAAAATAACACAAAACTAATTGCTTAAGATCTAACTAGGTTCATCTTTATACTAAGAAATCTAGAGAAGTAGCGGTAACATGGTAATGTTAGTTTGATTCATAAATTATTGTAGAACTTTGTCTCCTAAAGCTCTCATCTTGATGTTTATGATAGATTTAATTATATTGGGAAACTACTAGGTGTTAGTTTCATGTTATTGTCATAGCTAATATTTTCATGCATACATTTGGCATGCCTGGTGGGACCTTACTCCATGGTCCACAGAAGTGGATTTCAAAATTTACGATTTATCTCATTTTTTCTAACTATATCATGCATTTTGAAGATTAAATAGATTTGTCTCAAGCATTTTTCTAACCTTATGTGTGTTGAATATTCCTTTTGCATGCAAAATTAATGGGTTTTTGTTAGAAATTGGTTTAAAGAGAAAAGTTTTGAATTGTTAATAGTTTCAAAATTATTTTTTTATCTTTTCCTATGTTGTTCCGTGTACGGGTGTAGGTCCTAGAATGTGGTGCGCGCATACATTTAAACTCACCCACACATGTATGCGCTTCCTCACTCGCGCATATGCTTCCTTGTATTTTTGTCCCTTTATGATAAAATTTACCGGACATATGAATTTTCTCTCAAGCGCATGCATCCACTTGCAAGGATGTGTATATGTCTCTCGAGATACACACATTCTTACTTCCTCTCTTCGTTATCTTTCCTTTCTCGATGCAGACACATGCATACTCTTACAAGGGCACACATACACCAAGAAGGGAACGCAAGTTCTTCTCACTCATGCATAAATTAAAGACTGACTATATTTTTGACAGGGGCATGTATATATTGTTAAGTGTGCGCATGTGCTCCTATGGGAGGGTATACATTCTAAGGGTTACACAAGAGCTGCAGTATAAAATTGAACAATGTATTAAAAGGAATATGTTTTTTTTTCCTTTTATTTTCTAACACTTTACATGGTCTTATTGAGTTACATTAGTGGTTTTCATAGTTACATTTTCATTTATGAGGCTAGGATCATGTATGCTCTTCCCTCGCACCTTTTAGGTGATCTTGGGAATCGAAATAATTCAACACCTCTTTCATGCTTTCTAAAAACACTTCATCAAAGATTTCTAAGGGAATGAACTTCAAATTTTAAAAAGAATGAGTTGTGCATTTGATTTATAGGATTTCTTCATTATTTTCTAACTAGTTGGATTTCTCGTTGCATATGCTCTTCCTTTACAGTCTTAGGATGACCTTAGGAATTAGAAACAATGTTTTATCCTCTTTCTATAATTCTTTCATAATTTTTGGAGAAGTACTAATCTTTGTATGAAGGACCATAGTGCTTGAGAAATAATCAGAATCTAAAAAAGGCTAACACATGTGTTGCAAGTTATCAATGGTGGTTTAAACCTCATTTCATAAACCAAAAGATAAGAAAACACACCACATTCAAAACACTTGATATATAGGTTCGAATAAGGGTAAACTCGTCTGCTTTGAACTAGGAGAAGTAACCTTTAACATAAGCCTTAAGATAACAAGAGGGATTCTCCTAGGAACCCCAAAGTAGTCCATGCAAGAGGGAACCTTGTGGATGAAATGGGAAGCACTCCACTTACCTACTTGATTAGTTTACACTTGTGAGTTTAGAGTCAAAATTATCTCCATTATGACCCCAGTGAAAATACAATTGAACGCATTTATTGCTCATTGTATCGAAGGGGTAAAATAAATATGGGATACTCCAAGGTTTAGTCAATGTAAATTCCTTGGAAAACCATGCTCGTAGAGGTAGTTTGTGACACCTAGTTGAGAGAACCAAATAGGAAGCTATTTCATCTTGGAGCCAACTTTACCATATCAAACCAATCATGTTTTATAAATCTTTTCGCAAAGTAAAAACTTGGTCGGAGTCGAAACCTTGTTAGTCGAAAAAGGAGAGAATTCACCCATGTTTGAACTATATGTCATTCATCGCGAAATTTATAAGGCATTACTTTATCTTAGTTTCTCACTCACCCTAAGGTGAGGCAAAACTCTACCGAAGTGATGCCAAGTATCTTTCAACCTCACTTAATCTACACCTTTGTTATCTTGTTGCCCATTTTGGGAAAAAAGATAACAACATGCACAGATACCGCTAGAAATAATCATTTCGCCACTTTTATAGTCTACTTGCATGACTAGGTTGTAATTCTGGAATGCAAGTTTTGAAAGTGTGAATGGTACATCTCTATGTTCTAGTAGGCCCTTTCTCTCAAACCCATATCGAGACTTATCATCATTATAGCTAGGATGTCTAATCACTGACTTCTTTTGATTTTGTTACGTTGCTCGTGTCATAATCATATGAATTTGATACTTACGTCTTCTTTCCTTTGTGAAACTTGATCTAAGTCTCTAACTTGTATTGTTACGATGCTTACATAAATAAAAAACTTCTTGATATACTTGACTTAGTTTTTGATCCCAACATTTCCTTGAGTCTTAGAAAATGTCATTACATTGTTAGCATTGTGGTGACATCATTTTGATACTAAAAATATTTCCTTTGTCTATGAAGCTTGATTTATGTATCCAAATAGTGTCATTGCACTGCTTGCATTAGTAGACTCCTTTTCACAACTTGTACTTTGTTTGTTTCTAGAAATGTATTTAGTATACCTTTTTGGGAGATCACGTCAATACCTTCTTAGTACTTAGGCCTTGTTTATATAAAAATTGACCTAAGTGGTGATATCACTATTTGTACCTAACCTACCATTTGATAGTGTGTTTTGCATGAGGAGTAGATTCCTTTAGGTTGGATTGGTTTACCAAACTTGCATGATTGTGCCTTGTGTTTGTTCATCGTATTGATCTATTTTTCTAGGGAAATCCTTGTTAGATCCTTGGATTCTTTATTCTTTGTCACTCAACGTTCTTGGACTAATTTTCAAGCATTCTTTAGTCAACATTATGACAGTCACGTTATAAAGTTGTGGCCTAGGTTTTATTGTATCATTGATCACATTCGACAAAAACATTTGTAGACACTGCGTATGCCCCTATTATAAGGATGAAATCTAATATATTAGGGTCTAACCCTTTCATTGGTGGTTATTTGGGGACCACTCTTTTATATGGTAAAACACTCGAGATAATTTCATTGACCATAGTGGTAATGAGGAAGACTCACCTCGGGATAATTTTTAGTTTGATCCTTCACACTTAGATGAATTCCTTTATCTCGGATAAGGATGTATTAATCACATGAGTGGTGGAGCTAGGTACCAAAATGACACCTAAATATGAATTTATTCCACCTAACTATGTCACCTACAAAGAAGAAGAAATGCAATGTCCTCTTATTAACTTTGATGATGAGCTAAAACAAGGACATGCCTCTACTTCATATCACAACAACACCAAAACCGAGGTACCCAAACACACGAGTGGTTATGAATTACCACCCCTTAAAATACCTTGCAGAGTTAGAATAGATTGCAAGAGAAAAGAACCACCTCTTATGCATGAAAATCTCAAAAGACCCAAGAACGAAGAAGTCCCTTTACAAAGAAAGTATATAAACCATTAGCGGACAATTAGATAATCTAACTTCCCATGTGCAAAAAGACACAGGTGAACACATAGATCAATAAAAACCTAGGGGAAAAATAGTGAGCTTTATAGTAGAGACACATAAGGTTAGGCGCTCTAAATATGGCAAGATATGCATGTCAAACTTCAAATACCAAAGAGCAACTCCTCACACAATAGTTGCAATCCATGAAGAATATACTTATGAGCCTTTAAGAAAGTAATATGGAATATAGAAAAGGGTATCAATATGAAGAACCATATCCTTACCCCTTCGATAATAATATGTAACATATGCCCTTTCCCAAAAACTTGTTACACCAAAATTTGACAAGTATAAAGGGAAAGGCGACCCACGTGATCACATAAAGGAATTATACATGGCTTTCCAGGAAGTATCTTACAGTGACAACTACCTAATCCACTTATTCCCAAGAAGTTTAGGGGTTCAGCCTTAGAATGGTTTCTTCACTTACCAAGAGGGTCTATCTTTACATGGCCTAAACTAGTTGAGAGGTTTGTATGTCACTTCTCATTCAATGTCGAGAGTGACATTACCATGTTGGATTTATGTAATGCTAAGAAAAGGCCTAATGAAACCTTTGCTACTTTCTTACAATGATGGAGAGGGTTAGCTAGTTTTTTCCTTATAAAATCAATAAAAATAGTTAGTATTTTTTTCCCCAATCTAAACCTAGACGCTTATTTCCATTTACAGATGCATTGCATTAGTAACTTCAAATAAGTTATAGAAAAGGGTACCTAAATATAAAACACTTTGATTGCAAAAGAGACATTAAAACCATTTTCAAAATATAATCAAACACCTAAACCTATGGACAAACCCAAATTATTCAAGAAAAAAATAATTTCGTAGGGACAGTATAACAGACTCTAAATGCATACAAGTGGTTTGAATTGGTTTTCCTTTCAAGCTTACTCGAGGACCCATTCACCCCACATCACCCAAATGTCAAGTGTTTGCTCTTCTCAAGAAATCCTTGTCCAAAATCCTAAAACACTTGGATGCAAAGAACATGATCCAATACCCTAAAACACTTCCCTATACCGATGATGCACCTAAACTATCATGGTATAAATACCATGAGTATTGTGAATATCATCACATCAAGGGGCACAAAACTGAAAAGTTCCTCAAGCTAATACACTTCATTGAGGATGTTATTGAAAGTGGAAAGATTTAAGTCAATTTACCAGCCACATCAAACACCCAATAAAAATATGGGAATATTCAAAGAACCTTTCCCTAGGCATAATAAATAGGAAATGAAAATCCAGATCAAGGACAAGCTTCCAATGATTACAGAGCCACCAATTATGTTTATGGTCAAACCAGTAACCCATTCGATTCACTTATCGGTTGTGTTCATTCTCTTGATGAGCATGTTAATACTATATTGATCGTTAAACACAATTTCTTGTGGAAACATGGAACATTCACCTCATGATTCTAGAACCTCTTCCACCTACCCCTCAAGAGGGTCAATATGATCTATTAGAACAAGTCAAGAAGATTGATGCTAATATTTCAATCTTAGATCTTCTCAAGATATCAAACGTTCATAAATAAATCCTCTACAAAACACTTTAGGGTTAAGGGGTGTCCATTGATATTGATCCTTCACACCTCTAAGGGATGGTTGTAAACCTTAATCCTATGGAACACCTTTCCTTCTCCCAAAGAAAATCCCCACAGACAAACAATATCTTAACTTACCCCTATATTTAGAGGCATTTGTTACTCGACGGAAGATAAAGAGAGTACTTGTGAAAATGAGGTTGGTTTGAACATTTTCAACTTGAAGTTGGTTAAACAACAGCATTGAATAGAGGCAGATTTAAATTCTTACGTAATCACCATCACAGATTATGAAATGCAGAATGCTAATCGGTCGGACAATAATACTTCCTATGGAAGTAGGGTTTACATATCATGACACTAAGCTCCATGTCCTCAACCTCGATATTCCTTACAATATGCTCCTAGACCACCCATGGATACATGCCCCGTAGGTTATATCCTTAACCTTTCATCAAGCACATCAAGTTATATCATAATGGATAAACCATAAATATTCTAGGAGATCCCAAACCATTTGCACATTACAAATCCTTGCATAGTTTTTCTCGTGTGGCATATGAATGTCCTTCTACAAATATAGTTGTACCACTATAAAATGAAGCTCTAAAGTCTTGTGTTGACCCAAGCACACTAAGTGTTAGTGATGAAATAACTCATGATTTGTTTTCTCCATTTTCTACATGGGAGATGAAATTCCTATACAATGGCCCAATTGAGGAGTATAACCTCCAATAAGCCCTTCTAGTCTCCAACCTTTCATTATCACCTAAAACATGAGGTAGACCAAATTTCCAATTCAAAATCTCTCCAGATAGCTATGATAGTCCTTTTGAGAATTTTTTTCCTCATGGTCTCTTATTAGATGATAAAATTATCGATTCACCCATGATTTGGCTCTCAAAGGTATAAAACAATCACGTCACCAAGCCCTACAATATAAAAATCTCATAGGGTGATGCATGTCATCGGTTATGAAGGATACAGGTGTATACGGATCGACAGGGTAGATTAGATACTATCCTAATACCTCATTACAAACTGAATAAACATGGCCTTGGTATTAGTCCTTATGGAGTTCCACCCTTAGAAATCATTTTTACCTCTTCGAAATGTGAGGATAGTTCATCTCATTTAGATAGCGACAAATATTCATGTTCTATCATAGACAAGGATCTTTCCTCCACAAAAATTTTTCTAGATACAACCATCTTTACCTTATCCCCTTCTAATTCCCAAATAAAACTTGTATATCACGATCTCATTGACAGGGAACAACAACTTCATGTACCGATTGATACCATTCTAATCAATGACCATACCAATCACGAGTTCTTGGGTATCCAAGATACCATTCCAATCGATGACCACAAAAAGTGTTTCTCCATCAATTTGAACACATGTGTATACTTTCGGGAGGAGGATGTGAGAAAAATATAAATGAAAATGAGGAAACTTTCTTCTAAAAATCATTGGAAAAAATCAAATTCTAAAACACATGGTGAAAACCTCTTTGAGGCACTTTGGTAGAAAAATAAATGGAGAAACCAATGGACATAAAAAGTGGTCATACCTAGGGTTAAAGTCTCATTGAGATGCCCCTCGAAGAAGACCTTAGTCTCCCTCCTAATTCTATCCATATGGAGGAAACATATTAAATGTTGGTATAGGAGAGCATAGACGTCAATATCGGGTTAGAAGATAACCTAGAATGGTAAAGCTTGGAGCTTCACTCTTAACACATGAGCAGAAAACTTTTGTGAACCTACTATGAGAGTTTGTAGACATATTTGCATGGTGTTGTCCACTCAAAATTCCCCTACTCTTAAGAAAGTGAAAATTTTAAAATTTTCAGTTTAAGTGTCTTCTCTGTTGTACTCCATGTTAAAAGTTAGAGAAATTGAGAAAATCTGTGTTTTTGGGTCATTTTGTGTGTTTTTCGGGCCTGTCGGACATTTTTGTCCTGCGTGTCCCAAGTTCAAACAGGCGCTCTGTTCCCCGATCGGCGGTTTCCCTGAAGTTGTTCCATTTTCAGACCCATCGAATTTCTCGTCCCAAATGTCCCAAGTCCAATCGGAAAGTTGTTCCATTTTCTAGGTGAATCACCCGAACCGCGTACTTCACACTTTCACGTCCCAAATCTCCCAAGTTCAATTTGACAAGTTGTTCCATTTTTGCCCGATCCGGCTAAGTCGCGTGTTTCACGCACTTTCGTTCGACATGTCCCAAAAGACATTTGTGCATCTTTTCCCTGCTTCGCCCGAATCGCCCGAGCCATGTGTTTCATGCATTCACGTCTCACTTGTCCTACATGTTCCAATTTCAAATGGGCAAGTTGTTCCATTTTCGGTTTGAATCACCCGAGTTACGTACTTTGCACACTTTCATTCCGCATGTCCCAAAAGGCATTTGTGCATCATTTCCCCGCTTCACCCAAATCGGCGGAGCCGCGTGTTTCACACATTCGCGTCTCACATGTCCCAAATGAACCAAGTTCCATTCGTGCTTATTTTTCCCGCTCTACCCGAATATCTTGCTTCTTCAAATTAATAAATGCGCATTCATTATCTTTCTCTCTCCTAAACGGCTATATTACGAGCATACCCCTATGCATTTTTCACACTTTGCTTTCATGCTATTCTTTGCTCGAGCCCTTGCAATCTGAATTCCTGCGCGTGTATTCCTTCCCTCTGTAATTCCTCCCGAGTCCAGTTTGCGGCTCTCGCCCTCCGGATTACTATCAATATGAAGATCAAATGTCAGGGACAATGAAGCTCATCATCTTGACTTTGGTGACTTTTTGGTCGAGGATGGCTGATGCAGACCCTACACTAACGACGCAGATGATTCTATCATACTCATGTCGAGTTTGATAAAGAAATGGAGAAGTGCCCGGATTTTGGGCTCGGTCTACATGACAAAGACGTCAATCCCTCGTGGCAGAGACATAGCCGAGGCATTGAAGAGATTCAGGCAGCAAATTTTGAAGTCAGTGGGTCCCTCCCATTCATAACCACCTATCTTCTTCTCCTTATTCTTCTCTTCTTTTCTAATTCTTTTTCTCGGATTCATTGTAATTAGTTGAGGTATTGCGATTGGAAATCCTTAACTAATCTTTAGTTAAAAGAAGTATTTACAAAGAGTAACCGATTTGTAAGCTATATAATGGCATCTTCATGCCATTTTTAAAGAGGAAGAACTTGGCTTATTTTCTGAAAGTGTAAATAGACCATAACGAAATCAATACAGAAGTGCTTTTCATTCTTTGTCTATCTAATCTCTTTTGTCCCAGCTTTTCATTTAATTTTGTGAAGATCATTTTTCTGTGTTATGTTTAAAAACTTTGTGTTCTGGCAGATGTTATTTACAGAAATTTGTGTCTTTAAATTCCATCTTATTTATATGATACAAATGATCTTGTTTCAATTCACTGTAACTTCACATACATAAAGAATTACTCTGTCATCTATAATTCTGAGTGTTTCCTTTCTGCTCATTCTCGTACTCTCATTCCTCAGTCCTTTTGTAATTGATGATCTTTATAGAAAACACTTTTGTAATATCCAAGTTCAACAAGAAAATCATGTTTTGTATATTTGTAAATAGGTTCGTTTCTGAATAAGGGAACCTCTCCCATTAAAGAGGAGGGACTTCTTGTCCCCTAACTGTTGCTCTTCGTAAAGTCCTATTTGACGACCAACAGTTTTTGCAACTCCGTTGGGGAAATCATATTCCAGTTCTGTAATTTTTGATCATCTTTTGATCTGGCGACTCCACGTTTTACTCGAGGGAGAAGGGCCCTTGGTATTGAAGATTCTCAGTTTCAGCTTTTGGAGCAGCAGGGTTTTCCTTTCCCTTCAATAAGAAATAGAAGGACTCGTTCAACAAGCACTCCACCTGTTCAAGATAGAATTCCTACGGGTGGTATTCCTTCAGAGCCTAGTCCTAATCTTCGAGCTTTGATTCTTGCTAGTGTCGCAGTTCCTCTCCAAGCCATTTTTCCAAGAATGGTGGTACCATTGCCCTGGGGTCATTGTGTCGGGCCCCTTGCTCTTCCTCAGCCTTTGCATGAGTTACCCAGAGGTAACCGGAAGAACTTTCCTAAATTCAAAGGTGATGGCAAAGTGCATCCTGATGAACACATCGCAGCCTTCATAGTTGCATGTGGAGTTCTGGGAGTTGAACACGAAGACGTCTCCGTGAGACTGTTCGTTGAGACTTTACAAGATAATGCTTTGCTGATTGGTTCTATCACCTTCCGGCTGGTGCTATCACTAGCTGGGACACCATGAGAACTAGGTTTGAAAACCGTTTCAAACCAGCAGAAGATGTGCATGCCTTGCTAGCCCAAATTTCTCAGATACCGAAATATTCCCTAGAGCCCATGAGATAATTTGTGGCCCGATTCAATAGCTTAATTAATAAAATTCCGGCAAATACTCGACCTGTTGATCAAATCCAAAAATGTTTCTTCCTAAATGCCCAATCGCCTGAAGTTAGTTATGCACTAAGAAGGGCTAATCTCACAACATTGGCTGAAGATCAAACTCTTGTTGTTAGTGTCGAGGATGATTTAATCGTGTCAGGGAAGTTGAGGAGAGACCCTTCTAAATCTAAGTCTGCTACTTCCTCCTCTTCCACCCCTGGACCTAATACTGATCCATTAGTTCAAAAACTTGCGAATGATCTCATTGCCATAAAGAAACAATTGGCTCAACATGCTCCCTATGCAGACATTCCAAGGAGGAATTTTCAGCCCAAAAATTGTTTGCCTGCTTCTCAAACAAGATTAGCACTTGAAGGACCTCCTGTTAAAATTCCTGTCAATGCAACATGTGAAGTTGAGGAACTAGATGACGATGAGGATAATGAAGCTTGCGAGGAATTTGTGGAAGAATTTGATGATGAAGCAAATGAACTTGAGGGATCTCGAGTTAATTTCTTCACTACTGAGGGCATTGATGATGGAGATGATTATGATGAAGTAGTAGTAGACATGAATAGCGAATCATTCGTTGTCATGACTTGAGAGCAGACAAAGAAAAGGGAGAAAGTGATGCAGCCCTCCAAGAAATCTAAGGAGCAGCCAACTACTATCCCTGTAATTGCAAGAAGAGGATTTCCTATTCCCGTTCATCTGCACCAAAGGTGAGTCCTGTCAATCCTGCTAGTAAAGTTACTTCTTTTTCTCCTAAGGTTGATAAACCTAGGATCTCAAGTGATGATGGCCCATCCACTTATGGGTCTTTCGATATTATTGACCACCTAAAAAAGACTAAGGTTCAAATTTCGGAGGTGAGTATTATTAAACCCATCCCAAAGCTTTTGCTAAAATGATTCACTTTGTCAATTCCCATTCTAATACCACCTCTAAAGGCATTTTACCCACTCCTTCTGCACCACAGCCTAGTCTGGTAGCCATTGTCACCTCACCCAATGACAAAATCAAACCATTTTATGTAACACTTCTCATAGCTGGCCATAGGCTTAGTAATTGTGTCATAGGCTCGGGGCCCTCGAGACAATGTGATGTCTGCTAAAGTAGCTCATGCCTTAGGCTTGACCCTCACACGCACTTATGGATCTTGTTACTCTATGGAGAGTAAGGAAGTGCCCCTGGTCGGAAGAATTAAAGATGCACAAGTGGCTTTTGCTACTTTGCCTGAGAAGAGAGTTTTGGCTACCATCTTAGTAGTAGATATTCCTCCTTCATACGGGATGTTGCTAAGTAGGAACTTCTGTAAGGATGTGGGTGGAGAAATTCAAATGGATTGGTCACATGCACTCGTACCTATTAATGGGCAAATGAAGAAGTTGTTTCCTGAGAAGCAGTCTGAGTATATTGTACAAAAACAGATGATCCTAAAGCAAAAATACTCTATGAGGATATGGGGCATGGTAACTACATGATTATGTCCCCTGATGAAATCCAACTCCCCAAAGTGTCACCTAAAGATCCTAATGGTGTTTGGATTTTAGAGTTTGATGGAAGTTGTTCCTCAGCTGGTTCTGGAGCTGGTGTCCTACTGGTGTCACCTGAAGGAAGCCTACATCCTTTTTCATTCAAGTTGCAGTTCGAAAATACTAATAATACAACAGAGTATGAGGCTCTCATTCTTGGACTGCAAGTGGCCAAAGAACAAGGTGTAAAGAATCTTCTGGCTCGTGGTGATGCAGAATTGATTGTAAAGCAAGTTAGAAGCCTTTTCCAGGTAAAAAATGGAAGGTTGAAACATTACCAGAATCAGGTTTGGGATTCCATTGAATTTCTTGATGCTTTCTCCATCGAAGCAATACCTAGGGAGAAGAACAGCAGGGCTGATTCGCTAGCAGTCTCAGGGTCACTACTGATTCCTCATCCTGACTTCTCTCAAGACAAGTTCACCATTGAGATGGTCCATCGGCCTAGTGTACCTGATAATACCAATAACTGGCAAGTTTTCAATGATGATCAACACTTGCTTTCTTTCTTAGAACTCAAGGGTAATTTTGAACAGCTGTATTTTGAAGGAAGCGACAACCTACCTCGTGAAAGTGTGCCCTTTGACAAAGCAGTCACCCAAGGAGAAGAAACGGATCAGGATGGATGCATCAATCTCAAAGGAAACAAGATTCCTAAAGGATTGGTGAGTTTGGAGGAACTATTTGATAAACATGATAGGTATGTAAAGTCTAGAGCTTCTACTGGACCTCAACAATCAGCTGAGTATGATAAAATTAATATTGGGAGTTCTACTGATCCTAAGCTCATGAACATTGGAAAATGTTGCACAGCAGATGAGAGGAAGAAAGCAATTGATCTTTTAAAGAGGTATAAGGATGTTCTTGCTTACTCTTATGAAGATTTAAAAGCTTTCAAACCAAAAGATATGTAGCATTTTATTCCTCTCAAACCTGGAATTAAGCCTTTTAAGCAGAAACAGAGGCAATACAACCCCAAAATAGCTGACACCATCTTTCAGAAATACAAAAGTTGTTGAAGGCCAAAATCATTTTTCCCATTCACCATTCAACATGGATTGCCAATATTGTGCCTGTTAGGAAGAAAAATGGTGAGATCCGCATCTGTGTTGATTTCAGGAATCTGAATCAGGCTTCCTTGAAAGATAATTATCCTTTGCCTATGATGGATCAGGTCTTGCAAGCAGTAACAGGATCTGAAATGTTATCTATGCTTGATGGATTCTCGGGATATAATCAGGTAGAGGTTAATATTGCAGATCAACACAAAACAGCTTTCACTAGTCCTTGGGGTACCTTTGCTTACAAGAGAATGCCTTTTGGGCTCATTAATGCTGGTGCCACTTTTCAGAGAGCTATGGATCTAGATTTTGGAAGTTTGAAAGGGAAGTGTATTGTCATATACCTTGACAACTTGACAGTGTTTTCTAAAACAAGGGCGGATCATTTTGACCACCTGGAGACAGTTCTGCTAAGATGCAGAGAACATGGGATTTCTTTGAATCCTAAAAAATCTGTCTTTTGTGTCACAGAGGGGAAATTATTAGGGCACATCGTCTCCAAAGATGGTATTAAGATTGATCCTGAACGAGTTCAAGCTATCCAGCAAATTCCTCTCCCAACCAGCAAAAAGGGCGTGCACTCTTTCTTTGGTAAGATCAATTTTTTAAGAAGGTTCATCCCTGATTTTGCAGAGTTAACTTTGAGTATTTCCCAAATGATGAAAGGCAAACAAACGTTTGGTTGGTCTTCTGAAGGAAAGGAATCCTTTGAAGGTATTAAGAGAGCTATTGCTAAAACTCCTGTTTTAGCCTGTCCTGATTTCAACAAAGATTTTATTATCTATTGCTATGCCACAGATAATACCTTGGCTGCTGTTTTGACTCAAGAAGACTCTAATGAGCATGAACTCCCAATTGCGTTCATGAGCTATATTCTGAAAGATCATGAGTTAAAATACACCATGATGGAAAAACATGCTTTTGTAGTGGTCAAAGTGTGGAGCGCTTCGTTTTACATCCTCAACTCTCATTCCATGGTGTTGGTTCCGAGATACAACTGTTAAGTCAATTCTCACACAACAGGAATTTGGATCCAAGAGAGGAAACTGGGTTGCTATGGTCCAAGAATATGATATTGACATCAAACCGACCAAGCTTGTTCGTGGAAAAGGTCTTTGTGAGCTCATTGCTGAAGGAGCTAAGCATGAATTACTGGAGAACAAAGTTGGCCTTCCTACCATTCTGTTTCTTAGCTCAGTTGATGAATGGTATGCTGATATTGCTCATTTTCTCACCTATGGAGAATGCCCCTCTCATTTAACTGCCAAAGAAAAGAGGACTGTTAAACTTAGGTCAGTGCAGTATGTGTTGTGGGAAAACGCCTTGTTCAAACGTGGGTTAGATGGAAGATTTTTGAAATGTGTGGACAAGGAACAGCAGAGAAAGTTGCTCTCAGCTTTTCATGATCAGGCATGTGGAGGGCACTATTCATCAATGGTCACTACTCATAAGATACTTCATGGAGGATATTACTGGCCTTCCTTGTTCAGAGATGCATCCAAGTGGGTTGATAAATGTGAGGCTTGTCAGACCTTCGTGGGAAGACCCAAATTGGCCTCTTTGCCTCTTAAGCCAGTTGTAATTGAAGAACCTTTTCAACAGTGGGGTTTGGACTTCATTGGAACACTTAATCCTACTTCTAGTGCTGGTCATACTCATGTATTAACTGCCACGGACTATTTCACCAAATGGGTAGAAGCTATTCCAGTTAAGAGTACTACTTCTGAAGTGGTGTGCAGCTTCATCAAAGAGAACATCTTAGTAAGGTATGGTGTACCTAACAAGATTGTAACAGATAATGCTTCGAATTTCTCTTCAACTGAGATAATGGATTTTTTCTATGGGTATGGCATTTCTTTGGCTCACTCCTCAGATTACTATCCTCAGGGAAATGGGCAAGCAGAATCCACTAATAAAAATTTGGTGACTATTATAAGGAAATTAGTCAATGAGTCTCAATGAAATTGGCACAAGAAGCTCTATGATGCTCTTTGGGCAGATAGGATTACACCAAAGAGAGCTATTGGAATGTCTCCTTTTCAAGTGGTATATGGAGTAGAAGCTCAATTTCCAGTAACAGTGGAGCTGCCAGCCTTGCATCTAATGAAGGCTATTGAAGATACTAGTTTCAGTGATGCTTTGGATAAGAGAATTATGTACCTTCACAAACTGAATGAGGATAGATTGGTGGTTGCTGATAGGATATCTGTTCACCAGCAGAAGGTAAAGGTCTTGTTTGATAAGAAAGCCAGGTTCAGAGATTTCCAAGTTGGAGACACTATGTTGTTATGGGATAAAAGGCATGAACCTCGTGGCAGCCATGGCAAGTTTGATTCCCTTTGGCTCGGACCTTTCAAGATCAGACACTTTGCTGGTAAGAATTCCTTTTATCTTGATTACATGGATGGTTCTCCTCTCCCACTTCCTTATAGTGGGCAGTACCTTAAGTTGTTCAAGTCATAGGTGATTAGGGAGTCCTTTGTATATTCTGTACAATGTTTTGTTTTTCTTTCCTTTTTGTTTTGGTGTGTTGTCCTCTGTATTGGTTTACTTTTTGACTCCGTGGCCCAATGGATAAGGTACTGGTCTACTTCCCCGAGTTTTTGTATGTTCTTACCTTGTCCCATTCCTTAAATTTATGCCAAGTCATCCCTAGAAGGAGCCAGCTGTTGTCCACTCAAAATTCTCCTGCTCTTAAGAAAGTGAAAATTTTAAAATTTTGAGTTTAAGTGTCTTCTCTATTGTACTCCATGTTAAAAGTTAGAGAAATTGAGAAAATCTACGTTTTTGGGTCATTTTGTGTGTTTTTCGGGCCTGTCGGACATTTTTGTCCCGCGTGTCCCAAGTTCAAACGGGCGCTCTGTTCCCCGATCGGCCGGTTTCCCCGAAGTTGTTCCATTTTCAGACCCGTCAGAATTTCTCGTCCCAAATGTCCCAAGTCCAATCGGGCAAGTTGTTCCATTTTCGGCCGAATCACCCGAACCGCGTACTTCGCGCTTTCACGTCCCAAATGTCCCAAGTTCAATTTGACAAGTTGTTCCATTTTCACCCGATCCGGCCGAGTCACGTGTTTCACGCACTTTTGTTCCGCATGTCCCAAAAGACATTTGTGCGTCTTTTCCCCGCTTCGCCCGAGCCGCGTGTTTCGCACATTCGTGTCTCACTTGTCCCGCATGTTCCAATTTCAAATGGGCAAGTTGTTCCATTTTCGGCCGAATCACCCGAGTCGCGTACTTCACGCACTTTCATTCCGCATGTCCCAAAAGGCATTTGTGCATCTTTTCCCCACTTCACCCGAATCGGCCGAGCCGCGTGTTTCACGCATTTGCATCTCACATGTCCCAAATGAACCAAGTGCCATTCGTGCTTATTTTTCCCGCTCTACCCGAATATCTTGCTTATTCAAATGATAAATGCGCATTCATTATCTTTCTCTCTCCTAAATGGCTATATTACGAGCATACCCCTATGCATTTTTCACACTTTGCTTTCATGCTATTCTTTGCTCGAGCCCTTGCAATCTGAATTCTGCATGTGTATTCCTTCCCTCTGTAATTCCTCCCCGAGTCCAGTGGCTCTACCCTCCGAATTACTATCAATATGAAGATCAAATGTCAGGGACAGTGAAGCTCATCTTCTTGACTTTGGCAACTTTTTGGTCGAGGATGGCTGATGCAGACCCTACACCAACGGCGCAGATGATTCTATCATACTCATGTCGAGTTTGATAAAGAAATGGAGAAGTGCCCCGGATTTTGGGCTCAGTCTACAGCCAACACGTCAATCCCTCGTGGCAGAGACATAGCCGAGGCATTGAAGAGATTCAGGCAGCAAATTTTGAAGTCAGTGGGTCCCTCCCATTCATAACCACCTGTCTTCTTCTCCTTATTCTTCTCTTCTTTTCTAATTCTTTTTCTTGGATTCATTGTAATTAGTTGAGGTATTGCGATTGGCAATCCTTAACTAATCTTTAGTTAAAAGAAGTAGTTACAAAGAGTAACTGATTTGTAAGCTATATAATGGCATCTTCACGCCATTTTTAAAGAGGAAGAACTTGGCTTATTTTCTGAAAGTGTAAATAGACCATAACGAAATCAATACAGAAGGGCTTTTCATTCTTTTTCTATCTGATCTCTTTTGTCCCAGCTTTTCATTTAATTTTGTGAAGATCATTTGTCTATGTTATGTTAAGAAACTTTGTGTTCTGGTAGATGTTATTTACAGAACTTTGTGTCTTTAAATTCCATCTTATTTATATGATACAAATGATCTTGTTTCAATTCAATGTAACTTCGCATACATAAAGAATTACTCTGTTATCTATAATTCTGAGTGTTTCCTTTCTACTCATTCTCATACTCTCATTCCTCAGTCCTTTTGTAATTGATGATCTTTATAGAAAACACTTTCATAATATCCAAGTTCAACCAGAAAATCATGTTTTGTATATTTGTAAATAGGTTTGTTTCTGAATAAGGGAACCTCTCCCATTAAAGAGGAGGGACTTCTTATCCCCTAAATGTTGCTCTTCGTAAAGTCCTATTTGATGACCAACACATGGTCATATGTATATATTATAGGTTTGGACCCATCCTTAGTTGTGCATAACCTTTTTGTGCATCTAGATGCCAAACCTATCAAACAGTTGAGAAATATGCACCCACGTGTAGCAATTTTAGTCAAAGAAGAACTGGAAATGTTATTGGTAGATGAATTTATTAAGCCTATAGACTGATCAAAATGGATATCAAACATAGTGCCAGTATAGAAGAAACCAGTTGGTATCAGGATATGCACTGATTTCATAGATATCAATAAGGCATGTCCTAAAGATGATTTTCCTCTACCTAACATCAACATGATTATCAATTCAACTGTGGGTTATGAAATGTTGTCCCTCATGGATGGATTTTTGGTTATAATCAGATTAAGATTACAAAGGAGGATCAACATAAAACTTCCTTTATAACCCCTTGAGGAATATTTTTCTACCAAGTAATGCCCTTCGGCATTAAATTTCCAGAAGCAACATATCAAAGAGAAATGATAGTAATATTTCATGACATGATGAATGACATCATGGAAGACTATGTTGATGATATCTTGGGAAAATCTAGGACCAGAGAAAAACACCCAAAAATATTGAGGTGTATCTTTCAACACCTTCAAGACTACAAAGTTAGACTAAATCCAAAGAAGTGTGTGTTTGTAATGCAATCAGGAAAATTACTAGGATTCATTGTCTCAAGAAGAGGGATTGAAGTATATCCATCTAAATTTGCAGCTCTTTCCGAAATTCCTCCACCAAAGATCCTTGAGCAGCTATGTAGATTATAGGGTAAAATTTAGGAAAGATGTCATTTCATATCTCGTCTCGCAGATAAGTGTCATCCTTTCACTCATCTACTCAAGAAATATGTTACATTCCATTGGGGCCCTGAATGTTGACATGCCTTTGAGTTACTCAAGCAATATTTTACTAATCATCCTTTCCTTATACCACCTACTCTAGGTGATCCTTTTTACTATACATCTCAGCCATCTAATGTGTTATTGATGCACTAATATCCCAATACAATCTAAGCTAGAAATAAAGAGTGGTCTATTACCTTAGCAACACTTTAATTTCTTATGAGTTGAATCATACCTAAATAAAAATTCTTGTTTAGTTATTGTCTTTTCGTTTCAAAATCTCCTTCATTACCTATTGAATAACAAGACCAAGCTCATCTCCAAAGTTGATCCATTAAAGTACATTTTTTCTAAACCTATGCTTACTAGAAGGATGGCTAATTGGATCATCCTGCTAAGTGAGTTTGATATTGAATTTGTAAACCAAAAGTCACTCAAAGGATAGGTATTGGCTGATACTCTAGGAAAATCTCCCTTACCGGAAAAAAACCATTGTTTCTGGATCTACAAAATGCCTCCCTAATGTATATTGAGGAGTTTATCATGTGGCAAGTACACTTCGATGGCTCATTCAATTTTCATGGTTCAAGAACTGGTGTGATACTTATCACCCCAACAAGAGACTTCATTCAATGTTTTTCTCTTGAGTTTCCCATGTACCAATAACATAACGAGTATGAGGCACTCATTGCTAGGTTGAAACTTGCTATAAGATGGAATATTAGACAACTAAGAGTCATTGGGGATTCACAATTGATCATTAAATAAGTCAATTATGATTATAAGGTAAAATATGATAAGTTCATCCTAAACAAGAAGATGGTTGAGACTCTAAATGAGTATTTTGTGCATGGCAGTTTTGAATAGATGCCAAGGGCACAAAATTACTTAGCAGATGCCATGGCCACAATCAGATCCTTGCTTTACATTCCTGCACAAGTAATTAAAATGCATTCTCTTGTTGAACATCTACGAGTGTCTGCATATGACATGTCAAAATCATGTCTGGTATGTGAATTTTTGGTCCTTTTTCCCACTGGTATGAGCACATTAATAATTACCTAAAAGAGAGTACCTTTCCCCAAATTTTCCCACCTTGAAAAAAGAATCCAAATCCAACGCATAACCCATTATACCCTCTTAAGAGGCACCCTCTATCATCATGGCTATGACAGGAATATTTTATGTTGTCTTGATTTAACTGAGTCCGTCTAAGCTATTAAAGAAGTACACAAAGATTTTTAGGGATCACACGAGTGGAATTGTGCTTGCTAAGAAATTTGTAAGAGTGGGATACTATTGTCCTACCATGGAATAATATTTTTGCAATTGTGTCAAGAAGTTTGCATTATGTCAGAAGTATGGAAATCCTACTCATGCGTCAGCACAGGGATTGCAACCAATAACAATGCCATTTCCATTCTCTAAATGGGGTTGCATCTCATAGGAAGATGACTCCTACCTCTTCAGATGGCCATACCCATATCATAACAGCCGAGAATAATTTACCAAGTGGGTGTAAGTTTTTCCTCTCACATATGTCATCGGCGCTCAAATTTTCAAATTTATCATGAACCACCTTATTTGTTGTTACGTTATCCCTTCCGCCATTATAGCTAAGAATGGTAAATATTTTCGAAACAAGAAAATGAAGGCATTATCCCAATGCTTCCAAATTCACTCAAATTGGTCTACTCCCTATAAACACCAAGGTAGCAGAGACAGTGTAGAATCCTCTATCAAAACCCTTGTTTGGATTATGGAGAAGATGGTGAGTAAGACCAGTAGAAACTAGCACCTACAGATCCATCCTACCCTCCGGGCCTATATATTTTCCATTTTTACTCCTACTATTGCAACACCCTATTCCATGGTATTCGAACTAAAGCCATCATTCCACTAGAAATTGATCTTCCCTCCTTGTGAATATATCTCAGAGACTACCTGAATAAAGATGAAGACTACCATGTGGCTAGACTAGAAGAGATGGAACTCTTAGATGAAAGATGCCTCAACACACTCAATCACTTAAAATTGTATCAAAATTGAGTTTCCCGTGGCTACAACAAATGTATCATACCTCATCAGTTTGAGGTAGGAGATCTAGTTCTCAAATAAAATCAGTTCAACACCACCAAGGATTAGGAAAAGAAAGGTAAGTTTGAGCCCAACTAGTTAGGACCATATGTTGTGGTCACTAAGTATGGTTTATGGGCATACAAACTTTCTCGGACAAATGGTGAGGACCCAAAGGAACCCATAAATTCAATACATCTCAATAGACTCTATTCTTAAGTATGAGGTTCCTCAAAAATCAAAGAAAAAACAAGCAAAAAAATCAAAGAAATCAAGAAAAAGTAAAGACAAAATAGGTCATCCAACTGTGAAAACCAAGCAATTGTGGCACCTTGGATAGGTCCCTTAGTGGAAACTAGTTTTTGATGCCTTGGGAAGATGGTTTGTTCACAAGAATTTTAATATCTGTAAGGAACATTGACTTTACCCTAAGCTAGTTTCCACCAGTGTTTGAGCTTCATTTGAGCCTATCCTCTATGGCCTTGATTCGGTTGTTCTCCTCTTATATATCCGAGAAGGGTTTTCGTTTTTATATCCCAACTAACATTTGGGGGCCTTTACATCTACACCTTCTTGAACATACATACATGGAATTTTGCCCCTATACATCTTATCTTCTTGGTTTTCTGTATATAGATTCAGAAAACTCTTTGAAAAATTCCAAAACATTCAATTATGGATCAATAATCCCAAAACATTACAAAACCTTCTCGTAGAAAGCAAAAATATATAACATTGTCTTACAAAATTCTGGAAAAAATGTGAACAGAAGCCTTGAAAATTGTCTCAAGATAACACCAAAAAACGGAAAATATGTTTCAAAATTATCTCGCAAAAACAAAGTAGTAGTTTGCTTACTTTTAGTTTTTGGTTTGTATAGTTTTATTACATTACTTTTTCTTATTGTGTGCTTTAAGTTGAATTAATTTACTTACTTAGGTTGAGTTTTACTTTAATATGTTGTATATTGCATTGAATTCATTTTATCTTGCATACTTGTACATAGTTGTGTTGTATTGGTTAGATTTGATTAAATTGTGCTTGATTGTTTGTTTTGTATAGTTTTTTGTCATTTCATCATCATATCATATACCATCACATCTATACATCATATATCAATAAAAGCTAAGCTACATCATCATGAACATGAAAATTAGACATGTATGCTAAGGTGAAGATCATATAATATCACCAAGAGGGGCAAGAGGGACAACCTTCTACCACCCCTCACACATAAACCATAATAACAACGTGGATTAAACATGCTATCTCATAAACAAAATGTGAAAAGTAAAACAAAAAGTATCTCATCAAACATACAATGTGATATCATCTAATGTTATCTCAAAAATCAAACACATGTGATACAATCATAAAACATCATAATCAAAGTCCATCATCATCATCATATATATCTATCGAAATGTCAGTGTCCATATGTAAATGTTTCTAAGTACATCATTATTACATACATGGTATGCCATCATGGGCTTCGATAAAAAAATGTGCCTCCATAGCGAGGCATAGCCAAAAATAATATATATATACATTATCAAAAATGTTCCTCTGTATCGAGATGTACATAAAAAACTGCATACATCTATAGGCACATCAAATAAAAAAAAGTCATGACTGACTCTCTCCACCATATAGGCTACCTGGCCTTTAATCTAGTGGTGGTTCCATCACCTATGGCCCCGCTGACCTACTAGTGGCTGCACCACCGATATGGCTGATGTTGCTTGCTGCGTGACTATGAGGCACTCCTACTCGTGCCATGTTGACTAAATGTAGGAGCTCACTATCCATTTCGGACAACATCATAGTAAAAATATCTATAATACAAAGCATATCTAGTGGTTGTGGCCAAATCCATCCGAACACGAGGTATCACAAAAGCTTTGATAAATCGACGCAAAGATGTAACCTCGAGATCTCACCACCTCACCCAAGATTGTGCCCACTTTTTCTCTGAAGCTGATCTTGCTCGATGTAACCACTTGTAACTACACCTCTTGCATCATCAAAAATATCCCTCTATAACCCACTCAGCATGTTGTGTGGCCAACTTATCTCTCCGGCCTACGTTTTTGCCCTTGTTATAACTAATCGATCCCTCTCTATAATGACCTAGTCTCTTTCTATGGCAGCCTGGATCTAAAGAGCTACCACCTGATCTAAATTCTACCATAACATAGCTAACTCCACTATACCATGTGGATCCTAATCCCACCCCCACCTATGGGACCCTATCATGGGGTCTATTATCCATCTCCTTCATCTACTGCTGCTGGGATGTGTTATGGGCTAACAATAGAAGCATATAGTGGAGCCTATTGTGCATGTCCTGCGGACCAACCTATTATAAGGGCACATGAATCCCAACCTGTATACCCACATGAGCCATCTGAACCTATGGATTTCAAGCTCCCTATCCATCCCCACCATATCCATAAGACCCATAATCACTATCACCACCCCATTTTCCTCCCCACTACACTCTCCTGCGTGAGAATGGTGCTCTACTAGTGGCTGTACTCCCACTTCCAAAGGTGTAACCAATGGGATAGTTAAGCACCTCAAAAGAACTGTCACATACCAAGAGGGATATGTTGTTGTGATCCCTAGATCTAGAATCGATCATAGAGATACCCATACCAGTGGAACCATCTACTCAAAGATATCTCTATCTCGTTATCTCCTAATCAATTAGCCAATATCAAATGTCTCTCTGGCGTGGCACATATACCACATCTCCACGCTAGTTACATAATGTACTACACCAAAATTTCATTGTACTAGATCAATCATGTAGTACTCCATGATATAAATAAGGATCTCAATCAAAAATTCTCAACTAAAGCAAGTGTTGAGCTCAACTGGATCCTTTGGCCACTAGAAATTCATGTATGGTCTCCAAACAATCATCCATAGTTGAATATCATCAAAGGCACAACGATAGAAATAGGTATCACCGATAAGATCCCGCACATCATCACCTACTAGGGCTCATCCCATGACTAAAGCCTCATCGAGAGATGTTATCTGAAATCCACCCCTCAAGGTAATTTTCATAACTTGCATAATTCCTTCAGGATGGAGCAAGCAAAAATGGTGAAGGGCCAAATTTTGGATTTTTGGGTACCTCTTTGCTTTCCTCTAACTTCCCTATCCAAGAAAAAATCCAAGGAGTTAGTAAAAATTGCAAAAATCCTAAAAATGAAGTCAAGGGCTTGTTTTAATGCATTGCGGGTCTAGAGGCTATGGATGGTACCAGTGCGGATCATACCAAGGTTCGTCATACCAAGTTTGGGTCCCATTTGCAAAGGAAATAGTTTATTGTGGAAAATGCAGAAAAAAATCCCAGGCCTCACAAGTTCAATCGGGATGGTCGGGCTCGAAAAGATGAATTTTCTAATTTTTTAGATGGGTCGAGTGTGGTGCGGCAAAAGCCGAGAAATTGGTCTAGGAAAGTTGGGACGTTGGGCCGCGGAGGACCCGCAAAGCCAATAACACCACAAAAAGAACCAAATAAAGGAATTGGAAAATATGGAAGTTTTTTTCCAAGGTAGTGCATGTAGACGGTTGGGACATCGGGACGCGTGGGATGCAAAAAGGAGAAATCACCATAGGCAAGTGGGATGTGGAAAAAGTGAAGGTCAACGGCCCCGATGGCCCGATCAACGACACGGCAGGTTGGGACAGGAAAGCCTAAATCATGCGATGTGGAGAAAGGAATCATGGACCATCTCGAGTATGTGTGGGACAACAGTTCCCCAAAACCAGCAATATCCACAATACAAAGGAAATAGTGTATGCGACCTTCGAACTTCAAATGACCACAACTTTTGACCCAGAGCTTTGTTTCTCATGAAATTTGACTTTCTGGAACCGCCATGACATGCTCTACACCAAAAAAGTTGGATTTCTAATTTTTAATGATGGTAGGTATATGAAAATAAAGGAAACATCTCAAGATCTAGTTAATTAAATACCTTGTCTCATTAAATGACAAAAATGCCTCGTAAACCCAAAAAAACTACCTACACTCATAATGCCATATCTTTTGTAATTCTAAACAAAAAAGCACAAAATTTGTACCGTTGGAATCGCGGTTCCAAGACCAATGTAAAAAAATCAAGAAATATGGAATTTTATAAATAATTGATGGATTTATTTCTTAAAACGTGGCCAGGTTCAGAACATTGATTTTAGTGGTAGTTGAGATGCATTCAATGAAGCATGGGTAGACATTTCTCACTTCTGCAAGTTATGGGATAATATGGGGGAATTTTACAAGCAACATACAATCATTTAAATCCATTTATGACATTTTTAAAGTTGTAGGAGGACAAATTTCAGGAATTTCATTGTCTCTCTCTCTCTCTCTCTCTCTTTGATTTCTATAAATTGGAGTGTTGAGATCATTTTAAAGGGAGATAGTTTTTAGTAGAAAAACTCAGTCAAATTGGTTTTTTGAAGATAATGTGCTGCAAGCCCTTATAGTGGACCCCTTGCATGGTGATCTAGGCCCTTATTTGTAACAAATTGAACTTTGCATATCAATGAAGCAATAAATACGAGTTTGTGGATGCCTCTTCCCTTGTTGTGTTTTTTTTCATTATTCTTGCCTCTTCAACCTCATGAAAATATATTGTGTCTATCTTATGATCTTGCAGGATTCATTATCATTGTGTATGTATGAAATATTGTTGTGAATGCATTTTCTAGACTATGGAGAACTATTATCAACCCTTCTAGTATGCACTTTGCTTCTACTTTTCACACATTAGAAGATTGTTCTCACACCCTCATTTTCTGGTGTATCACCACTTTAGTGTAGGCTTTGTTTTTACATGCCCTCTCTCCCTGGTCCCTCGGAAAGTTAGATTGAACAAGATAGTTTTTCCTGCATTAGATTAGATTGTGGCAGGTAGTTTAGGAGAAAGAACCATATTTCTCTGAGGTCTATCTCAAGTAGTAGAAGTCGCACAACTTTGACATAGTACCCATGGTATCTAGTCACACCATGATCTCAAGCACACACACTTCGCAAACCATAGGGTGTTGTGATTCGATATAATAGGAGCTCGATCTTGTAATGCTCCTATGAGGTGACCAATGGAAATATGTTCCCATGCCCATATTTGTAATAATGAACTTGGCCCCACAAAGTATCTCGACTATGGTAGGTAATAACATGTAGATCCCAAAGATATAAATGTGGAAGAAAATATTTCCCCAAAATACCTCTCCCCATGTATTAAGTAGCGGATAACTCCAATTAGGCCCAATGGAAATGATGCATATGTCTTTCCGGTAGCATCCCCTTCACACTCTATTAACTTCCCTTGGATCAGTACTTTGAGTATCCTCCAGACATACTCAAGAGTAATGGTCATCTCGCCAGTGGGTAATCTGAAGCACTGAATCTCACTATGCCACCTCTCAGCCAAGGCGGTAGGAATGCTATGATCAAGTGTAATATATGGAATCCGTGCCACATGTGAAAGGCCTATCATATGTAAAGTAATCTCCAAAAATATCCTCTCACATTTAGAGAAGGTCACCTCTAACGTAGCTAACCTACCATGCTACTCCGAGTCTAAAAGGAAAGGAGTTGCATTTGCAATATCAAACTCCACTCATTATGCCTTTTTCTATCTAACATAATCTAAGATTAGCCTACTCACCCCTATATTCTTCTAAACAACTTCCTCATTTCTTCTAAGGTTAGTTACCCCTCTCTGTCGGTGCTGCTTTTTGCACCCCTTAAGGACACTTGCGTGCCTTTTCTTTGGCATATGCACGCCCAAAATGCATACATGCCTTCTCAAAACCCACACACCCATTAGAAAACATGCATGGGAAACCCCTTGACTCTCCTAAATGTGACCCTTGTGTGCCTTTTCTTCCACCTACACATAACTACACACACTCGTGCGCTTTCCCATGTGCAAATCCCTACCTTAGCATATGTACTAATGCACATATACACCATCCCCACGTATACACATGCGAACATATTCCCTAGGTACTCCCTTCCACCCATGCACCTTTGACCATGTATGTTCCCATGCACATACATCCTACCAACACTTGCACACCCCGATAATGTATGTGCACCCCAAGGCACACGCATACATAATCATGATGCTTTTGAAACATAATAAATGCACTTAAATGATAAAAAATTAAAGAATGGATAGGGTACTCATGTAGGTACCATCGTCGTGTATGTTCTTGTACTCCTAGACTATCTCTTCTCCCCCTCGTACCCCTCTAAACTTGTGTCATATCTCTCAAGGGTAAGAGAAAATATCCCGATAAAATCGACAAGGTCTCGTAATAAATCAATTACTCATGATGATTTACCCCCTGGGAGGGGTATATATGGTCATTTTACCCCTTTATGATGTGTTTTCACCCACCATGATGGTCGAGAGGCATGATATGACCTTTGTGATCATTCTAACTTCTTCTACCACCCGTTGTGATGATTATTTTTATTAAATAATTATTTTTAACCCATTTCCGCTACGCTAGGGCATTTTTGCTACCTAGCACCTCTTTCTTCTCCTTGGGGCATATTTTTTTGCTTCCAAAAATCTTCTCTATGATAATTATTCTAGAAAATTCTAAAAAATCCTTTAAAAATTCAAATCAATTAAAATAATAAAAATTGGTCAATTTTTTTCAAAAAAAAAAAAAATTGTTAAATATCAAAAATTTACAAAAATTGGTAAAACACTTGCACACAATTAAAGCATGTGTCAAACGCATTATATTAAAATAATATATTTCTTACATTTTCCTTTTCTTCGTAAAAATGAATTGTGGATCGTTTTGATCTACCCCATTAACAAAGCTAGTCTATTTGATCCATCTCTACTATCTTGGCACAACGAGTTACCCGAGGTACTATTTCATGGCACATGAATGCTTTCTCATTGGACCCCTACATCCATCATATTTCCCCTCACATGCATCATTTCTTGGGACCCACTTTTTAACCCTTTTCATTACACATGAACATTTGGGAACTATAGGTCGAGAACAAAATATTACACATGAACATTTGGGAACTATGAGTATGTGTGTTTGTAATTGTTTTCCCTATTAGGTTTTCTGGTTTAATTTCTTGTATTGCATTATATTATGTATGTTGCATGGAGTTAAGCATTTTTGAAATGGACATTTTTTTGTATTATGGATTTTCATGTCATCTTAGACTTTTTTGTAGGCGTTTATTTTAAATAAAGGGCCGATTATGTAGATCTAAGAAATATGATGAAATAAAGTTTTTTATATTAGTTCGATTCAATTTATTTCCATTATCTTCATAATAATTTTCATCCCCTATAATTCTCTTCATTTCTACATTATTATTCCATCTCACTTAGGGCAATAGCGATCACCTTCCACAAAATATTTCTATAGATTTGTTAAGAAAAGCATATCATGTGATTCACAACAATACCCCCATGAAGTTTCCAACAACAAAGTTCATATTGGTATTATGTGGGGATCGATATTTAGCATACCTCGATTTGTTTCCCATTACAATGGGATTTTCCCCCACTTTGGCCTTTCCTCTTCATCTTTTTATTTCGATCAACTTCTTTCATAACCCCATCAGCACTCGAGGGGAAATCATTCATTTTGGGGAAGAGAACGCAATTTACTGGTTTTCACTCTCTTCCTTTTTTTCTTTCTTTTTATTTTTTTGGGGAAGAGAACACCATTTACTAGTTTTCATTCTCTTCCCTTTATTCTAGATCTATACATCTGATTATTTGATCATTTTGGAAGAACTGGGTTCTTCCATATGATCAAATTCTTTATCTGCTTCAATTTGCCTCAAGAATTCATCCTTAGTAGGAGGCTTCTTATAATGCTTTATCTTATGACCATTGACCAAAAGTGTTATTCTGTTGCCATCAATGGGAAGTAACTGAATAGAACCATTGTCAAATATCTGATCAATCTGATAGGGTCCTAACCACCTGGTTCTGAACTTGCCTTTGAATTGTTGGTACTTAGAATCAAATAGTAATGCACTGTCCCCTACCTTGAATTGCCTCTTCTTGATATGTGTGTCATGTCATTTTTGTTGATGGCAAATCACAACACCCTTGAATTTCCGCAACTCGATGGGTTGAGACTCTCAGTGTGATTGCATAACATGGAGATTTTCCCAAGTGTGGGACCTTGTGAATCAGGAAAGCTCTCGATGAAGGTTGGTTCCTATTCCTCTGTTCAGATGCACACATAAAAATGCAGAGGGTTTACTCAAAAACCTAATCTAACTTTCCAAGGAGACATGGTAAGAAGATGCATAAAAATAAACCTAAACTAACAAAGGTGATGCACCGAGGAATGAAGAAACACTGTCTTGCCAATAAACACAAACCATTAAAATGTAATGCAAGATCATGCACAAATAATCAGATTTGCAGTGAAAGATCAGGAGGATGAAAATGAACACAGATAGGGTTGAGAATCATCCACAGACATACATTATTTGCTCCAAATATTGATACAATACGCTACAAAATGCCAAGAGACAAAGTTGCATTACAGTTTTAGATGGGAGGTTTGAACTCCACAAATTCACTTGCCAAAGAGAAGAAGGGAGGGGCAAAACAAGAATGTCCAACCTTTAGAAAGAAGCCCCTCCTTACAATTTATAGGAAGAATGAGAGAGGGAAGAGAGAGGAATTCCAAATCTACCCCAACCACCTCTAGATTGTATTTAATTCATCTCATTATGGCGGTAGGTGAGAACCCTAGCAAACCCAAAAAATGGAAAATTGTATTTTACATTTTTGAAGAACTTGTTCTCACCCAATTGAAGAAATTGTAGTTGGATAGAGGATCTTGAAAGATTTCCAAAAAGTCCAACCTTGCATGAATATGAGCTCCCTCTAAAAAGTTATGGCCATTTGAATATCTGGGTTAGGGTTTGCTTCCTGTTGGGGTGTCAATGCTCAAAATGTTGCACCTCCTGAAGATGTGCCTCAGCACATCCATCCTCATGTCAACATACTCTTACGTGCACCATAGGCACTAAAAAAATCATGTCGACATCTTCTTCTCTGCGCCTCTAACCTGTGCCATGGGCGTGACTTTTTCCATGTCGACATCTTCTACTTTGCGCCTCTAACCTGCACCATGGGTGTAACTTTTTCCATGTCGATGTCTTCTACTTTGTGCCTCTAACCTATGCCATGGGTGTGAATTTTCCACATCGACATCTTCTGCTTTGCACCTCTAACCTGCGCCATGCGCACGACTTTTTTCCATGTCGACATCTTCTGCTCTGCGCCTCTAACCTACACCATGGGCACAACTTTTTCCATGTTGACATCCTCTTCTCTCGTGCCTCTAACTGCACTCGAGGTGGTTGGTGATGCAATAAATGTTAGGTTTTCCACCATGTAATGCACTTTCAAAACATAAAATGAAGGATTTTGATTTTCCTTTATTTCCATAATCTTCTTTGTCTATATTTAGCGAGGAGGAAGATATATACAGTAATTGCTTCCTTTGATCTTTGATTATTTCTATTTGCTGAAGTGCTTCTATTCTTATCTCATCCAACTCATTGAGTTGAAGAATTCTTTCCTTTTATGTTGCATCTAACTCAATACCCACTTTAATTGTTTTCCTCGATCTCGTAGTTCAAATTCAATACGTAACAAGGGGATTTTTCTGATAGACTAAATCATATGGTGAAAACCATGTTGTAGTCTTCCACGATATTTATAAGCCAGAACTGCATACTCTCGGTAGTATTTTTACCCAATCTCTTCTTCCCGCTTCAATTGTTTTGTAAGGATGTTTTCCAATTCTCTGTTTGTTAATTCAGCCTGTTGCTATTTGATTTTTGTAATAGGGAGATGACTTCCTATGATTGATCCGATAATACATTGTGAAATAATGGATCATATTAGACATAAATTGTGGTCCCCTGTTTTGAAACTATACTTCTTGGTGCACCAAATTTTACCATAATTTTTTGCCAAAGGAAATCGGTAATTACTTCTTCACCGGCATTTGTTAAAGCCTACACTTCTACCCAGTTTGTCACATAATCAGTACACACATGAATATGTTCCTTCCCTTGTGAAGGACTTAACGGACAAAAAAAATCCAAATCCTATCTCTCAAATGGTTCAATCACTACTTGAGGTTGAAGAGGCATTTCATTGGTAAAGGTTGGTTGTCCCATCCTTTGACAAGGATCACACCACTTGATATATCTCTTCACATCTTTATACAAAGATGGCCAATAATAACTTTGTCACGTATCTTGTGAGATGTTCTTTTCACTAAATAGTGTCCTCCACTTAGTTCATCATGAAATGCTCAGAAGATGTTAAATATTCCATATTCTCTTACACACCTATGTAAAACCAAATCAGGACCACATTTAAAGAGTGTTCCATTTAACCATTGCAATTGTGTAATAGTTTTGATTAACTTTGTTATTTGTTTCGTAGTGAAAGAAGGAGGAAATTTCCTTGTTGCAAGATAATTTTCCATATGAGGAAACCACGGTGTATCAGCTAAAATTACAAAAAGTGTTCATCTGGAAAGTTTTCCTTGATTGGATCATGCTCCCCTATAGTGGTTAGTCTTGACAAAAATCAGCTACCACATTAGATTTACCTAGATTGTCCACAATGGTAATATATAATTCTTGTAAAAGAAGTAACCATCTAATTATTCTACCTCCAACCATTGGTTTGTTCATTAAATATTTCATTCTTTGAGTGATTTGTATGTGTATAAATATTTTGTGCCCTATAATGTAATGTCTAAACCCGTTAATTGCATAGATCACAACAACAAATTCTTTTTCAGGTGGTGGTGAAAATTTTTCAGTGGGATTAAGATTTTTACAAAGATAGTAGATAAAATACATTTTTCCTTCTTCATCTTTCTCTCGTCCCAAAAGCACCAATTAAGTTATTTGAGGTATTAGTTTAGATGTGAAAAGGTTTCTCCTAATTAGGTCCTCTCAATATTGGGGCAAATATTAATTTCTCTTTAATTTCTTCAAAAGAATGTTAACACTTTTCATCCCAAAGAAATTCCCGGTCCTTGGTAAAAAATAAAACATTAGGGCAGCAATTTTACTAAAATCCTTAATAAAGTTCTGTAGTATCCAAAGCATGCCCTAAAAATGACTTGATAACAACGGGGTCTATGGAATAGGTGAGTCTCGAAATAATTCTGATTTTGTTTTGATCAACCTAAATTCCTCATTTTGAAATGTGGTGTCCTAATACAATCCCCTCATCAACCATCATTAAACATTTTTCATGACTAAGAGACAGATTGTGTTTCTCACATCTCATTAATAATCTATCTAAATTCCTCAAAGCATCATCAAATGTGTCTCCATGCATAGTGAAGTCATCCATATATACCTCTACACAGTCATTTGTTAGGTTTGCAAAAATTGCTAACACAGCTCTTTAGAAGGTTGTTGGAGCATTGCATAATCCAAATGGTAATACCCTATAGGAAAAGGTACCCCATGGACATGTAAATGTAGTTTTATCCTGATCCTCAGTAGCAACTCTGATTTGATTGTATCCACTAAAGCCATCCAAGAAGGAAAAGTATTGTTTACCTGAAACTTTGTCTAAGACTTGATCTATGAATGGTAAGGAAAAATAAACTCTCGGTGTGGCTTTTCTCGGTTCCCTATAGTCAACACAAATTCTCCACTTTCTTTTCTTTTTAGGGACAATTACAAGTGGAGACACCCACTGCGGCTATCCGAGATAGCATAGATAAAACCTACTTGTAATATTTTTCAATTTCTTGTTTTACTATATCCCTTAAAGATGGATTAATCCTTCTCTCGAGGTTTCCTAACTGGTCTAATGTTTTTAGTATAGATGTAATGGGTGTAGATAATTGTATGAATTACTTTCATGTCTTTATAGTCCCAACCAAAAGATTTGGTATGATATTTCAGAACATCAAATAGTTTATCTTCTTCATCATTCTTCAACCAACTATTAATATTCAAAATATTACTGGTTGAATCTCAACATGTTTGGTTCCAGTGTATGATGAACCGATTTGTTGAAAGGGTTCCATTAAGGTGTTTACTAGACATGCATGTTGTAACAACATATCCAAAAGTTTGTTGAGAAAAAATGGTAGACAAAGGATAGCGGAAGAGTTATGATACTTATATTTTTGTAGGTTGAACTCCTCATCACTTATGGTTTCAAGAATTTCTTCATCGTCTCTGATATATGTGAAGTTGAAGCTATAGATTCTTCCTCTCCCCAAGAGAAATATTGTTCCCCATAGTGAAATTATTTTCATTTGCAGGGAATTACTATTGGTGTAGTTCTTGAACTAATTGTGATGGTTCTAGAACAAAATGTGTTGATTTTGGAACCAAGTTTGCAAGTTACGGCACTAAGTTTGTAGGTTCCGAACTATTCTGGATTGCCAAAGAACACAAATTTTTCTCATTAATATTAGGATTATCAACTCATGATTGCTCATGATTGTCAACAAAAGGTCATTCAAAGAGATATAATGAAATTTTCTTAGAATTCTTACCATTTGAAATATTCATATCACCTAACTCCGCAATCAATTAAGGCGGGAACCCCAGCTAACCATGGTTTTCCAAAATAATGAGATAACGAAGTGTTTTACCTTATGGCTGAAATATATGGCAGTCAATTGGATATTCCCATGATTCCACCATAACCACCACATCTTCAATAACTCCTTCTAGTTTTGCTATAGATAGGTCTACCATATGCAATATGGTGTTAGTAGGTTGTATTCCTATTAATGGTAATGTTATCAGAGTGTCCACTGTCATTATATTTATAGATTCTCCTAAATCAACCAAAAGGTTATGTAGATCTTTATTCCTGTGGAGACAAAAATAACAAAGATTCCAAGATCTCCATATTTGGGAAGTAGGAGATTTCTGCGAATAAATCAGCGGTTTTCCCATGTACCTTGATAGTACCAGTACTACTTCTTTCTTCTAGGTCTTTTTAAACATAACAGTTTGATTAACTTGTTCAACTCTGGAATATCCTTGATTGCTTACAACAATGGTATTTCAATATTTAATTTTCTCAATTCCTACACCAATTCAGATTCCTTGGTTCCTATAACTTCTTTAAATCTTTCTGGAAATGGAGTCTCAATAGAATTTTTTTCTAGTTCCTTATCTTTTTCATCTTTCTTGGGGGCAACCAGACTAGGGGTTTCAGTTTCTTCTGTCATTTTAGTGATTATAACAAGTGGACTACTAACTATTTTCCAGATCTAGTGTGAATATCCTTACAATCTATGGCATTATAATACACTGGATTCTCTTGTTTTGTTCTATAGATAGGGGTTATTTGTTTGTTTCTAGGATTAGCAATTGGTTATGATGGTATTTGTGTTTGAACTAAATTTTATGTTTGTGAATTTTGTGTTGGGGTACCCATTATGGCTTGTTTATTCTGATTAGGATATGTTTTCCCTTGAGCATAGTTATTAGGGCTCCATCTAGGTTGTGACCAAGCATACTGATTATTTTGACCAGTCCATGGTTTTGGTGTCCTTGAGCATACCAAGATTGACCTGCCCAATCTTGGGGATTGCAAGTTGGTTGTCCCCAACTTTTTGGTATTGTTTGAGTAGCCCAAGGCATCATCCAAGGATTAGGAGATGACCTTGGCATGATCTATCCTTAGATAGGTTGTCTCTAGACAAAGTTTACTTCTTCTGATGTGCTAGTTTGTTTGACCTAGTTTCTTATAAATGAAAGAACAGAAAAAAAATTACTCTCATGCTCCCTATATTCACAGATAAGGCACATTTCCATTTTATCCTGAGGACAATCTCTTAATGCATGTTTTTTCCTATGTCTAAGACAATAGATGGGTAATGGTTCAGTCTTAGCATTTTCTTTGTCTTGCAATCCATCCATGGTGGAGGTTAGTTGAACTAGTATGTCTGTTTTAAAGTTTTCTAATTCATCCATTAGTTTGTTCATATCTGGATTCAAAATTTTCACTGATTTTCCCTTCTTAGGTCCACCCCTTGTTCTGGAATAGCTTCTACAAATGTCTTTAATTTCATTCATCCTTAATTGATCAATGTTTCCACCTCCTATCAAGTTAAGAGCTTCCCTAGATTCATCTTCTAAACCTTTAAGAAAAATGGTTTTACTTAACTCTTCTTGAAGTACAAATCCTCACCTTTTACTTACAAAGAGGAATTTTTCCAAATAATATTCTATATTCTCATCCTCCTCTTGCTTGATTTTGAAAAAATATTCCTTCCTATTTCTCCCTCTACAGTAATCTTGATATTTGTCTAAGAAGGTAGTTTCCATTTGTGCCCAAGTGGTAATAGATTTGGATGCTAATCCCATGAACCAACTCATTGCTACATCCTTCGAGTCGATGGAAATAACTTGAGTTTTTGATTATCAATTTTGTAGTCATAGTTCGTACATAGTACCTTAAACTCAAACACAAATTGATCGGGTCTTCGATGACATCACTCTAAATGTGGGTAAAGATGAAGGTGAAATATTTTTCATTGGTGTATCATCATCATCCAATTGAATTGCATAAGTAAAGGTCCTATCAAGTTCCCTTTCAGCATCTCGTTCCATTTCTCAAGTATTTTCTAAACTTATTTCTCAATCAATGTCATATGTGGTATACCTTGGGAAGGTGAAAAATTATGAGTAGGAGGTTGACTACTTAATTGAGAATCAAAACTTACCCTAAATGGATCTTGAGAAATAATCCTTCTCCTAAAAGTTCTACTTCCTTCTGGTGACTGATCCAAGAATTCCAAAGGTGGAAATTATGCTTCTTGTCTTACAAGGGATAATGGTGCCTCCAATTCTTGGTCGATTTCGATTACTTGAACTAGAGGATGTTGGTAAATATTGTTCAGATATTTTTGGGAGAACTCTACCCTTGGAGTCTCTTAGTCTACTCATAAATTTTGTGATAGCTTAGGGAAGATTTCTTCAATTACTAAATGTATGATTGTTACTCTTGTTGACACCTAATTAGACAATTATAACTAGTTGTGTTCCCCGGAAGTGGTGCCAAAAATTATGGGTGTCATTATTTCCTTCATTTAATCAAAGTTTTGTTGATATCATATTCAAACTAGGGGTGTGTCTTAAGCTATATGCAACAAGAATAATCTTAGTGATCTAGTAATTTATTATAGTTTTCTTTTCTTTTCTTTTCTTTTTTTTATGAGGGGTTTTACAATGTCTTGAGGATTTCTTGGCCAAAAGCTTTATTGAAATCACACTAGGAAAACTTATTGAAATAAACACTCTTTGCAGAAATGAATTTTTGAAATAAACACACAATTATAGAATTAAATAGATTGTTGAAAGTGAACACACATTACGAAAATAAACACACAATTGAGAATGCTTGGAAAATTATTGTGAAGAAATAAGAACTTAATCTAGAACACATGTAGTGACAAGTCTACAATATATTTCAACCTAAGGAATTGAAATCATTTACAAATTTAAAAGACCTACACTATTTTCTTTAAAAATATAAATACCAACAAAAATGAGGATCCTTGTTCTTGGAGGAGTGGGCCCTTGCTCGCCTCAAAACAAGATTGCATAACTTAATTTTCTCTCAAAATAGAAATGACTATTTTATTGATAAAATATTCTGCATTACAAAACACGTACTAGTTCTTTCTATCCCTTTGTCTAATCCTATGTTAATCGATCTATATCTATTTTTCCTATCTCTAATCTATCTATAGGTTTGTATGTATATACTTCTTCCAGGTGTATTTATGGCCGTAACGATTTCAACTGATATGATGGAACTAAATCATGCCCATAATAGATGCTAAATTAGAACATGGCTGGACATACAACTATGTGATAATTATCCTGGATCTACGAGTATGGAGATTCGAAGTCTTCTAATCTACTCCTAATTGATAGGATCATTTATTTGACAAATCACCGGCTGTTTGGAATAGATTCTTATCAGTTTTGGAACTTTAGAAGAGTTTTGGAACTAAAGGAAATCATTCCAGTCTAACCGAGAGAGTTCTTGAGCTATCTACAGGAGTTTGAACTAATTGTAATAATTCTGGAACTAAGTACTAGAGTTCTGGAACTAAGTCCGAAAGTTCCAGAACAAAGTGACAGAACTTGTAACTACATGGTGGAGTTTTGGAACTAAGTCTGGTAGTTCCAGAACTAAACTGTATTGATTCCAATGCTTCCAAAAACATGCAATCCGCTTCATATTTGATCTTCCACCTGATTGTGACCTATTTTAATAGAAAAATTAGTTTCCAAAACACTTAGTTTGGAGTTTCAGAGTTTTTAAATGTTAGAACTACAATTAACAAAATATGGACTATTACATCCTAACTTATATTACATTAAAGAAAAGTCACAAAATGAAGTCAAACTTAATAAAAAGGAGAGTAAGATGAGATCATTTATTGTACATTTAATGGGAATATTCTGGCCTCATCATTTTCCCCATAATTACTTGTTTGTAAGTCCCCTTACAAACTTTACTCTTTAGATCTTGGGTTGTGGATTCTACATTCCAACTGATTGCTCAGGTCAAATGGCTAATACTGAATATTCCAGTGTTTTAATTCAGAGGTGTTATATCCTGATCCTAATGCTACCTTCTTCAACCATGCCTCAAATTTAGTGGGATCTTGTGGTTCTCTATTCTACCATGGTGACATGGGGGTGAGAAGGAGTGGAGGTATTGTTCTCATTCCCATCCATATGCCTCTGTGCTTTTCATTGATCTAAGGAATTAGCATACATAAGGATTTTTCTCTATGCAAACTCTAGATTAAGTTTGTGGGAGATATTACTTCCCTTCTTCTCAATGCCACCATGAGAAATTCCCATCTTTTCAAACATGCCTCATAAATATCTTCAAATTTTTCCTCTTCATAAGAGGTGAAGGCATTAATACTTCTCTGCAAATTGGCAAGATAAGGTTCCTTGAACCTTTTATCAAATGCATGGGATCTGAAATGTGTAGCAAAGGTGGATGGTTTACCATAATGAATCCTCATATAGAGACCAGATGAACTAGCCTTTAATAGATGCTCTGACTCCCTCTCCTTCCATGCAATCTGATTTTGAAGAATAGAAAAAAATGCATTAAGTTGGATCTCCCCTACATATAAATTGATCATAAAACCTGAGTTCTTTTCCAGCATGAAATTACAGAGATAGAATTCGCAGAGAAGATTTTTCTGCTCTACATTGGCTAAGGAATAGGTTTCCGTGAAATTAGCTTCATCTTTTATTTCATGTGGAAGGCCACATGTTATCCTTGACAACTACCAATGAATGAATTGTTCCTCCAAAAACACACTATATACAGGAGAAGGTCTCCTGCATGCAAGCAATTTCTCACTCATCATGTAAACCATTTGTATTTTCACAAGATATTTAAATTTGTCATTTTCTTCTTTGTAAAAATTTTCTTCCCATTCTTTTCTTTCTTTCTTCTCTTCTTCTATCTTGCTTTTCAAGTCCTCATTGGATGTCTTGGCTTCACGGAGTTGTCTACAAGTATAATCCCATAGTAGTTTAAGTGGGCAATAAGTTAATTCGGTTTGTGCAGAGATCATTGTGAGTAGTTTGTTTTCCAGAATTTTGATATTCTTCCTCTTTCTCCATTATCTGTTGTTTAACTCTTGTCAATTCCTCAGTCTTGTTAGTGAGCTGAGTTCTTAATTCCCAAATAACCATTTCTGTCTATTCCAATTTAAGATTGAAAAAATTTAACTCCTCATCCTTTTCTCTAATAATGAGTTTTGCTCGGAAAAAAAAATCATGTTTAACTTATTGTTTCTCTTCTTTCTCTGAAAGTTCCTTGGGGGTTAAGAATTCTTCTTATACCAAAGGGGATTTCCCTTTCCATTTCCAAGATGCCAATTCATCTTCTTCATGTGATGGTGTTGCTAATTCACCCATCTCTTGGAAAACTTGTTCCTCAAATATCTAATCTTATTTTTCTATCTTTTTTGGCTTGTTCCAGGAGGATTCATGGCCTTGCTGCCCAAAATATCAGCAGCTTCCTTTTCCAACCCTTCTTGATCTTCCATCTCCTTTGGAATTTCTCTAGACCTTTTATGAATTCTCCTTCTTTCAGGAGCCTCAAAATATACAAAAATGGGTATCCTCCTAGAGCTTATTCTAATTTTCACCTCTTGCTCTTGCCTAGGTGAACTTTCATTGTCAGAGACAAATATTAGCTCTCTTGTAGCTACTGCAAAGGAAGGAATTTCTTTAGAAGGCACAATAGTTCTGAAATTTTAGGCCTTCTCCCATATCTTCTTATTTTTGGTATTTCCTCTCCACCTAGTTCTTTCTTTTCCTCTGCAATGGCATCAATTTCCAAATTAGTTGCAGGAGAAGAAGGAGTTGCTATTACTCTCCTGAGAATATCAGGGTTCTTCTTAAAATTGCTAAGAAATTTCTCCCACATTTCTTCTCCATTTTTCTTCGAAATAAAATGGTGTTGGCACACTAAATGCACTAACCCATGATGTCTTATTGTTCCCACACCCCAGGAATACCTCTAGGCCATTGTATAGATGGAGTCAAAAAGAAACCTGGAAGGTTTACTATATATTCTGTTTTTAGCTCCATATCCAAGGTATATGAGTATCTTCAAAACTTCTCTTCCTACGGACCCGAACTTACCATCACAGGTTAGATACTTTACTATCAAAAATTCCACCTTATCAAAAGGTTTGGGAAATCTATCCCTTCGACCCCTTTATGATTTTCTCTGTCTTTTTGTAAATATATTGGGGTTCGGCTTCCCCTTTTTAGTAGGGTTTCAACCAATTGTTTAAATGTCCCTCGCGAGGTTTGGACATGCACAATTGGAACTCTAGATATATTACTTATTGTATTCATATAAAATGGAATGAAAATATTTCTAAACTTTTTCCTGGATTGCTCTAAATTTATAATGAATTCTCTTACCAATTCCTCATTATACTTGGGGAACTTTTTCAGAAATTCCATCTGTCCTGCCTGTTGAAAGATAGCCGCCACTTCTTCATTTATAATGAGCTGGGAGTCATCCTCTAGTTCTGACTTATTTTTAATCCCCATGATACAAAGGTGATTCAAATTCATTCTCCTTCAAGTTTTTATTATGTCTTGTTGGCAACATAATTCATTGCTTAGGCTGCGGAACAGACAATTAGTCATGCGGAATGCAAATCAAATTCTTATGTTTCTTCCTTAGAGTATTTCTACAATTTCTTCTTTACTTTGTGTATTCCACCTAATTGATATCTCATTATAAGTGTGCCACTACTTTTGTTTCACCGACATCACCCACATGATTACTCACTTTTAATCATAATGCACAATAGATGACTCATCATATCAACTTTTAAATCAAATCTAATCACACATGCAAACTTTTAATCTAACCTTTAATAATTTAAAGACATAATTACTATCCTTGATGATGTAATCCCTCCATCATGATGACTCATCATTCCTAAAAAAGTGAAACAAATGGAAAACGGTTAGAAAAATAGCTGAAATTCCAAAGAATTTTTTTTATTTTGAGTTAGCCATTTATTTGAGAAGATCAACCGCCATTGATGGTTTTCAATTTATCTGTAAGAGAAACTTTTTTTGGGGGGGAAGACAATGCCATTTACTTGGTTTTCCTATCTTCCCTTGTTTCTTATTTTTTTCTTTTTTTTTTTTTGGGGAAGACAATGTCATTTACTGGTTTTCATTCTCTTCCCTCTATTCTAGATCTATCCATTTGATTATTTGATCATTTTGGAAGAACTGGGTTCTTCTATATGTTCAAATTCTTTATTTTCTTCAATCTATCTCAATAATTCATCATTAGTATGAGACTTCTTATAAATATTTATCCTATGACCATTGACCAAAAGTGTTCTTTTGCTGCCATTAATGGGAAGTAACTGAATAGAACCATCGTCAAATATCGATCAATCTGATAGGGTCCTAACCACTTGGTTCTCGCTTTCCTTTGAATTGTTGGTACTTAGAATCAAACAGAATGCCCATTACCCTACCTTGAATTGCCTCTTCTTGATATGTGTGTCATGCCATTGCTTCCTTTGATCTTGGATTATTTCTATTTGCTGAAGTGCTTCCATTCTTAACTCATCCAACTCATTAAGTTGAATAATTCTTTCCTTTTTTGTTGCATCCAACTCAATACCCACTTTAACTGTTGTCCTCGATTGTACGTAGTTAAAATTCAATAGGTTACAAGGGATTTTTCCCATAGATTAACTCATATGGTGAAAAACCTGATGTAGTCTTCTAGGTTGTATTATAAGCCCAAATAGCCTCTGGTAGTCTTTTTCCAAATCTCTTCTTCCTACTTCATATGTTTTGGCAAGGATGTTTTCCAATTCTTTGTTTGTTACTTCATCTTGTCCATTTGATTATGGGTGATAGGGAGATGAATTCATATGATTGATATGATAATACATTGTGAAAGCATAGATCATCTTAGACATAAATTGTGGTCCTTGAAACTATACTTCTTGGTGCACCAAAGTTTACCATAATTATGTGCCAAAGGAAATCAGCAATTGCTTCTTCAGTGGCATTTGTTAAAGCCTGCATTTCTACCTACTTTGTCACATAATCAGTACACATAAGAATATGTTCCCTACCTTGTGAAGAACAACTAAAGGGACCAAAAAAATCCAACCCCCATATCTTAAATGGTCCAATCACTACTTGAGTTTGCGGGGCATTTCATTGGTAAAGTTTGGCTATCCCATCCTTTGACAAGAATCACACCACTTGATATATCTCTTCACATCTTTGTACAGAGATGGCCAATAATAAACAGTACTAAGTATCTTGTGAGTTTTTCTTTTCACTGAATAGTGTCCTCCACTTGGTTCATCATCATATGCACGAAGGATGTCAAAGATTTCATCTTCTCTTACACACCTACGTAAAACCAAATCAGAAGCACATTTAAATAGCATTCCATTTAGCCATTTGAATGATGCACTGGTTTTGATTAACTTCTTTATTTATTTCTCAATGAAAGAAGAAGGAAACTTCCTGTTTTAAAATAATTTTCCATATCAGCAAACCATGGTGTATTAGCTGAAATAACAAATAAGTGTTCATCTGGAAAGTTTTCCTTGACTGGATCTTGCTCCCCTATAGTGGTTTGTCTTGACAAGAAATAACTACCACATTAGATTTACCTAGATTTTCCACAATGGTAATATCAAATTCTTGTAAAAATAATAACCATCTAATTATTCTACCTCCAACCACTAGTTTGTTCATTAAATATTTAATTGCTGAGTGATCTTTATATACAAATATTTTGTACCCTGTAATGTAATGTCTAAACCTATTAATTGCATATATCACAACAAGAAATTCTTTTTCAGTGGTGGTGTAATTTCTTTCAATTGGAGTAATATTTTTACTAAGTGGGTAGACAGTATACATTTTTCCTTCTTGACTTTTTGTCCCAAAACTACACCAATTGAGTTATTCGAGGCATCAATTTGGATTTGAAAAGGTTTCTCCTAATTAGGTCCTCTCAATATTGGGAAATTATTAATTTCTTAAAAATCATGTTGACACTTTTCATCCCAAATAAATTCACCATCCTTGCTAAGCAAATTAAACATGGGGGTAGAAATTTTACTAAAATCCTTTATAAAGCACTTATAGTATCCAACATGCCCTAAAATGAATTGATATCATTAGAGGTCTAAGGAATAGGTAAGTCTGAAATAATTCTGATCTTGTTTTGATCAACTTTGAATTTCTCGTTTTGAAATGTGGTGTGCTAATACAATCCCCTCATCAACCATCATTAAACATTTTCACAAGTAAGAGAGAAATTGTGTTACTCACATCTCATTAATACTCTATCTAAATTCCTCAAAGCATCATCAAATGTGTCTACATCCACAATGAAGTCATCCATATATATCTCTACACATTCATTTGTTAGGTCTATAAAAATTGCTAACACAACTCTTTGGAAGTATCTTTGGAGCATCGCATAATCCAAATGGTAATACCCTATAGTTAAAGGTAACCCATGGACATGTAAATGTAGTTTTATCCTGATCCTCGGTAACAAATCTTATTTGATTGTATCTACTAAATCCATCCAAGAAGGAAACATATTGTTTATCTGAAAGGTTTTCGAAGACTTGATCTATGAATGGTAAGGGAAAATAATCACGTAGTGTGGCTTTGTTCGAGCCCCTATAGACAACACAAATTATCCATTTACTTGTTCTTTTTAGGGACAATCACAAGAGGATACACCCGGTGGCTATCTCGAGATAGGGTAGATAAAACCTACTTATAATAGTTTTCAATTTCTTGTTTGATATATCCCTTAAGGTTCGATTAATCCTTCTCGAGGTTGCTAACTTACCCTAATGTTTTCAATATAGATGTGATGGGTGCAGAGATACTTGGATGAATTCCTTCCATGTCTATATAGTCCCAAGTAAAATATTTATTATGATATTTCATAACATCAAATACTTTAGCTTCTTCATCATTCTTCAACCAACTATTAATAGTCAAAATTTTACCCGGTTGAGTCTCAACATGTTTGGTTCCAGTGTATGATGAACTGATTTGTTGAAAGGTTTCCATTAAGGTGTTTAGTGTACATACATGTGGTAACAACATATGATATGTAGCAACATCTCCAAAAGTTCCTTGAGACAGAATGTTAAACAAAGGACAACATGAAGAGTTATGATACTTATCTTGTTGTAGGTTGAACTCCTTGTCACTTTGTTGTTTTCCATAAATTCTTCATCATCTCTTGATATATGTGAAGTTGAAACTATAGATTCTTCCTCTGCCCAAGAGAAATATCATTCCTCCAGAGTGAAATTATCTTCATTTGCAGGGAATTACTGTTGGTGTAGTTCCTGAACTAATTGTGATGGTTCCAGAAATAAATGTGGTGATTTGAGAACCAAGTTCATAGGTTAAAAACTAAGTTCATAGGTTCCAGAACTATTCTGGCTGCTCTAAGGATAATTGATGTACATTTAATGGTGGGTTAATAATATCTTCTATTTCCCATACATGATCCTTCAATGTTATCATAGCTAAAGAAGATAGATTTTACTCACTAATATCAGGATTATCAACCCATAATTGCTCATGATTGTCAATAAAAGGTCGTGAAGAGGGATATAATGAAATTTTCTTATAATTCTTACCATTTGAAATAGTCATTTCACCTAACCTATAATCAATTAAGGTAGCAACTGTAGCTAACCATGGTCTGCCCAAAATAATGGGATAACCAAGTGTTTTACCTTTTGGCTGCAATATAAGGAAGTCAACTAGATATTCCCATGACTCCACCATAACTTCCACATCTTCAATAACTCCTTCTAGTTTTTCTACTGATGGTCTGTGCATATCCGTAATATGGTTTTAGTAGGTTGTATTCCTATTAATGGTAATGTTATCGAGTTTTCACTATCATTACATATATAGATTCTCCAAAATCAACCAAAACATTATGTATATGTTTATTCCCGTGGAGACAAAAATAACAAGGCTTCCAAGATCTCGATATTTGGGAAGTAGTATCTTCTGCTAATAAATCAACAAGTTTCCCATCTACCTTGATAGTCTGAACCTTTGCTTCTTTCTTCCATTTATTTTTAAACATAACAGTTTGATTAACTTGTTCAACTCTAGAATATCCTTTATTGCTTACAACAATGTCATTTCAATATTTAATTTTCTCAATTCCTACACCAATTTAGATTCCTTGGTTCCTATAACTTCTTTAAATCTTTCTCGGAAATGGATGTCTTAGTAGAGTTTCTTTCTAATTCCTTATCTTTTTCATCTTTCTTGGGGGCAACAAGACTAGGGATTTTAGTTTCTTTCAATCTAAATAACTATTTTCCAGATCTAGTGTGAATATACTTATAATCTATGGCATTAAGATCAATTTGATTCTCCTATTTTGTTGCATAGAAAGGGGTTGTTTGTTTCTAAGATTAGCAACTAGTTTTGTTGGTATTTGTGTTTGAACTACATTTTCAGTTTGTAAATTTTGTGTTGGGGCACCCATTATGGCTTGGTTATATTGATTAGGATATGTTTTCCCTTTAGCATAGTTATTAGGGCTCCATCTAGGTTATGACCAAGCAAACTGGTTATTTTGACTAGTCCATGGTTGTTGGTGTCCTTGAGCATACCAAGATTGACCTACCCAATCCTGGGGATTCCAAGGTGGTTGTCCCCAACTTTGTGGTACTATTTGAGTAGCCCATGGCATCATCCAAGGATTAGGAGATGACCTTGGCATGAACTGTCCTTGGATAGGTTGTCTCTAGACAAAGTTTACTTCTTCTGATGTGCTAGTTTATTTGAGCTGGTTTCTTATAAATGGAAGAAGAGAACAAAAATTACTCTCATGGTCCCTCAATTCACAAATAAGACAAATTTCCATTTTATCCTGAGGAAAATCTCTTAATGCATGTTTTTTTCTACATCTAGGAAAATGCATTCTTAATGGTTCGATCTTAGCATTTGCTTTGGCTCATGAATCCATACATGGTGGAGGTTAATTGAACTAGTATGTCTGTTTTAAAGTTTTCTAATTCATCCATTAGTTTTTTCATATCTCGGATTCAAACGTTTCACCGATTTTCCTTCCTAGGTCAGTCCCTTGTTCTAGAATAGCTTTTACAAATGTCTTTAATTTCATTCATCCTTAATTGATCAATTTTTCCACCTCCTATCAAGTTAAGAGCTTCCCTAGATTCATCTTCCAAACCTTTAAAAAAATAGTTTTAATTAACTCTTCTTGAAGTAAACATCCACACCTTTTACTTATAAAGAGGAATCTGTCCAAATAATCTTCTATATTCTTATCCTCCTCCTGCTTGATTATGAAAAACTCTTCCTTCTTATTTCTCCCTCTCTAGTAATCTTGATATTTGTCTAGGAGGGTAGTTTCCATTGTGCCCAAGTGGTAATAGAGTTGGATGCTAATCCCATGAACCACCTCATTGCTACATCGTTTATAGTGGATGGAAATAACTTGAGTTTTGATTATCAATTTTGTAGTCATAATTCTAACATAGTACCTTAAACTCAAACAGAAATTGATCAGGGTCTTCAAATGACATCCCTCTAAATGTGGGTAAATGTGAAGGTGAAATATTTTTCATTGGTGTATCATCATCATCCAATTGAATTGGATAAGTAAAGGTTCTATTAGGTTCCCTTTCAGCTTGTCATGCCATTTCTGTTGTATTTTCTAAACTTCTTTCCCAATCAATGTGGTATGTGATATGCCTTGGGGAAGGTGAAATATTAGGAGTAAGAGGTTGAATACTCAATTGAGAATAAATTCTTACCCTAAATGGATCTTGAGAAATAATCCTTCTCATAAAAGTTCTACTTACTATTTGTGATTGATCCAAGAATTCTAAAGGTGGCAATTATGCTTCTTGTCTTATAGGAGATAATGTTGCCTCCAATTCTTGGTCGATTTCCTTAGTTGAACTAGAGGATGTTGGTAATTCTTGTTTAGATATTTTTGGGAGAAATCTACCCTTGGAGTCTCTTGGTCTACTCATAAATTTTGTGATAGCTTAGGGAATATTTGTTCAATTACTAAATGTATGATTGTTACTCTTGTTGACAACAAATTAGAAAACTATAACTAGTTGTGTTCCCGTGCACCAAAAATTATGGGTGTCATTATACCATTCATTTAATCAACTTTTTGTTTATTTCATATTTAAACAAGGGGTATTTCTGATGCCATATGCAACAAGAATAATCTTAGTGATCTAGTAATTGATTGTAGGTTTCTTTTTGTTTATTTTTTTATGAGGAGTTTTGCAATGTCTTAAGGATTTCTTTGCCAAAACATTTATTGAAATCACACTAGGAAAACTTACTAGAAAGAAAAACTTTTGCAGAAATAAATTGTTGGAAATAAACACACATTTGTATAATGAAATAGATTGCTAAAAGTAAACACACATTACAAAAATAAACACACAATTGAGAATGCTTGGAAAATTATTGCAAAGAAATAAGAACTTAATCTAGAACACCTGTAGGGACAAGTCTACAATAGATTTCAACTTAAGGAATTGAAAGCATTTACAAATTTAATAGATCTACACTATTTTCTTTAAAAATATAAATACCAACAAAAATGAGGATCCTAGTTCTTGGAGGAGTGGGCCCTTGCTCCACCTTGAAACAGGATTGGACAACTTAATTTTCTCTCAAAACAGAAATGGCTATTTTATTGATAAAATGTTCTGCATTACAAAAGACGTACTGGTTCTTTCTATCCCTTTGTCTAATCCTTTGTGTATTGATCTATATCTATTTTTCCTATCTCTAATCTATCTACATATCTATATGGATATACTTCCTCCAAGGGTGCATTTATGGCCATAACTATTCCACGGATACGATGGAAATGAATTATGCCTAGAATAGATACTGAATTAGAACATGGCTAGACGTATAGTTGTGTGATAATTATCCTGGATCTGCAAGTATGGAGAGTCAAAAGTCTTCTAATCTACTCACGGTTAATAGGATCATTGATTTGGAAAATCACCGGCCATTTAGAATAGATTATTATTGGTTCCAAAACTTTAGAAGAGTTATGGAACTAAAGTAAATAATTCCAGGTCTAACTGAGAGAGTTTCGGAGCTATCTGAAGGATTTCCAAAGTTAATTTCGATAATTCTAGAACTAATTTTTAGAGTTAGGAACTAAGTCTTAAAGTTCGGAACTAAGTGACATAACTTGTAATCGTGTGTGGTGGAATTCCATAACTAAGTCCGGCAGTTCCTAACTAAACCGTATTGATTCCAATGCTTCCAAAAACATGCAATCCACTTCATATTTGTTCTTCTGCCTGATTGTGACCTATTTTATTACAAAACTGAGTTTCCAAAGCACTTAGGAATTTCAGAGTTTTAAATTTTAAAACTACAATCAACAAAAGATGGACTATTACATCCTAACTTATATTAGATCAAACAAAAGTCACAAAATGCACTCAAACTTAATAAAAAGGAGAGTAAGATGAGATCATTTATTGTACATTTAATGGCCATATTCTAGCCTCATCATACACAACCCATAATCCATGAGCCTGCCATGTTCTTCATCATGAACCTATCTTAACACACCTTGTTCATGTTTTCCAATCCTTGACCATGTTTCTCTATTTTCCTCATGTCTTAAATCCACCATACCAAGTCATCATGTTGACTAGGCCTAATTATTAGGCCTACTTGACCAAGATAATCTCACTGATGCCATGCATGCACCCTTGTGGACACCGGGATGATTATTTCGCATCGTGACTCACCGGATGAAACATATCGGACATCATTTTTACATGCTATCACATCACTCTTATTCCTCTACAAATTAATAGTTACTCAAGAAGTTAAGTCTCAATCAAGTGATCCAAATTATGACCTCATGAACTCATTTCATGCCTTATCACAATCACTCTAAGATTATTATGGACTTCATACACCCTTTTCATCAATGATTACATACCTTTTTCATCAATGACAACACTATAAGTACTCGGATGCCAACAATATCCCCTTTGTCATTGATGAAAAAACCCCTAGTTCTTCTCCCCCTTTTTACATTAACGAAAATGGACATGTTTGTATCTCATGTTCTTCATCTCCATCATATTATTAGGACTCCTTCTTCACTTTGGAAATATCAACCAAGCTCATACACTTGTTTCTACTTCCTTTACTCTTTATTTTCCTCCATAATGCGGTGAGATCATTGTAGCTCCCATGAAGAAGATGCCTTCATAGCACATACACATCCCAACAATTTTTCTAAGAATAAATCATCACAAAACCACGTTCATAATTCTGTTATATCCATCTCATCTAATCACATCATCAAAAGGACTTATCTCTATCACACATTGGTTTCTAGAAACTTTAGCACCTAGGTCCTGAAGCATCCTTTTAGTACCTTTTTTTTTTACTTTTTCATGTTATATAAGATCATTTATCATATGAACCTTTTCTTTATATCTCCTCTTGGGACCATACTGGCCTCCTCTAACTGCCTAGAACACAATAATCCTTCATTCCTATCATGTATGCTATGAAGAAGGTTTAACAGTAATATTTTTTCTGAGATGACTTCTTAGTGGTTTCAACCTTCTTTCTATGCTATTTCACTTGTTTAAGCTCATGAAAAACTTACCCTTGAAGTAGACATGCTATTATTACCCATTATTACATATAAGATCTTCTTGTCGAAAAAATCTAATTGAAAATCATTACTAGCTCCATCTTCCTTAAACAACATTCTCATACTTGTAGCATGCTATCTCAAGGCTACGACAATCTAATGTACCACGATATTGTCCATTTTCACTCATAATGCATATGATCAGCTATTCAAACTATTCAACCCTCTAGGTTTCTCTTATTAAGGGTTTGTGATAACTTAAGATATTTCTCAACTCATCTTATCATTGAATATCATCATACATAGTACATGTACTAGTATCTCTATTCTCATAAATTATTGTTATTACTTGAAAATAATTGACTTAGTGGGCATACCTTAAAAAATAATATCTTTGCACACAATTGTATTCATCCATCAAGCTTTAATCTTCATTATATACCCGTAAATATTAGCAAGTCCACTTTATTAGCTAAAATCCTATTTGAGATCATATTACATACTCCAAGCACCCATATGCATAGTTTGAAACAATGTATACCCATGAAGCATAACCGTTTAATTCTCAATCATCACATATCCTTACAGTTCTTCTTGCAACCTCCATGAATCCTAACCATAATTAATATTTTGTATACATGAGACATGGGTTTTTCCACTAGATCTAACATTTTGCATTTTATAAACATACATGGGAGATCTCATTTCTTCTTGCACCTGATGTTTTGATGATAGTACCATATCTTCAATTCAACCTTAACTTTCCCCTTAGAATGTAAATCACTTCATGAAAACTTGATAGTACTTTCAATTCATGAGTAGATATTTTTAACACACCCTTGATGTACACTTTCTCATACCTCTATAACACTCTTTTCAGGGGTATTATGAATTTCATAGTGAACACTTTGTATTTTCAAGTTTATTAGGATGATAATTATCTTCACACATGACCATATTTTCAACATCATTTTGAAGACCACATACTTCATGAATGATTAACGAAAGTAACAACATAACCTTCACCTCTCACATGATTGGTACAATATTTGAAACTCTCATGCAAACTTTTCAACATAACTCAACACATATTTTGACCGAGATAAGCTTGTTTCTTTGATACTCAATCTAGATTTGATTATATGACTTCAAGACCTGACCAAGAGAACCTAATAATCACATTTATATACTTCCTTTGACCATCTTACTAACTTGTAAAAACATGACAATGCATTATTATCAGGTTTCATTCATAGTCGACTAAGAACACCTCTAACATATTCATGAATAGATATGATATAGTAAGGAACATAACCATACCCCATGGTGATTGACATATCTTGAACAGATTTCAATGAACAAAGGATACCTTGAGTGACTTCATGACCTCATTATCCTTCATTATTGCACCGAAAATATTGAAAACCATTCACTATTTGATTAAGCTTCATTTTCACCTTTCACAAAGCTTTGACTACCTATGCTTCTTCTTCATAAATCTTGATAGAATATGATGAATGAGTGAGCATGGTGAATTTCTTGAGTAGACTCCATTTTTTCATAGATTTCTTAAGAGAACTCACTTATCTTTAATTGGTGGACTATACCTTTGACATCTTTTGCATATTATTCATGGCTTAGTAACAGTAACTTGACACTTTCTTATCAAATTTTCATTCAGAAAATGGACACATTTTCTTGAATATATTCACACATTTGTATAATCATTAAAAGTACACATATAATCTTCTATAGGATAATCAATTAAGACTCAAACAACATTATTTTAGACCTTGAAAAACCTTTTAAATTCTTTCATGACTCTATTCTTGAACATTGGAGTAGACATAATCATATACCACTTTGACACACTTGAATGGAGGTAAGTGAACTGATTGAAAATAGACTTGACAAGATAAAAAAGGATGTGAAGAGACTTTTCTTAGATGGGATTATCAACCAGGACCTTAAAATACCTTACATAGATCGACATGAACATAGACCTTAATTAGGACTAAGAAAACATACCTTTGACTCTTCACACACTTGCAACATTTTGAAAACTTTAATCATAACTTATTGATAGTAATGCATCTTCCAAGAAAACACGATGCTTCCTTCAGATGATGGATGCCTTCTAAAATCCTAGATAATACGTGCCATACTTTTTAGATCACTAAAATAGTATATAGTCATCACAAGAGCTCAAACACTCTATCTTTTTTCTCTCTTCCTTTAATATCTTCTCATAATTCTTGAATTCCCCTTTAGGTGTGATGATCTCATCCCTTATGTATTCATATCTTCATTGAATTCCTGTCAAGTATATATTATGTACCTCTTTCACTTTCTCTGTCTCTCTTAGTTATGACTAAAGGTTCTTCAAGACTTGTACTAGGATTGGTTTCTTCTTTCTCCACTTTATCAACACTTTTTGATATCATGCTTGAGATAGCTTATCCTATGAATTTATTTGATTTCTTATCTTTTATATCATTTGTACATGTTGTCTTCTTTTCATTCTTTTCCTCTTCATACCTAGAGTCAAGTTCATTGACCTTGTATTTGTACTCAATGTCCTTCTTTCCAATGATTGTCTCAAACATGGCTGACCTTGAATCACTCTTAGGATTGATTTTCACTTTTAATACCATATTAAATTTCAACTTTAATTCTTGATGTCTTATTTTATAGCTAGGAGAAACATGTTGATTGAAATATCTTGCAATATGTCCATGTTCATGACAATTGTAACACACAATGCCATTTTTTCTTCTAGATTGTTGTGAACTGAGATTCCAACCAAAAATATCATCCTTATGACCATGAAATTTCCATTAAAATTTCCAACCTTGTTACAATTATAACACACAAGTTCATTCTCACTTCTAGTACCTTCATTTCTCCAAATTTGACTAGATGGTTCATAGAGACAATACCTAGCAGTATGACCTTTCTCTTGACAATTAAAACAAGTGATATTCCTTTATTTTTCTACTCTGCAATCCCTCTATAGATGGTCATCTTTGACAAAATTACTACAGTCCTTACATATATTCCCAAAATATTTACAATTATAGAAATAACCATTAAAATATCTTTCATACCTTGATGCATTAGGTTTCCTAACTGAGTTATACCCTCTTAAATTTGTCTTACTAGTATTCTTCATGTTTTATAATTTGGTTAAACCCACTTTATCATCTTTACACTTCCCCATAGGCTCTCCTTTGAAACCTAGGAAATTCTACTCACTGTTTCTCTTTGGCTCTCCAAAATATCATCGGCAACTTCAAATATCTTCTCTAACTTTCCATACATCTTCAATCTATTGTTTTCTTCTTCTAATTCATCTTTCAAGGATCTCAATTCTTCTTCATACTTGAGGTAAGAATATTCCTTTTCTTTTAGGGATTTTAACAAACTATCAACATGAGATTTCATATCTTTTAGAGCTTGACCATGTTCATCTTCCATACACTTGATTTTCTCTTTCAATCCATGAATTAGGGACTCAAAATCTCAAACTTCCTTTTTCAGAACTATTTCAAATAATTTATCCATGATTTTTCTTCAAATATCTCCTTAAATCTTTCAAACTTGCTCCAAAAGAACGTAGCTATGACACCAATTATTCAAAAACACAAGAAATGAAAGGGGAGGTGTGAATAAGTGCTTCATTTAACTTTGAAAAACTTATAAAACTTAGCAAGACATTCAATATTGGTCAACATTTACCATGACAGGATCAATCACATTCAAATAGAACAATTAATTATTAAGCGCACGTGAACACAATGTTTATTTTGAGAAACCCTTAAAGGAAAAAAACTGCTGAAATCAATACACTATGGTGGAAAATTGTCCTATAAAAATTACATAGATATAAATTTGATGAGAACCCAATCAACTTGAAGAACCAACCACAACAAATTTATTCAAGCTCCTACTTGAAATTTTGCAAGATCCAACTCACCACGAAGAACTAACTCCCCACTTCGTAAGAACCCACTAAGACTTTTTAGAGTACCTTCATGTAGTTACTTGAACCAACAAGTTGTGATCTCTTATTCATCTCCTATATTTTCACACTCCTTCTTTACTCACCTTGACTCACCTCTTTTCTCACACCCTCATATAACTGCAAATATAGATTTCAATGGCCTCTTTCACTCACACACTTTTTCCCCTCATTCATACATAAATGAACTCATGTTCTTCCACTCTTCATCATCTCATAGTACTACTAATTGATTCTTCATGAATATTTTTATACATACATAATTTTCCTCAGACACACAAGGATGTACCTATCACTCATTTCGATTCTTAGAGGTTGCAGAGTCAAGGAAAAGGACTCCATTTACCTTATTCTTCTCATCTTGAAGCTCATAGTTATCGCATCATAAATACATAGTAATGAAGATTGCTCAATCAACATTGATGAATGCACTTTTAAATCCTTTTAATGCTTGGAGAGATTTTTCTTGACCTCTAGTTCACTTTCAAGGACTTGGAGAAATACTACCACCTTCATTCACACTTTGACATCCTAATTTGAATAAGGTACTAATGAACTTGCATGCTTACAAAACTATTCTTCACAAAATGATCGAGTTCATGCATTCAACCACCTTTTCATAGATCCTAAAGCACGTTTATGGAAGGTCTATATCTTGGGAAAACAATCAAGATTGTATATTGCATAACTTTAGGGAATATATCTCAACTAATCTTTTATTTCAAGGACTACTCGGACGGGTTTCAAGTCCAAAGAACTAGTCTTGCTTAAGTTGATTCTAACATACCACACCTCACTTTCAGATTATATCTTGTAAACAAAATCACCTAACTAGATACATTCATGAGCTTCAACATGTCATGTTGGACCTCCATGAGTTTTCCATGCTCACCTTTCACTTCAATACAAATCTTTCACATCAAAATCCTTTCAAACAAACTTGACTAGGTTTGCCTCTTCTAGCTTTAAGCAATAGCTCATCTTGGTTGACTTGTTTTACAATAATATTGAAAATAACCTACCTGAAACTTCTCATGAGAAATTAGGGTAAATCCCAAGCTTTCTCCTACACCATTATTTTCAACTTTAAACCTCCTTCACTTGACTCAACATGTAAATCTTCATAAAATAGTGATTTTACTATATTTTCTCCTCACTATTGGAACAAGAAAATGCCACCAAACTAGGATACAAGGATTCCTCTACATCCCCGATTCTTCACATAATCCTTTCAAATTCATGAAATGACCAAAAACTTGAGTTCTTCTCCATCACTCTAAAGGGAGGGTTTTAGGAGGGTTTGTACTCATCTCCTTTCTTAAGGATTGTTCATAAACCATAGGTCATCATTTTAACTCATTCCACTTGCAAAGTGGTATAGACTCAATTCCCTAACATTGATGAAAATATTAGGTCATCATGCAAAATTTTAACATATGAATCGATACTTCAAACTCAACCTCGAGCTAGAAATGGCCATTTTAGCGGTTCAATAGGACTAAAACTTCATTGTCTTGCTTCTCCCTTTGATTTTCAACTTTGAAAATTTTTCCACAATGTTGTACAAACCTCCATCACATGTCCCATAATTCATTAAGGTCTGATCTACTTGAGACTAATCATTCACCTTGATTTTCTCATGCTCTCCTACCTTTTCCTCAAGAACATACCTCCAAATGGCCTTAATCATGCCCCAATAGATGGATGTTGACCTATGACACATTCCACATCACTTTTGCACTATCACACCACACTTCTCATGTTTGCGTACCCTCTACCTCATCATTCTTTCTTTCATACTCCAAGCCATGTTTACACTAGGTCTCGAATTAGGCCTAGTTGAGCTTGTTTCAATCCGTAATCCATGAACTTACCTTTTTCTTCATCATGAACCTATCTTAACACACCCTCTTCATGTTTTCAAAGCCTTGTATATCTTTCTCTCGCTTCCTCATTCCCTCAATCCACCATATACCAAGTGATCCTACGGGTTAGGCCTAAGGATTAGGCCTACTCAACCTAGCCAATCTCACTAATTCCACTCATACACCATTGTGGATACAATGAAAACTATTTCACATCATCACACACCTTCTCAAACATATAGGAAATCATTTATTTATTCTATCACATCACCATTATTCCTCTACATGTAATCGCTACTTAAGAAGCTAAGACTCAATCAGGTGATCTTAACCATGACATCATGAACTCATGTCATGAATTTTCATGCCTTTTCATAGTCACTTCAAGCTTTCTCTATACCTCATAAACCTTTTTATTTAATGATTACATCATTTTTTACTCGATGAAAACACTACAAGCAATCGCATGCCAACATTTTAGACGAAGATTCAGAGAATGGGGATGTTTTAAGTTCAAAGAATGAGGAGGTAATTACTTCCCCTACTCTTGTAGAAAAGGTTTCCCTTATGTATTCTAATTTTGAGGACTCTTTATATCTTCCCCTCAACCCACTTTTACCATAAATAAATAAAAATCTATGTGTTTAGCCTGCATTCCACAAGCATATCTGTCATAAAATACAAAACTGGAAGCCTGAACGTCTCAATTGTAGCAACCAAGACGAGCAGTATGCATAGATCTGCCTAAGAGGAACATTTCCTGTCATATGTCTTTTTCTGAGTACACGGCATCATATATTAGAGCAGGTTTTTACTATTGGTCCTAGGATCAGTAATTTTCAAATACAGAAGCTCCTCACGGGTATCTCTGGCATTTTGGAAACCTGACTCGTAGACCCTGCAATGGTCAGCTCAACCGCGAGCTTCTTTGTCCAGATATGGCATACCCTCGGTTCGGCGATCCCCTCATACTTTGAATTGTCTCCCAACGGCATATAGCTACGTTTTCTCGGCTTTCTCGAGGTCCGAACAGTTCTCTTGGGAAAGCTGCACACTTCTCTCTTAAAAATAGATATGTTCGCTATCGTACTTGGTCTGTCCTATAATGCCACACGGGAATATTTTCTCTCTCAGGTCAGTCAAAATTGCCTCTAATATCTAGTCTTTCATAGCCATTTTTTTAAGTCAAGTATGTTTTTTTCCTTTAATGAGATTTTAATTGCTTAGGTGAATTTACTCTAATGTAGAGATTCTTTTATGTTAACTGAACAAGTCTTTTATAAAGTCTTATTAAGTGGTATTTATTCCTATACTTCGTAAAATTCAATGTCAATATAGTGGTCAAGATTCTTGTCAAGGTTGTCATAGTCAAAGTCATGTGATTAATTTGTGTCGTAATTATGTTTTCAAGAGTCGAAAAATTCAAAATTGTTTGTCTTGCTAATTTAATCAAGTGGGTGAGGTTAGATATTTGTTTAGTGTCATTTTTATTGTTGTCATGTCCAGTTCATTGATTCGGAGTCAAAAGTCTTTAAAAAAAAATAAAAATTATCTTACTGAGACACATTTTTGGTGTTACCCGACGTCCGAAATAAATGATTTCACATTGTGGGGGAATAATGAACAATGTGGGAATCATTGAGTTTCATATCTAAATCCGGGGAGTTAGCAACACATGACGATGGAGGACAGAGGCATTGGAGGTTGGAGGTCAATCAGTGACCTCTCGTCGATCGCTAATGATGGGGCCCCTTCACTTATTTGGTAACATGTGTGTTAGTGGTGTGCCTAGTTTTAACATGCGGTTTATTTGATTTTAGGTTTTTATTTTGTAAGTATGGTGTGAATAATAAGAACAAAGGTTCATTCTTGTTCACACGTATATATGAGTATTCCTACATAATTCCCCAATGCAACAACATGGTGAAGAACAAATAACACAGTGAAACGCAACATCATGAGTCTTGAAGAGGTTGAACAATCAAATGTGTTCCTGTTCATATCTAGATTTTTGGTTAGCCTCTAGAAAACCATTGAAGATTGTTCAAATGTTTTCCTGCTTGAGTTCCCACACTGTTAGATCAGATGTGCCCCCTAGAGTGACTAGTTGATAAGAAGATGATTCCTGAGTGTGTTCCTATCCTCGTCAGTTAGATGTGTTCCCGATAGTGCATGGTTGATAAGAAGTTGATGTGTTCCTTCTTCTACCTTTAGTTCGAGTATTGTACCAAGAGCATGAGAAAGAGTGTTTGGCAGGCTATAGAGGAATTTTGAAAGTTATTTTTCTACCATGAAAACATTAAGGGGGAATGTTATGAAATTAATGTTTACATTATAGTTTGGGTGGTTAGGTAATATTTAATAGTAACATTGTTATAAACAATATTACGATATAGGTTGTTGAGATATATTGTTATAAAAATATATCATCGTTCGTTTGTTAGATTGAGGTGAGACATTGGTGGAGATTCCATCTCCTAATTATAGGAAATCATTTTCCTCTATATTTTAATCATCTCTCAATGTTTTGATACAATGAGAATAATTATTATATATTTTGTGTGTTCTTTCTAAACCAAAGTCAAGATATTGATTATTTGTACTTTTTAATTCAAATATGATTTTCATCAAGGCTTTATGTGTAAATTAAATTAACTAATGTGATAATGTAATATATTTAATCCAAGATATGCGTATAAAATTAGTTTAATAAATGTCAATGGGAACATGGGTAGTTTGGATATAATCTAAAACAAGGGGTAATATATAATCAAAATGTTGTAAAGAAAATTTGTACTAGGAGTAAGTTTTATTAATTTAATATTTAAATGTAGATTTATAAATAGGCACCCATGGTTTAGTATTTTATCAATGCATGATAGGAAAAAATTAACACTTCTCCCTCATATTTGAGAATTGGAATTTGATTAGTCATACAACCATTTAAAAATTCAAGTTTCTCTTCCTACATGTAATCAGTAGGCTAATAATGGATTCTTCTCCTAAGAATGTTTAACGTTACACTTCTAGAAATGATTAAAACGATTATTTTAAAGGAACGTATGATCACCATGTTGATAATAACATCACCTCTCATGATTATGAGACCCTTAAGGTTTAAAAGGACCATGTCACATCTATATCTACCTTATGTTGAGATCTTTAAGACCACCTACCTATCCTTAATCATATCACGGATGCTCTTCTTGATTTTAAGATGGAATGTGACAAGGAATTTAATGAGGACAATATTTTATGAGTGGTTTATCATGCATCCTATTGTGTTGCCACATCTACTATCCACACATATATCGTTAATATATTTTTGGGGGCACCCTCTATACCAATCTTAAGAATATAAATATTTTTATGCCTACAAGCTCTAAAATACCTAAATGTCATGGGAATACACATAAATCTCTTAAATTATCCCCTCACTTACATAAGAAATTTTGCATATTATCCTTGAATGCTAAGAAAATGTTTCTCAACTACAAAAATAATCAATCATCCTTCTACTATTATAGGAATATAGTAGGTATGTGAAAGAGGAAATGGAGCGTTTCCCTAACCCTAAAATTTTTATTGACAAAGATGGTAGTGAGTTCTCCTTGACAATGGAGGATGCCTGCTACAAGCGTATTATTCCCTAGCATGATGATTGGACTACCACTTTGGGCGGTTTTGCTAGTTTATTTCAAGCATATCTATTGGAGCCACTCTTTGGAGTGTCCGAGACCAAGTCGGTCTATGTGGAGGCTATGTCAGAAGGGGACATAAATGTGGGATATGGAAGTGATAGGGTTGGTTTGGGCCAGGATGGGAAGCCAAATAGAGGACACCCAAATTGTGGTGGTGGGGAAAACAGGGTGGGCACGTAAGGGAAACTAGGGGAGGAGTGGTTGGGATTTTCTTGGATGCGGCTAAAGTTGGGAGTTGGTCTATTGCTAAACCCATGGCTTATGCCAAACTAATGCCTAGAGTTTCCTTCGGAGATGAAATTTATGAGACCATAGAATATTTTGAAAAGAGGGGTTCAATTTACGAGTTGATAGTGGTTTTTGACTCCCTTCTCTTCATAGCCAAATCTCCGAACAATGATGCCCTCTCATTAAAGGTGAGGTTAATATTTACCCCTCTTCCTATGGCATTTTCATAGCATTTTTTGATAGCTCCTTTGATAAGGAGATAATTTTTAGAAAAATTAGGGAATTCCAATCGCATCTCCTCCTAATGAATATTTAGACCCCTCAATTTAGTCCCTCTACTAAAAAAATTTAACACCAGACTGTATCGATTAGGCTACCATACCGCACCTTTGCACTTCTAGAGTTAGGATTGCTTGAGCTATGAGTAATGTGTAGGGAAAATTATTATCCATTGATCCAAAACTAATTCTTTTGATCACACCACATATGCTCACATATTGGTGGATATGAACATGACTACTAATTTTTCAGCTACCATGGAGTTTAAGGTCAAGGATTCAATATGGATGCAAAATTAATATTATGAAGGGTTTCATTTTAGATGCGAACATGATTTTCTCTACGAAATCTATCTATTCGTTTTCCCATGGTTAAAAAATAGATTAAAGGAAGAGTTTCTTGGTGGAAGGCTTTTAATGCAAGTAATATTATTGTCTACGGACATGAGGATAGTGATGTTGAAAATGATTTGGTTGGTCTTAAGGAAAAGCATGAGGAGAAGGTGGGGGAGGCTGACCCCTCTTCATCTACTAAGAATAATTTGGACAAAAATGGTGGATCCTCCATGCCCCGGTCTCCTTGTCCCCGTAGATTCGTAGTCCCAAAACAAGGAGATTCTTATAATTCACTACCTGCTCACCATGATCATAATGTTGATCCTAATGGGGGTGATGGATGATAGGTGGTAAACAGCAAAAATAAAGGTAAAGGTGGAGGTTCTCCCCTTAAGATGAATCTCATATCCCAAAGAGTAAAGGACCATGGTAGTTAGGTTTTCTCCTTGTGGGTGGTCAAGGATTTTTGACTCACCGTCTTTTGGGGTACTTGCTTCTTTTGGTGTTTCCTTCTTTTGCTTTTTTATTGTCTATTTGTCTTCTCTTTAGCTTTGGTGTGGCTTTGTTCCTTAATGTTTCACCTTTGATCCTTCATGTTTATCTTTTGGTTGTAATACGTTCTCGATCCCTTCATAATTTATCTTTTTACCTTATCTTATAAAAATTATTAATTCCAACCAATTCCCTAATTATATAAGTCACCTTTAGGGGCTTCTTATCACTTTATTTTCTATTATGTTCCTCCTATATGTATTTTCTATGGTGGTAAGGGTGATCTTTGAGACAACCTCTGTGAATTCTATGTGGATTTACTTGATTACACTTATAATGACAAATTACTCACTAATATCTTTCCTAAAATCCTTGAGGAGTTTTTTTACAATATTTTGAAATGACCTTCCTATTCACCGAATTCAATGTTTGACTACCTTGGTTGATATCATTCCTAGGTTATTTTGTATTATTATTGGGAAAAATATGTTTTTACACTTATATAAGATATGCAACAAGGTTCCAATAATCCAATGATTGAATAGTCTTTATGTTACATGAATATGATAAACAAGATGAAAAATTTCTTGGATGATACTTAATTACAACATATATTCACCAAAAGTCAACTCATCCATTTGGGAGAATCTTTTATTTTTAATAATCTTAAGAATACTTCTAATGCATGTCACACCCAATATCAAGGAAATAATAATAATAAAGGAAATTCAACTAATAAAAATTAAATTCTTTAACTACTATTAATTTGATATCTTGGCCTAATAATATTTTATAAATTAATCATTGACAACAATTTAGATTATTTCTTTGTCTATTGATATTAATCTTCAAAAGTCACTAGAGTGTAATGTAATATGACTCCCTCCCCTATTCAAGTTGATATAATACATCATCATAGTAATGATTTCGATGAAAATTCCAACTTCCAATTCCATCAATTTATTGGACTCTCCAAAAATAGATGCTTCAAGCTTCTATATTGATTTTTTAAGAGTGTTAAATTTTGATTTTCTTCTAAGAAATATAATCTTACCAATTAAAAATTATTATCTCTATTTTTTGGTGAAGCACCACATCTTACTCATTAAAATGTAAAATCTAATCAATATTATTATACTCATAATTTCCTTCCTTCCTATGATAATATATGATAGGTAATATCATTCTTGTACTACCTCATTATCATATTATCATAATTTACTTAGTACTAGAATTTTCGTTATTTTTCTTTTTCCTTTTATAGTTAAACATTATATTTATTAATGCAACATGAGACTAGAAAACCCTTTACTTATTTCATTTAAGGTTATTCCTTATATATTTCATGAATGTGTTAAGTACATTCATGAGGCGTAAGTTATTATGAGTAGTGATATCTCATGTGAGCCTTGAATTCCTAATAATTTTTCACTTGATGATTTTACTTTTACAAATCCATATATGAAACTACTTCTTCATCTCATGTAAAAATCTATCCCTAGGGATTCTTCTACTTTTTCCTCTCTTTCAACTCATCCTTAGCTCAAAATTCTAGAAGAGAAAGTTATCACAAGTCTCTTGATATACCCACAACTTTTAGGCTTATAGGGTCCGTCCATACTTTGCACAAATCTTCCAAATATTAGTAGGTCAAGGGGGTCAATTTGTTTCATGTCTTTATCCGTTATTTATAAGAATATAAGATCTATCCTAATTTGTAAAAATATCCTCTTGGAGATATTTTAAAATTATGATGCAAAATCATCATGGAATAAGAAGCATTATGTGTTCAAACCTCCTTGTCATGATTTGGAGTAGTTGGAATACGTTAAATTTCTTATTTATGCTTGGTGAGCCATTGCAAGCAAGTAATAATATTTTAAAAATTGAATTTTCTCCTTGTATTTTCCCTCCAAAAAGGGATTCAAATTGTAAAAGCTTGGAAAAGTGAAAAATGGAATGTAAATTGATGAGGAGAGGCTTTAATGAATATGAGAGGACGTGTTATATATCTAATCATGATGATATAGGTCCTATGAGTGATGATAAATTTCAAATGTGGAAATAATGATATATATGTTAATCTAGCATAAGTAGCATATGTAGAATCGTCATAAAGTTGTTAGGTTTTCAAGATGAAGAAGTTACAATAAAAGAGGGAACTTGAATATATTAGAGTGTGTTAGTTAGTTAGAGATACATTCCTTGAGGAGGAAGGATGCCAAAGAATATTGATAAGGGAAGAACGCCAAATTTTGTAATAAATATAGTTATGAATTTATAGAAAGTCTTGTTTTGTGAGAGTTACTTATGTTTTCATCAACATTTCTGTGGATGGATTTTTAGGTTGGTTATTTGATGATTCCTCCTAATAATAGTGTATATGATATCTTGATTTCAGTAAGTAGCTCATGAAAATTTAACATGCATCCTCTTATTTTGTTTAATGTACTTAAACTTGGACTGTTTGAATGGGAAAAGACTATGTTTTAGCAAGGATTTGGATGCAAGGTTATGAGATTGTTTATTGAGACATGATCTTTAATATATTAACATTTAATAGATGATGTATGCATTATATAAAGGGTGAAAATTGGGTTCTATGAACTTTATTCATTGCATGATAAAGGATTTCTTATGAAAACTGAATTGTGCATCTATAGGTTAGAGAGAAGGAAAACAAGTGAAATAACATGTTTTTGGATTCATGAGACCTTTCTGGTAAAATTAAATTCAAGGTTAATTGTAAAAAAATCTCTAGTCCAAATTTGGGGATTTTAAATTAATTTTCAAGGTTTTTATAACATTTTCTTTGGCCCCGTTTCTAGGAAACCTCTCTCGGGCTCTAGCTAGGACTTGGATTTTGGGGACTTAAATAAATTAGTTAAATCCCGAAAAACTAGTGGGAATGATGTTGAAATGGTCCTTAAATGCATTCAAAAGGAATTTTGTGTTTTCATTGGTGGATTTTGTAGATATTTATGACAGTCCATAGGAGGGTTTACATGCATAGTGAGAGGGCTAATTGTGAAGGTTATATTAACAAAGGAAGTGGGGTGTAGGAGAGGATTTAGATCATGAAACTTTAGGGAAATATATAAATCCTTAATAGGTGCCAAAAAAATCTTATTTTGAGTCTTGTATATTTTTAAAGAGAAAGTTATGGTGGAATAAGAACTTTCTTAGGGCTAGTAGGCCTAATAGAAGGTGAAACGAGAAAAATTTTATTTCAAGAAGATTATTGTGAATCATGTTTTCAAACTTAGGGAACACCTCATTGATAATAAAGGGTTCTTGAATATGTTTACACATTTTTATGGGTACTTCTAGAACACTCCAAGCATGAAGCTTGCATGATATATGGTCTTAAGGGGAGCAAGAATGCTAGTTTGAGCAAATAGTTGAAATAATGAGTTTGAATCTATTTTGCATCAAGTTTTGATTGTTCTAACAATGTTTTGAGATGATGGAACAAGGCATTATGGTTTTTAAGTTTAGTGGGGGCTAAAATAGAAAATGTATCATGTTTTGTCAAGAAGGAGCTAGTGAGATGGTGAAGGATAATTTGGTGGAAAGAGTAAGATGATGAATTCCTTGATTGTGAATCTTTGTCATATGCATATTTATCTTAAAATCATGTGTTGAAACAAAGGATTGAGTTTGGTAAGGACCTTTTAGTGTGGAAAACGTTTTTGCCAAGTTTTAAGCCATTCTAGGCTATGGAAAAGATCCTCAAATGTAGAGATAGGTGAAGTTATTGTTGAAACCCTATTGAAAAGTGAATGCATGGTTATTTTCTAATCCTCTCTGCATCATTTTAGTATCATATCTTGAGGCTCCTAGTTGAGGTTTCCTACTTGATGAATGAATGAAGTGTTAGTTGAAGAGTGAAGAGAAGTGAAGTGAGAAAGTTAAAAAGAGAGTTAATATATTGAAATACTAGGTTTCAATCATTAGTGAACTATGAGAGAATAGAAAGGTCAAAAATACTTGTCAAGAAGAGAAGATGAACCAAGATGTAGCAAGTAAGAGAGCTAGTGAATTTTTTTAGCCATAAAAGAAGACAAGAAGATTTAAAAAGAAAGAAAAGAAATGAAGCCAAGAAGAAAGAAAAAAATGGGAAGTAATAGGAATGGATAGAGAATGAGATGACAAAGATGAGATTGGATATAGAAAGGTTAAGAGAATTCATGATGAGAGAACACACTAGCTTTGAATTAGTGCTAAAGAGGAAATCCAAGTTTCCTATCATGCAACTTATGTGGAAAAATCAAAAATGTCATTTGAAGAAGAAGATCAAAATTGAAGAAAAGATGATGAAGCAAGAAGAAAATAAAGAGAGAATGGTAAGAAAAGTAGAGTATGGAGAAAAGAGCCATGCAGATTTCTTGAAACCATTCCAAAATCATAGTTACATGGTACCTATGTGGATGAGGAAGCATGCACCAGAGAAGGAAGATGACAAGCCAAAGCAAGAGAAAGAAAAAACAAGAGAATAAGAAGAAAACAAGAGAGAGAAATCAGGTTTTATGAAGGAACAAATAATGCACAGGGGACACTAAGATAATATGGAAAAGAAATCAAGAAATTATGGCACGATAAAAACGAGATGAAATTAAGATAGAAAGGATGAACTCAAACAAAACCATCAGAATACAAAGGTCAAACAGAAAGAAAAGAAAAAGGTAAATGCAAGGTAAGAAGATTGATTAATTGTTGTTTGATATTGAGGATGATGTGAGTGAATTTCTTGAAATTGTCCAAAATTATTTCAATGGTGCATTTGATGTGATGATGAAAAAGAATGTCGGGAAGTTTTTGTGAATTATATGGATGAGATATTAAAAAAATTGTTGGATGATATGGATGAAGGAAGAAAAAGTGTAGGTGTAGCTGAGAATGTAGAGGTTTTTTTGGCATAAGATGATCAAAATAAGAGAAAAGAAGAATAAATCACGGGTATAGGACAATATAATATAGTGAAGAATGAAAGTAAGAAATCAAGTAGTCAAGAAAGTGCATATTTTGGCAAGGAAACTGATGACTACCTGATGGAGATGGACTCTATATGGATGAGAAGAAACATAAAAGATTAAGAACAATGTATTTTTTTGATATAATCTTTGTGTGTGCAGGTATAAAGGATGGAGGTTGGAAGATGATGCAAGTGAAGGTGAATATAGAGAAGAAATGGGGAAAAGTAAAGGCATATGAAAGAAGAAAAACTACTATATGGCACCTAGGTGGATGTGAATCAAACAAGCACAATGGAAGCAAGGAAAGAAGAGTAAGGATCAGCAAAGAAGATGAAGACATGGCCATTCAAGAAAAGTATATAGACACTTTTCTCCACCTTGAGAGTATGATGTAGAAGAATCATGGAATGAGAAGAATTATGTGATCAATCATTCTTCTTGTCATGATTTGGAGTAGTCAGAATATGCTAAAGTTATTAGTTAGGCTCAGTGAGTCATTGCAAGCAAGTAATAAGGTTCAAGATTTTGAATTTCCTCCTTGTTTTATTTTCCCTCCAAAAAGGGACTCAAATTGTCATCTTGGAAAAGTGAAAATTAGCTTGTAAATGGATTAGAATATGATTTAATGAATGTGAGAGGGTGTGTTAGATATTTAAGCATGATGATATAGGTCCTATGAGTGATGAGAGATCTAAAATGTTGAAAGAATGATACATATGTTAATCTAGCATAAGTGGTAGATGAGAAGTCATGATAAAGTGGTTAGGTTTTCAAGATGAAGAAGTTACAAAAATTATTTAATTCAAATATATGATAGTGTGTGAGTTAGTTAGAGAGGCATTCCTCGAGGAGGAAGGATGCCCAAGAAGAAGGATAAGAGAAGAATGAGAAAATTTGTAAGAAATATAGTTATAAATTTATATAAAGTCGTATTTTGTGAGAGTTTCTTATGTTTTCATCAAGATTTCTATCCATGTATTTTTAGTGTGGTTATTTTATGATTCATTCGATACGAGATGTAGATGATAGCTTGATTTCAGTAAGTAGATGATGAATTTTAACATGCATTCTTTGATTTTGTTTAATGGACTTAAACTTGGACTATTTGAATGGGAAAATATTTTATCTTAGCAAGGATTTGGATGCAAGGTTATCAGATTTTTTGAGGCATTTTTATTTAATATATTCACATAGAATAGATGATGGTTTCATTATTTCAAGTGTGAAAAGTGGGTTCTATGAATTATATTCATTGCATGATAAATGATTTACTATGAAAAGTGAGTTGTACATATACATGTTAGAGAGAAGGAAAACAATTTAAATAATGTGTATTTGGATTCATGAGACCTTAATGGTAAAATTAACTTAAAGGTTAAGTATAAACAGTCATCTAGTCCAAATTTGGGGGTTTGAAATTAAGTTTCAAGGTTTTGGGGACTCAAATAAATGAAATAAATCTTGAAAATTGGTAGGAATGATGTTTAAATTGTACTTGAAGGGATTAAAAATGAATTTTATATTTTCATTGGTGTATTTTGTATATATTTATGATAGTCCATGGGAGGGTTTACATGCACAATGAGAGGGCTAGTTGTGAAGGGTAAACTAACAAAGGAAGTGGGGTATTTGAGTTGAGTTAGATCATGAAACTTTAAGGAAGTCTACAACTCTTTAATGTGTGCCCAAAATTCCTATTTTTGTCTTAAATATTTTTTCAAAGGAAGTTATGGTGGAATAAGGACTGTCTCAGGGCTAGTAGGCCTAGTAGAAGGTGAAATGAGAAAAGTGTGATTGCAAGAAGAGTATTGTGAATCAGGTTTTGAAATTTGGGGAACACCTCATTGATGGTAAAGGGTGCTTGAATATGTTTACAAATTTTTGTGGGTACTTCTAGAACACTCCAAGCATGGATCGGCATGATACATGGTCTTAAGGGGAGCAAGAATGCTAGTTTGAGAAAATAGTTGAACGAATGAGTTTGAATCCATTTTGCATCAATTTTTTATTGTTATAAAAAAATTGAGATGATGGAATAGGGCATGAAGGTTTTTGATGTCAGTGAGGGATAAAAAGCCCAAGGTATCATGTTTTGTGAAGGAGCTAATGGGATGGCGAAGGCTAATTTGGTGGATAGAGTAAGATGATGATTTCCTTGATTGTGAATCTTTGTCATAGGCATATTAAGCTTAGCATATGGTGTTGAAATAGAGAATTAAGTTTGGTAAGGATATTTTAGTGTGGAAAACTCTTATTTTTAGGTTTTAAGCCATTCTGGGCTATGAAAAAGATCCTCAAATGTAGAGATAGGTGAAGCTTGTTGTTGAAATCTTCTTGAAAAGTGAATGCATGGTTTTTTTCTAATCCTCTCTACATCAAACCATCCCTTATATAGATTCACCTAATTTGTATTCTCTTAAGGTATATATACCTCTTTTTCCTTCATCTCACATAATTAACCCTAGAGGATCTATCAGGTTAGATGTTTTAACCTTATATCGTTGTTATAAGAGGCTCTATCCCCTCTATATATTCACCTTAAATTAATGTTCTTATAGGATATATCCCTCACGCGTATTCACCTCACATTGGTATTCCTATTTGATCTAAGAATCTCACATCTTAACATCCTATAATATCTATCCCTCTCTTAGTGTAACCTTATCCCCTATACCCGTATTACTACATCAACCTCATCAAGGCCCTTCCACACATAGTGCACATGTTACTTATCTAAGTGTTGAGATTCATAATCTTAAAATTTTATTGAATATTTCCATTTTCAACTAATCATTGGTTACCTCTTTCATAATTTTCCATTTTACATAAAATATGTTGTAAATTACCGTAACATTCAAGTATTTATAAACATATAGAATAAAGAACTAGTATTTGACAAGATATGTTAGCTTTGTACTTTATAAATGTTATATTTATTTGTACTTTTATTGATAGAAATTATTTTACCAACATGAATTCAAAACATAAGTTAATCTTGATCTTTTACACACATAGAATGATTCATGATGATGATTATGACCTAGATCCTTTTAAGTTGACTAAATTTTGTAGATGGATATCTTACTCCTTAAGTATGATATTCTCTAATTATAGTTACTTATGATTTTCCTCATTATTTCTCATTACTATTGTTCTATGTGGACTATTAATTTTAGATTAATATTTCTAATCCTATTGTCTTGTGTAGTTCTTAGTTATTTAAATTTATGTTCTCTTATTTATCACTTGTTTTATAACTTACTTATTCTTGGGTAATCTACTTGCTTCATTTCAATAATTCATTTTTTCTCATTTCTTCATCTCTTGTGTGCATCGTAAGTTCCTTTTCTATATTTCTATGGCATTAAGGTGTTCATTAATTTATAGTTGTAATATACTACTATTTATGACAAAAACTTTCACCATTTATTGTATGCTTCTATTCTTTGTTATTTATATGCTTTTAGTTACTTTTAGTTTCCTTTATTCCTTCTTGATTCCTTACTTGGTTTCACGATTCATCACTCTTATGATTGATAAATACTATATGATTATTTTATTTCATGACTACTTACTCAAGTATACTAACTTATATCCATCATAATATTCCCCTTGGTTTGCTTGATTACAACTATTAAATGTTGCATGGTTCACTTGACTTATGCATTTTTGTCTCTAGCATGATAAACCTCTTACCTCTTAGTGTTTCAAATGCATGATTCCCATATTGGAAACTTCCATCCATGTTATTTAATGGAAATGATTTAAAAAATATTACATGGGTACACATAAATAATTGTAATATGAGAATTATATTTTCATATCTCAACCACCTAAAAAGGGGGCATTCAATGTTGCGTTATACACATGTAAATAAGACTCAAAATTAAGAAAAATGTTTCAATATGATATAAATACACTAGAATAGTAACATATATAGAACAAGAATACAAATGGATAAAACTATGGTACATTTTGGTCTTGAAAGGAAGGATTTGTTATGTTGATTTTTTTCAAATGCTACAAGAAATTTAAAACTAGTATAGGGATTCTGGTATAGTTTCATAATTTCTAGGCTAAGTTCATTGTAGAATTACTTCCCTTTGGATTCATTATGAGAGACATCAATTCCACTTCAACACTTTATAGTGAAACTCTTCTACCTTACAAAGTGTGGGGGTCTGCAGAATTTATTTTCTCATTTATTAGGAATGCATGTTTGAAAAATATGATACTTATGTTTTATATAACCCCATGGGAGCATGGGTCATACATACATTATTAAATTCATGTTAATTTAAACATGGTCCTAGATATGACTACACAACTATTTTTTTGTGGGTATTGATTTTTAAAAAATATGGGGACTAGAAATAGTTATACAAACCTTTGATACTATTGTATTTTTAGAATAAATATGAGTGAATTGAAATTTCTATGAAAATCCTATATCCTTTCAATTATTTATATTAATTCCTTAGAACCTTCTTTTGGAATTAAATCTCATAAATCTTGATTCCTTCATGCATCTCTCGACATGTCCACGCAACCATCGGTTTGGTCAACCCCAATCCTTTGTAAATAATACAAGTTCATAAATATCCAAGGACACAATGTTTAGTATATTCTCCTTAGATAGAGACATGATTTCTATTCCATCTAAGTTTGATTTTTCTTTCACTTATCACTAGTTACAAGTTGTAAATCTTATAATTAGAAATACATATTTCTATATTGAGTTTAATTTTATTTTTACTTTTTGAAATTGACTAAATTTTTCTTCTAGGTATCATCATGGAGTATGAAACACTAATGAACCCACCCACATAATTTTGAGTAAATACAAAGTGTGTTTCCAACATCAAGTAAAATTTTGCTTACATTTAAAATTTTCAATTCCACACAAAAAGGGTGGGTTGTAGAAACATAAATTTTACATTGAAATTTTTTAATTCATCACTATACCATTAATTACTTTTTCATACATCCTAATCTCATATTACAAATTCTCATTCTCATGGCATGACTTCCTCTATTACTCACTCTTCTCAACCTTCACTTTATCCAATAACTTTACCATAAACCATAGAACAAATCTAAGGTATCTCACCTAATAAATATTGATTATTAATAATAATTTATTATACAAAACTATATGGTTCTAGTATAAGACATACTGTGGTTTGACCAAACTGTTGATAATATGTCCTTTCCTATATAGCAACTTGTTTATTAATTACTATATTTATTTTGGTCATTTCCTATCCCAAACATTAGCTTTGGTGTGATTTAGTAGTCACATAAACCTATATATGCAATTATAATTCACCATCTAGAATTTCCTAAAATAATTAAGAGAAAATCATACAAATAAGTTTCCATAGAAATTTTAATATCTCCTATGTCAATATAAACCAACAAGAGATAGTTATGAGTAATGCATACATCAGTTATGAAGCATTCAACTAGGTCAAATAATATATCTTCCCTCTTCATTATAAAATCTATAGTCAAGTTCACACATTTCTAAACATATAAAAGGTCAAGGGAATCAAAAATATGTAAGTATGTAGTAGCACTATATACATAATTGTGAAGGGTAAATTATATTCTATTTGTAGTTACGTCAGCAATATTTCAATCAATATATTTGTGGTGACATTAGGGGTTCACTTACAGTTGAATTCAAACTTTCACCTACAGTAGGATCACTACAAAAGGATTCCTCCTTCTTTAAGGGAGGTAGTGATTACTTGAACCGATTAACTAGGAGTTGATAGTTAAGGTCATTCCAACCTCACCACATAAACATTTATCATTTAATTATATAATAAATTTATGGAAAATTTTACAAGAATATAGGGTTGTATACTTAACGTAGATCATTACAGTATTGGAGCATTTATGTTAATACTATTTTTTGAAACATAATCATATTTTGACATCACGTGTGAGCATTAGAATATGCGAACCATAGAAAAAGGCATACAAAATCATATAGAGGAGGATACGCTAATGCTCCATGAGAGTACTATTTTTAATGGTCCTATCTACTTGAAGATTTTATGTTCATTTTTGGGAACAAAGTGTTTCTAGGTTTTTATTAGTCTTTATATTACCTCTGTATCAACTAAATGCACTCCCTTATTTTAATTTACTGAAAATTGTCTTTAAATTTAAATCAAGTAAATTTGTTAAGATATATTTTTAATTTGATATTGATATTTTAATCAATAAACCTAGATATAAAACTTTTTGCAACTTTTAACAATTTAAATATTCTTATTCTATTTTTTTCTTAAACCAATATGTGAAATATCAAATCCTAATTAAATCAATTTTATATGCACTCTTCACAAACATCCTCAAATATTTTCTTTTCATTTCTAATTTTTTATAATTCTTATTTGGAACTCACTCCTTTCATAAGTTTTCTAAGACCATGCCTAATAAGATATATTCAAATTCCCTTGGCTTGATGTCTACATGCTACTTATAATAAATATAAATTCACTTTAATATTTTTCTTTATTAATTGTGTATAGCTCTCATATAATCATGAAATAAAATTCATTTGCATTTTTATATCCTTTATTCTTATTTTGTAAATCTATACAAAAATATCACACTCATACCAAACATAATCTAGAATTATAACCTCCATGTTCTCCTATTCACTAAATTATTATATGAAAATGCAACCTCTTTCATAAAATGCAACCTCTTCCTTAAAGTTATTGCACATACACTAGGATAATACTAATTATTTAGTAATAACTATTAGGTGGGATGGAATTTGAAATTTTCACTAAGTAGGATTTGGGCCTCAATCAACCAGCTTTGGCTCATTTGAGGTCATCATATGCAAAATAAATCAAGGGCATATTAGGTTTTAAGGACTAAGATGGAGGAGATTATCCACTTCCTTCATGTGCAAAGGAGGGGCCTTCATTAGCGAGTGCCTCACATTATTGTTCACGGATTGTGAGGAAACTTTATCTTTCATTGACTTTGAGCTTTGTTAGGATTCCCCCAACATAGATATTTTTGGGAATAGGTGATCAAAAATGGAATATAATGGAAAAAAAGAGGTTATTTCCATGGAAAATGATTATTTTCATTTTTATTTGTTAATGAAGAGGATCTTCTAAAGGTGGAGTAGGAGCCATGGTATTATGGTGGAATTATCTTGGTTATATACATATTGTGACTAAAGGCCATGCATATGGACCCACAACCTAGTCTTTACCCAGTTTGTGTCTGTTTTCCTACCTTTCCTTTGGTTTACTAGGGTAGAGATGTTTTATGTGGGATAGCCAAATCCATTTTACTTCCTCTAGTCCTCGATCTCACTACAAAAACCTGCATGATATTGATATGTCCTAGGTTTTGTATCAATGTGGCCCATAATTTCCCTCTACCATCCTCTATATGTCTCAACTCAAATTCTAGAGTTTCATATCAATAGTTTATCTTTGAAGTTTCCCTTTTATGTAAATTGTAGAGTGGTTGGTCATAATACTAGGAGTTTTACAAGACCATCATTGACTTGGTAGAAGAAAATGAGTACCCTACTAATAAATGAGAGTCAAAACAAGTTCTTAGTGACTATGAACTAACCAATTTGTTAAAAGGTCAAATTTAAGATTTTTATTGATGGATTGAAACTTGGCTCTATAGTTTTAAGAGATTTACTTAGAAAAATGAAAAAATTGTTTCTTAAAAAGGGGAGAATATTGAATTCAAATAGTGCAATAGAGGGGAAAGACATCCTTTTCTTTAGTTCAAGGTATTTTGGTGACATCCACTTGGACTCTTATATAGGTAAATATTTCACTTTGTTTAATGAGGTTTTGGTGTGCTCTGTGCATAGGGACGTGGCTTTAGAATTGGAAGAGGAATGATTACATATTCATGATAAAGAAGGGGACAATGACCTATAAGTGAGAGGTGGAGAAAATAGGAATGAAAGGTGTTAAACCAAGTGGACATAGAAATAGTATATTTAAAGTTATATTTAATAGTTAGGTAGATGTAATGCCCCGTATGTTTTTTAAAAACCACTAAACTTAAATTTAGTTTTTGTTGATTCTTCACCCCCCCCCCACCCCCCGTGTATCCAACCTTGGCTGAGTGGGTTGCATGGAAGGTTTTGCATTCAATGTGGGAGTTAACATTTTTTAACCTAACCGAGATAGACCTAGTCTTCACGTAGGGTCTTCTACACTACTAAATTGATGGTGATTTGGAGTCCCCTCCCATCGACTCTATAATTCCCTTCTAGAACTTATAGTTTTTAACTCGTTTGGCACGTTTTTGGGGGATGTTGTACTTTGGCTTGTAGTTGGACAAGTGGGTGGATAGAGTTTTGAGGAGAAGGCACATAAAACTCAAGTTGTTTGAGTTCGCTTCCTTGTTGTTCTTCCACGTTTGCTTGCTCACTTCAAGAGTTTTTATGAATCCTTCCTTTAAATCATTTACACGGTGCCTTGTTGGATGTCCACTCTTGTTCCAAATATTATATTTTCCTTCTTGGGTAACGTGCATTCGATTGGAAGATCTCAGATCACTTTTTTTTTTTTTTTTTGGGTTTTTATTTTTTGTTTCCTTTTGTGCCTATCTTGCTATCGTTGTGTCCCTATAGGACCGCATATCTTTGAGGCATTCTTCTAATAGTTTCAGGCCTCATGTATATTGTCATATTTTACTTACTTGGACCGAAGGAACCTACAACTACTACTATTAAATATTATGTCCCTTTGTGCTTTGATGGATGCCATTGTTCCTTCTCTAGCATCCCATTTTGGTCGACCAGTGTGAGAGGTAGAGAAATGTAGATGGGGGTGAAGGGTAATAGGATGTTAAAAACACTCTTTGTAGTGCATGTTGTTTGTTGTTTGGGTGCCGGTAATTACAACATTCGACTGAAGCTCCTTCCCTTGCATGAGTGGTTGTCCAATCCCGTTTCAAAGCTTCTTTTGTCTCTTCTAGCTTGAGCATTTTGAGAAGGCCATGATTTTTGTAGGTCCATCTTGTTCATACCTTGTTATCATGATATTCGCTTGAGACCACATCTCCTTGAGGAATTTTTTAAAGTTGTTTACTTACTTTTTTTTTTCGTGCACTTTTTATGTATGTTACCTATTAGACTCCTGCTCCCACAACTATTTTGGAAAATGTGTTCCTTTGAACTTCATCAGATTTCACTATCCTACTCCATCCATCCCATTTGAAATGAAGGTTGTGACGATGTTGCAAGGTCATGGATTTTGGCTTTATCCCTATCTTTCTCATGTTTTCCTAGGCCCTCTCAATAAACCCATTGTGTTCTTGTACTGCTGTCATGGCAGTCCTTGAGATCTTTGTTCCTTTGGGAAGATGTAGCTCATGATTTTGGAGAGATCCCTTCCTATCCAATGTGATAACGACTAGTGTTTTAGCACCATTATGTAGGTGGATGGAGATGTGACACGGGAATGTTGCTGCAAGCTTGTGAGTGGTTTTGGCAACTTACAGAAGTTGGAGAAATAGGCAAGATAATCCTACCTTTGTTACAATTGCTAAAATTTAAAAATATCGTGAAATATAAATTTTTCTTCCTTGAAAATTATTTTGGCTATGTCGTTTTGTGGAGTGTTTGTTCGCCTTACGAGAATTATCCCCATTCCCCTTGTAATTGTATTGTTTTAGTTGTAATCGTTGTCAGTGTTAAAGTGGATAACATAGATCTATTTTCTTTCTTCCTCCTGCATTGGCTGTTGTGTTTCCTTGCTAAAGTAAACGACCTCCTACCATCATTAACCACATTTCTGTGTTTGAGTAACAAGGTTAGTAAGTTGGTTATAGCTAGTAAATGTTGTGGTGAAAGCAAACCTGATGTATCCTTAAACCTCTTGCTCTTCATACGAGCTTACTATCTATAGTTGTTTTTCTTTCGGTAGGTTGAGCACTATTCTCGTGGGTTATGACAACCTAGCTTTAATGAACAACCACTAGTTTGAACCCGTTTTGGGTCAATTTTAGTTTTATGGGCACTTAGTCACCTTTTTGAGTTATAGAAGCAAATTTTGTAATGTTAGTTGTTTCCTTTGGTGTTTCACCACGGTGAGGTGAGGCCGCATTTGTCAAGGTCCGTTGGACCTCATGTTCTCCCGTTTAGGCTAGGTAGGTGGCTTTTTGATATCTAATCAATCCCACAGGTTTACAAAACTTTACGTGTACTTTACTAGTGTGGTTGCTATTATAATTTATAAGAATCCTGTACATTTACCTAATCGCTAGATGATCATCTGCAGGTCTAGATGTTTAAGTTCTTCCTTTAGGGGCACTTTGACCATCCCTTACAAAGCTTAAACCATAACAAAGGTTTTCGTCACCTGAGATTTGTAGTTTCATGTGTGTGTTATGGATAGTATTCCTTCATTTTCAGAACTACCTTGGCATAATTCTACTCGTGATGACTCTTGGTGGCATTTTATAATTTTGCATCTTGTTGATTTTAATTGATGTTTGGATGGTGTATGTGCGTTGATATCTTGTTGACTTATGATAGAATGGTTAAGAGCATTAGGGATAGTTGGGGGTATTTATATATAGATGCATTGTTGATTGATAGTTGAAGTTGATGTTAATTTAATGGCTTTTGGTGATACTTAAAAATGCAATTTTACTTTTGAATGGTTTGAATTTGTCAACAAGGGGCACTCTAAAAGGACTTGTGATGGAAAGTAGTGATCCACACTATTTTAAAATGAAACTATAGACTTATAGAGAAGGTTTGGAAATCCCTAGTGTGGAAAAACTTGGTTTGATGTTTAAAATGTTAACTTGTATGTCAGAACTCTCTTTTACTCTCGCTTTTCATTACTAGCCTATAAGGGTAGTGGCCCCTTCTTAAATGATTGTGAGATTTCTTGGACTCAATGGTCAAAACTAGTATTATTTACCTTCCCTTTTAAAGAATGTTGAGTGGTGGTCAAGTATTAGGCTCCATAATATAATCTATATGAACACATGATTAAAATTTTAATACGCTTGACGTTTGATGTTAACCTTTAAAATCTCATGTTTCCTCCTAGATTAATTGTTCAATTTTGTCATTTTTAGAAATCTAGCATCGTAGCTTGTGCCCTTGGTACTTTTTATTTTATGAATTTATAATGTTGGTTAGAATAACAATTCTTAATCTTATAACCTAATTTTTTATTCGATGGAAATCTCGTTACTGATCGGATTGTTGTTCTAACTTAATCAAGCCAATGGTCCCTTCTCGAATGATTGTTAAATTTTCATTGCTTTGAGTCAATGTTCATAACTAAAGTATAATGCATTCTTCTTAGATTGGCATGGTGGAAATGTTATTTATCACAAGGGGTTGTTATTATATGAGCTTAGAGCCAATTCTTGGAATAGAATATCTTATTCCTTGATATTGTTAGATATTAGCTTATAGTTGCTTTGTGTGGTCTTATCTTGCTCAATTCTCACAAACTGACTCAGGTTATCAATTGTTGCAGCTAGCTTATGCAAGTGGATGAGGTAATGACTTGTAGGATATTGCATCAAACTTGGTTGTGAAGTTCCTTTGTACGAGTAATTTTTGATGTAAGACTTTGGAATGGGTTATGTGGGAAATTTAGAAGAAAACCAGTGCCTTAGTATCATGTGTTGTGGAGTAATGTTGTTATAACTTTTGAAACTTTGGTTTGTTTTATTATCATGGAAAAGATAAAATTTGATTACCACATGGTTATGGGTGATTCTATGTATTATATAAATCCTAAGAATAGTAGCGTGGCATGACCAATGTTATTACTCTCTTGTTCCCTAGTCATGGTTCCATAGATTTGGTATGTCCCTTTGGGTTGTGCATCGTGTTGGAAAGAATTGATGTAACCTTGTTTTGTTTTCACAAATGAGTACTATAAAATTTGCTCTTGAGTTAAAATGTTGAGTTGTAAATCTTTCTAAGACATAGTAACAATGTGTTTATAAGCATTATAAAATGGGTTGGATAATCCTTATAAAAGTTAAACTAAAATTTATATATACGAATAAATTAATGTAGATGTGATCTACTTGATAACATTTGATCCCTTGAACGATTAAAGAGGAAACTATATTTTCTAACGAAATATAATTATTTGTTTTTCCCCAAACTAAACAAATCAACAACATTATGCTTTCATGTTGAAGTATCAAGTGATCGTTTAGTGTAATATTTGACTATATTTTTGGAAGAGAATAAGGTTGTGTAGTAGGAGGAAATTTATTACAAAACCATTCAATCTCTCTCAATCGTTTGAAATGTAAAATTGCCTTCCTTTTTCAAACTTAATCAAGAAATGAGACCTTGAAGCTGAATTATTCTTGACTTGTTCCGTTAACCCTTGCCTTGATTCATGGTGATCCTTCTTAAGTAACATCAAATTTTGATCCTTAAACAAGGAAGATTATTTTTTAAACCCTAAACAGTACTTTCCCTCAATCGGAGCTTGTGCTTATCACCTGTGCAATAGAGGTGTGGAACAAGTGTCAGTGGCTTGAGTAAGATTAATTAACCTTGTGAGAAATGGAAAATGTTTTTAAATCAAATGAATTAAACAAGTTATTGACATATAATTGATGATCCTATTTTAGAAAGCTTGGTCTTAAGCTATTTAGTCAATAGTAGAAAGAAAGAAGTTCTCCCTTGTGAAAAGAATTGTGTGAATCATTACATGAAAAATTTTAAGAATGTAAGTTAAGAATTAAGAGACGTTTTAGTAAACAAGAAAATTTCACAAGACTTTCCTCGTGGGATGCCCCTAAACGTAAGTGTGTTATGTGGTTAGACTTGTATGTGATGTTTTGTCGAAATGGGAAGTGAATAGTTTCATGTTGACATCGTAGATTTCATTGTACCTTGGTGGTCAATGTTGTGTCAAGCCTATTGTGAGTTAGTGGTAGCCATTGTGATCTGGACTGTAGTGTCATTCCAAATTATCCTATATTTTGCTATGTTGTTTTATGTGTCTCTTTTAGTGGACGTTACAGGTAGATATATTTAATATTATACAATGTAACTTTTCAATCCACTAGTTTATTTCTCTTTCTTTAAGGTTTTAAGAACTGAACCTCATTGTACATTTAGAAATATTCTCCTACGAAAAGTAATTCTTCTTTAATTTTAAATTCTAGCCGAAGTGTTATATTTTCACCTAATGGTTCTACACATGCCTTCCATACATCGTTAGGATCATAATGTTCAACATAGTATGACATTATTGAATTGAATCCTAAAAATTCAAATATCAACTCATTTAAAAGACAAATACTACTCAAACCATTCACATGCCTATTACACTTATATCTTTGAGGTATCTAATTCAACAAGGATTCGGGCATAGGTTGTGTGGATATAGAAAGTGGTGTCAGTGTCAATATTTATGATATTACTCAAAGCATTGCCTATATAAACTAGACAATTTAGCTATCAAACCGTAGGGGTAGATGAGGAACTATAATACTAATGGGTTTTTTTAAGAAAGATTCAAGTGAGAGGGTTAGAATATGTTAACCAAAGTTTCAATATCAAGTAGTGGGGTTGTCAGACCCAAATGGTTTTAGTGATATAATTCCTATCCCTAAGCTCAGAGAAAATGACAATAAAAATTCCTTTAGCACAAGGGTAAATGTCTACCTGGCCTTCAAGAAAAGGGAGCCAACACTTTGAAATCCATGCATGTAGGTCTGGTAAAGTGGGCCATCATCCACTGAATTTATAGATTAAAACATGTTCTGAAGTAAGATTCATATTTTTCCACTTCTTCTCCAAATCTCACACATGGAGTGTAAAAGGAAGAGGTCATGGGGACAAAATCCAATCCTTTCTCGAACCACCTACATAAAATATTTTCTTTCGTTCACTTTGGTGCAACAAGGAAGTGTAAAGAGGAAGAAAGAGGGCCAATACCACACACACACACACACACACACACACACACACATCCTAAGTTGATATTATCTACAAATTATTATGAAGTATTTTTTCGATCTTGTCACTCATAATGATTAATTGCAAAACCTAACTTATTATTTGTAAATTATACTTCAAAATGTTACATTTCGATAAATCAACTTATTATTTCCATGGATTCAATAATATTCTCTTCACCATCACGTATTTTCCTATTTCATGCTCATTAGTGTGTTGAGGTTATGCACAACTCTATAATTTATCTTGTTCCATGTAAACACAATAATTTATATCACTAACTAAATGTTCATCGCAATAATCATATTCTTTATCTACCATATTTCCAAATGTAAAACCCATAGCAACACATCCATTTATAATAACTCAATCATAAGATCCTCTCCATATAGATTTTCTTGAGCCCATTTATGAACCTTAATTATGATGACACATTATTGAATCTCCTTGTAGAACACATGTTCATTTTCTTCTATCTTGTAATTGAAAGTACACAATCACATCGAGCTATTTGGTCCAACTTTTCGTCTTCCTTTAGAACACATTGATAGGTTTATTGAACATAGTGTATCCTTATCGTTAAAAATTCATTTAAATTTCCATGTGTAACCCATTCATATAACTTGAAAGCTTATCATCATCATTTTCAATAAACTAAAATTTAAATGTTAACCTCACGAAAAATCTCTATGTAATCTCAAATGCAGACATAGTTTTTTTCAAAAATTTATTGAATTCTCGAATAGATTCATATGATAGTATTGCCTATCATGAACTTTGTATTCATTTTCCTCAAAACTCTATTTCATGTCTTCATCATGTCTTATAGCTATCACAATCCTACGCTTGTACATGTTTCCATAAGAGATATGGGGTGACATTATAATATTACTAAAAAAACATGTCACTCATCTTAAATTCTCCAAATTTTACTATTTCAAAATAATTTTAAAGATTAATAAACTATTGAGTAATAATTATGAACATAAAAAAATATTTTATTTGTATTTCTTGGAAACACATTTGAAACTTATCTCTTTTTTAATCTATTTTTAATTTTCAATTTTGGAACCTATTCTACAACATGAACATAATTGCATCATCTCAAAGATCTCAAATTATAGCACCTCAATGCTGCAATGTTTTTTATCAATTATTAATGACTTTTCATGTTTCTCATCAAATCTACATGATCTGCAACTCTAGGTTCTCCTCCAAAATTACCTCTTTTTCATGGTACATTGATATCTACACTTTTATTCAATTATTCATTAAATATTATTTTTTGAGTTGATATTTTATCACCTTATATAACTCCTTTGTTGCATTTTTTATATTCTCAAATATATACAATATAATACACCTCTCTAATGTTTTCTAGAATATGTTTTGACATATATTTTCCATTCACACTTGACAATGTGAAAAGTAATAATAATGGATAATCCTTCATACAAAATGTTGTAATTATAGATACTCAATCATTATAAATAATATCTACTTTATAATTATATAATATTATGTAGTTAGGGTTAAGGTTTCATGTTATGGTATCTCTTAAATTTATTTTGCATATCTTCCATTTTTAATGTAAACATATATCCAAGTTATTTTGTAGACTAGATAATGTAGTAAAATTCATCGTTGTATAGCTAATGTTTCTCATTGATGTTATAAATTTAGGTATATAATTATAAAATAAATCTCTAAAAAATCGAAAGAAGTTATTCACTTCTTACAAAAGTACTAGTTATTTATCTTCAATATCCTTTCCTAACTTCTCCATGACCTTTGTTGCAAGTGTAAGATAATTGCATAAATTTATATCACTTAAAATATATTCACCTAACATAAGATTTGTGCTTTAGTTTTATGCACAATTTCAAACCTATCCTTTAACGAATCTGAGGCGCTTCACCCTATCCTTTATCACAAATGTATATGTATTAAATAATGAACATATTGTTGTGCATTATATTCAAATTACTTATTACTACCAAGACTAATCTAAAAAGCATTTATACGAATGCTATCATACATAGCCTCATCTTTTTATTCACCAATTTAGAAATTTAGAATGCATTTTTCCTTCACTAGAATATGATGACCCTTTAGCAAAAATAAACCAAATATATATTCTAATGCATTATCGTACTCAAATTCATATTTTTGGAAATTTCTAGTGAAACATCGTAGTCAATATTTCAGCTCTTAATGATTAAATTGCAACACTTAGATTATTATTTATGAATTATCCTTTAAAAAATATTAAATTTCAGTAAACCATATTATCATTTCCATATATTTAATAATATTCTCTTCTAGATCCCAGATTCCCCTCTTTCATGCTCATTACTATGATGAGATGATTAATTGTCTTGTGCCATGTGGTCATTAGATTTTATATAACTATATGAATTTTCATGAAAAATATCATATTCTATATGTCCCATATATCTCCATATATAAAACACATACCAATAAATTAATTCCCAAGACCTAAATTGTAAGATCCTCTACTACTAGAGTTTGCCTTAACTTATACGTGCACCTTTATCGTGGGGAGACATTCTTGACTCTCCTAGAAAAAGCATGTTCCTCTTCTATAACCTTGTCCTTCTAACTGAAATAGCACATGAAAAATATTTTTCTAATGTAGTTCCTTATTTTATTTTTAAAAATTCTTCTTCCTTTCGCAACAAATTGATAGGTTTATTAAACATAATGTGTCCTTATGATTGCAAATTCAACCTAAATTTCCATGTTAAACCAATTCATATAACTTGAAATATTATCATCATCATTTTCAATATACCATCAATGAAATATAAAAATATAAACAATCTATGTGATCACTAATAGTCATAGTATGGAATCAAATCAAATAGATTGTATATGTCTCCAAAGGCTATATAGCGGCTCTTTTTTAGAAATATTATAACTTCTCAAATAGTTTCATATGATATTATTACCAAACATGTACATGGCATTATGTTTCGCCAAAATTCTATTGCATGTCTTCATCTTGTTATAAAATTGTAAAAATCTTGTTTTTTTTTGTAAATGTTGACAAATGGGAGATGCTTGAAATTTCAATATTACTCAAAAAATATGGATCTCCTTACATTATAAATGTATTAATATTATAAAACACATTTAAATATTAATGATCTACCTGTATAATATTATAGGAATACACCAAAATAATTGGGAATAACCAAATTTAGTTTATTTTCATTCTTGCATACACATTTGAAACTTGTATTTTTGTTTCTCAATTTGTTCTTTTTCAACAAAAAATATTATAAAACATGGAAGTAATTGCATTGTGTCCTAAAAAACAACTTTACATTGCAATTTTTCATTAATGTATTATGTGTTTGCATGTAATTCATCAAATATACATGATTTACAAGTGTAGGTTCTCCTCCATGATTACCTCTTCATCATAGTACAATGATATCTACATGTTTATCTATGTATTCATTAAATGGTCACTTTAAGATTTATTTTTCAACAACTTATATAATTGATTTTCAGCATTTTTTTGAAATCTTAACTAATAGATAATATAATATAAAATGTATCCAATTATTTATACAATATTTATTGAAATAATTTTCATTCGTGATTTGTAAATTGTAGTGTCGACTTCCCTTCGACACCTTTTTGTTATTAATTTCGAGACTGTCGACTACACTTATGGATATATTGTAGCTTTTGGTTTAGCATGATATTAGATGTTAGAGATACTGGGTTGTTGTTGATTTCGACTCATATATGATGCATGTGGATTATTAGAGACATTTTATATTGATGTTGATATACTATTGACATGGTTATTTATATATATTTCTGACATGCGATATATTTTTCGTCACATTGAGTAGGCTTTGATAATTGAACTAATGTTGTGATCATTTTGACATGGATGAAACGTTGAATAGAAATGTTGCTAGAAATTGTAAATGATATCATATTTGCCTAGATGATATTTGATTCGTATATAGATGATTGTGGATTTATATTGTACATTTTTTCATAGATGTTTTTAATGTGGCCACGAGGCCGAAGGAGGTATTTATGTGTTTTGTAGGTAAATTTATTCACAACAAACATCGGGGATTGGAGACCAACCACATTGGAATTCTAGGTGAATTCAACAAGGGTCACCATGGCAACATGTATTTGTGTGTGTGTTTGAATTATGGTTAGGGGGAAATTGTGACCAAGGGGTTATGTTTTGCCTTTTATTTAGTTTCCTTTATTGATGTTAGTATGTGACTTTAGTGATGTAATTCATTGTATTAATTATTTGGATTTTGGTGTGTGTATTTTACCCTTTATTATTAATGGGTTGTAGTGTCTTAATTAAGCTAATTTAACCTTGTCCTAAACTAATTAAATATGTGATTGTACGTACCCAAATATGTATGTATTGTACTATCGAAAGAGTTTAGGGAAACCCCAATGATGATTTAGATCTCTTTGCAAGGTGCTCGGAATCTAGAAAACCTCACCGAATATACATTTGGATCCTAAAATTCCTTACCCAACTTTGCATTCTTTATTTTAACCTTGCCCCTTTTTCCTTGCATTTTTGTATTTAGTTAAATAACCGCCACCCTTCCTGGGTGGCGGTCCCATGACTTGCCACCCAAGACAGGATGGTGGTCATGTAACCGCCACCTTGCATAGGGTGGTGGTCCTTCCTACACTTTCCAAAACCTTCCAAAGACACTCAACAATGAGAAAAATCAAGGTGCGCTTGCAACTCTTAGCCACTTCTTCTTTGTTTAGAGTTTCAACCCACTTTGTAACAGTAGTCCTCCATTTTAAATGATAAAACATGGAAATTTGAACTTGCCTTCTAGTGAGTAAGAATGCTATAAATATTGAGCTTGTTTACAAGAAAATGGCCCTCTCTCTATGTTTTATTATTCAGTGTATTTGGAAGTTCCTTAATAAGTCTCAATAGGTTTAGACTTAGCATAAGTTCTCAGCCTCTCAGTTCAAGGCTCCTCATTTTTTTGGTTTAGAGATCACTTGATCTCTCTAGTTTCATTTTGTTCCATTGTTGTTCTCCAAACAACTAGCTTAGCATAATACAACATTAGTTCTAGATTAAGTTCATTTGAAACTTGGTTCTACTTAGAGTTATAGGTTTTGTTTCGTCACAGGAAGAATAGGTCCTAGAATTTTAGGTGTGTCTTGTTGTATCCCTATAAAAATCCTGCTAGGAATCACATAGCCAAGCTTTGTTCTCTTGCGCTATCTCTCTCCTACTTGCATTTCATTCGGTTTACCTCCAAGATACCACTGTTCAAATATCTTCTCCTATTGTCGTTGTCACATTCTCACCTTTCTGGATTCACGAGAACACGAAGGAACAAAGAAATCACACTGAGGGGACAAGCTATGATACAACCGGATTTTCCTCTGTTCTACAGACTCCATGTTTGAATTGTCAAAGTTGTAGTTACAATATATCAAATAGAGTAGCGAATCATCTCATTTCTGTTAACTTCACTTTCAATATTGTTGGGAAGTTGTGGGGAATGATAGCTTCTGAGAAGCTATGATTTGTTTCTCACTTCTGAGGTAATATTGGAGGTCTTTCAATCAAATTAGTTAGATATTTATATTTGTATCAACTCACAAGTGCACAAGAAAATAGCTACATCTGGCTACCTTGCTTGTTTTAGCTTTATTCTTAGATTAGTTACTTGTTATCTGAATTTATTATTTTAGTTTTTATTTAAAATCTTTCAAGTTTATCTCTGAAAATAGAAAAAGAACAAGCATGGTGTAGATTCATTTTCATAATTAGTTTATTTCATTTATTTAATTTTGGTTATTTTGTGCATATGACTATTATCGGAACAAGAGATCCCGGGGATTACATATCCGAACCAAATGATACCCTAGCCGAATCTCTGCACGGCATTAGCAAATATAGATCAAGGTCTTAGGATCCACATCTTCCAAATGACAACAAACCCATAAGCAATTAGTGAATAGTTAAGAAAGTTAAACACCGAAGATGAAAAAGAATACGAATTATGGTTTAATCAACCCAACTATAGATTTCCTTGATAGGATGTCCATATGACTATACAAGAACCTGAAAGAGAAAAAATTCAATTGTGATCCATTAGTTCCACACAGACCCGGACGCAGGATATCTTCTCATTGACATAGACACAGGCTTACGCATATAAGTTTCTAGGACACCCATGAGGTATTCTGAGAAGATCATATACCTCTTGATTTTAAACATAAAGGCTGGAAAGCTTATTACTACTGGATAGTCGAAAGAAGAGATTGATTCTTCACATGACCATAAAAGGTCCTCAACAACCATGAATTCATGGTTGTGATCCTCAGGTCCAACAACCAAAAGGGCCGATAATTTGTTAAGCATTGACACCATTTTACGTACACTGGTATTTAGATCCTCACCACTCCCATCAGATGTCATTACATAGTTTTTTGTGTTAAACAAAGAAACTGATCAAGCTAATATTTTTTGGGTCAAACCAGAAAACCATCCGTAGTTTCTGTAATTTCACTACACCTCTCACTAATCACTTTCATGACCTGTTTGGAAATATATACGAAGCACCTATAGGTCACTTTCCATGAATCCAACAACCAACAGATAGGATCTTGATAGAGCTCGACATCGATTGGAGCCTTCGAATAGTTATAGTGTTAAACCGATCCATAACACTAGTTCAAGTTAGAAGAGACTTCTTTGCTTTGGATTCACATATCCCATTATTGTGTATTGAGGATATAGGATTGCCCAACTAATTTGTCCACATCTACATATATTTCATTTCCACCGGTTGTCTCGGCACAACCTTGGGAGGTCGGGTACGAGAGAAGGTTGCTTGATGATTCTCATGCTCACCCGTCACTTTTCTATCGTACAATAACAAATGCTCCTTTTTCATTTCCATTTCTATCATCCACCTTCACTCCTTCAAATTATTCTTCTGGTATTTATATACCTCCCGAATATGTCAGGATATGAGGCATACGACAGACCTCTATCAAGTCTCAAAGCATATTATGGTCAAACAAGTAGAAAATAGTCACCATCGCTTTCTGCATGGGCTAACAACTACTCAAGCAACTACTTGTCATCACAAAATCCTCCACAAAGAACTAGTTCTAGTTCTTCATTCCAAATTGAGGAGTTGGACCAACTTACACAAACACAACAACCAGATCCCTCAAGCTCTAACAATATGACGTTTACTGGAGAATCCATTTCATCTCCTCGGTTTTTATCTAGACCACAAATCAGTAGGAAGTTAGATCCACTCCCATTTTTGGATGAGGAGTACTTAGCATGCTACACTATAAGTGAACAATACTTCCAAAACATGTATCCACCTATAGGAAGTTTACAAACACAACCCAACACCCTGCTCCAAGAAAACACCCCCATTCCTCCACCTATGGAAAATACTCTTGGTGAAGTTTGGCAGAGTAATAATCAATTCATAGTAGGGTACCATACCCTAAAAACCTCAAGGGGTACCACAATAACCACCATGACAGAACACTGTATCATCACCAATCAAAGTCATCTTGGCTCTAGTTGAAAGGGTTAGAGGGCTAGAACTTGCTCAAGCAAATCAAGCTTCACACTTGAGGAAAGCAGGAACTCCTAACCCTCCACATCATCCTAGCTAGGTTGACCTCCTTACGAAATAGGCACGTTAGGCATACCTCCTCAACAATCGTATAGCTATCCATATCAATCACCAACTAGAACCGCATTTTCAAACATTACTCCAGTTGAAAATATGATACCTCGTGGTTTAGTACCAAACAATCTATATTAGAGCAATGCTCCTTCCTACTTAAACATTTATTCAAAATCACCACAGGGAGACATGTTCTCTTCTCCCGATATTTTCTCTCAACCATAGGGGTTTTCTTACGCTCCTACAAATACATATGTTATACCATATCAATAACTCATTCCACCTCCACTCCCTCAATAGGCACCATCTATGGTTGAGACCAATGATTTAGGGACTTACTCAGAATATTTAAAAGAGCCTTTAGATTTCACCGTATGAAGCATCATGCTTCCAAGACCTCTTCCTAATTTGCCTAAATTCAAAGGGGTGAGATCTAAATGTTCATATCAAGGCCTATACCGCGGCCATTCGAGAACCGATCCCTTGGGATGCAATTGTTGCTAAAATTTTCCCTAAAACCTTAGAAGGCATTGCCCTTGATTGGTATTATAGAATACCTAAAGCCTCGATATATTTGTTCAAACACATTGTGTCAGAATTCATCAAAACGTTTGACATGAACAAACTGTTAAGAATGGGGATCAGGAAATTCTTAAACATTAAACAAGAGCACAATGAATCTATTACCCATTTAATTCAAAGATGGTGTATAGTCCTCTACTCTTAAGCAAGTGCTCTAAACATGGATCAGATGGAACTATGTGATTCATTCCTTCATTCTCTCAGTAGAGAGATAAAGGAAGAAGTTCATAAGTTCCCACTAAGGACTAATGATGAAGTACTTGAGAGTGCTCTCTGAATAGATCAAGCGGTGATAGACAATGGTCATAAAACTTATAGAACAAATGGGAGGCTAATCACTCGCAATCAAAATACTACAACTTATCCCAATATGGGAAGTACCAATCAAGGACCCAAAATCCTTAATAAAAACCATGGGGTTACAATAGATGGAGTCACTAATGAATCCAAAAGGCCAAATCTTGTGAACACCCTAGCACCTACTAACAATCAACGCAATAATAACTTTACTTCAGTGATCAATACAATGGATTTTAATTGTCTACCACAAGCAAAGCAAAAACAACAACAAATCCAATCACAAGGCCCTTCCCGAGGCCTAGATGGATATCAAAACCAAAACCAAAGGAAGTAGCCTCAAAAATACAATTATAACAATCAGCAACCTAATTGAAACTTTGGGCCACAACAAGATTTAAACCAATTACCACGGAGCTATAATCCCGATTTATACTACGACTTCCACAAAATCCGACGTCATGATACAAGAACTTATCACGATTACAAAAATTCTTGGGCGCTTACTAGAAGATCAAAGACAACTCTTTGTAGATATGTTTCGGTAAATTCCATAACAACCACATTAAATACCTAGCAGGGATCGGTTTCTCCTCAAAATGCACCTCTCAAGATTTTCAATGATCCTCTCTGAATCGTTCTAGCAACAATGGGTTAGATCCAAGTGGAACAAACAAAGGTGTCATAGTAGGTAACAACAACCATGACACTTCAACTTCATAAAATAAAATGGTCGCACCCTAATTAGGAACTCGACCACAAGCCAAGATAGTTGGATTAGTAGAATTAGACACTGAGTTGCAAGTAGAAACTATAACAAGAACACAAGACTACTCTTCTCTACTAGTTCCAACCTATTCACTAATACCAAACAACACTCAACAAACACCATGAAAACTAGTAGGCACCTATGATTTGATTGATGACTTAACAAAGACCTTCTCTCACATTTCCTTTTTGGATTTGTTCAAGAACTCTCTTGCTCATAGAGTTGCTCTCTTAGAAGCATTAGGTCTCACTCATCTCATCAACATCACCCCTCCCCTAAAACGTAAGTAAACCATATGGAATTTGATGTCTACCCTCTAGGGCAGCCAGATAGGGATACCGAGTTTATATTTGACATAAATAAAATGCCAACAAATGCTGAAATTTCACGTAGAGGTGATCCACCCTTGCATTTGCAGGTTTTGATTTATAACAACTACATCAAACGTGTAATGATTGACGATGGGGAAACAATTAACATAGTCCCCTTCACTTTTCTTCAAAATCTAGGATATGGAGAAATGAACTATTCTTCGACATGAAACATGCTAAGGGGCTATGATAGCCTCAAAGCAACTTCAATCGGGACTATAGTGCTACCAGTCACTTTAGGACCCAAAACAATCCTCACTAAATTTTATATTATAGATCGGAAACCAACTATAATATGATTCTCGGTCACCCATGGATACATCACATGAAGGCAATCCCTTCCACGTTATTCCAAGAAGTAAGATTTCTACACCTAGGAAAGGTCTTTATAGCACAAGGTGACCCAAAACCTTTCGACATACACCTAGTAGATTTGAAGAAAAGACCAGGTGTCCATTTTGAATTTGAGCTCCTGAAAAATCAGCTCAACAAACCAATCAATACAAACCTAGAAGCAAAGCTGGTGCCTACGACAAAACTAGAAGTCACAAAATTAATCAAAGGCGTCCTAGCAGTCAAAGATGAGACCATCATTATAGAAACAGTTTCACTAGGAACCACTACAAAAATTGTTGAATTACTGGAGAAAGATCTACCTATTCTCCTGCCATTTGATTCTATGGGTATAGGACATACCCTAGGAATTGGTTCCATACCTGCAGACAAATTTTGTATGGTAGAAATAACCGAGACAAAAGAAGTAGAGACTAAGGGTGTCCCAACTTCCATTTTTCCAAATTATTATTAGATTCTCCATCCCAAAGGAAAGGTTCTAACTTTTTCCTTCAAATTAAATTTTGAATGCACAAACAACAGGGCTGAATATGAAGCCCTCCTTCTTGGACTTATCATTACCAAAAGGATGGACATTAGTAATATTATAGTACTCAGAGACTCGCAATTAGTTGTAAACCAACTATCTGAGGTATATGAGACTAGGGCTGAACATTTGTAACTCTATAAAATGGTGGTACTAAAACTAATGAAGGGATTTGAATTCATATCAATTGAAGAAATCCCACGAGAACAAAACCTTCTTGCTGATTTTGTAGCAACCTCAGCTTCCCGATTCACTCCAAGAAATGAATTGGAAAATACTAATTTCATGGTATCAATACGTACTAGAACCTTTGGTTCATAAAATACCAATAATCCTGATATCAACGCATGTGAAAGTTGAGAATAAGTCTAGCACTTTAGATCACTCTAATAGTGATAAGTTGACCCTTGAATATTTGAACGCATTTACGAGTTACATCTCACTCATTCCATAGTTGATTTATCTCTAATCCCATGCTCCTCTTCCTATTTTGGAAATCCCATGATAGAATCTCCCCATAAGAGAATCTCAAAATCTATGAGGTGGAGAATGAAGGGAGTTTGGAATTACCCCTAGCCCCTCCCGAGTTTGAGGAAGGCAATGCCTTCTTAATCGAAGGAACCATCGACATAAATATCGAAATAGAGGAAGAACCAAATATTTTGAAACTAGGATCCTCATTAAATCTAGAGGATATAGAAATACATACCCAAATCCTCAAAGAAAATCAAAAATATTTTACATTTAGTTACAAATAAATGACGAGAATTACACCACATATCATGGTACAAAATCTTGTCACCAAACCAGATGCAAATCCAATCAAGTAAAAGTCAAGACCAATGAAGCCAAAAGTGGCTCTCATGGTGAAATAAGAAGTGATGAAACTCCTTGAAGTTGGGTTCATCAAACCGGTTGACTATTCTCAATGGGTACTTAATGATGTCCCCATTCTCAAAAAGAATGCGAAGATACACATTTTCATTGACTTTCAGGACATTAACAAATTTTGTCCCAAAGATGATTTCCCATTACCATCCATCGACATTATATTTGATGCAACAGGTGGATTTGAGCTATTGTCCCTCATGGATGGGTTCTCAGGATATAATCAAATTAAAATATCCAAGGAAGATCAATCCAAGACCACGTTTATAACTCCCTAGGGAACCTACTATTATGTTGTCATGTCGTTCAGTCTTAAGAATGTTGGCGCTACATACCAATGGGAAATGACATATATATTCCATGATCTTATTCATAATATTGTGGAATCCTACGTAGATGACTTGTGGCCAAGGCCAAAAAGTGTTGTGATCACCCAGAAGTGCTTTGTATCATTCTCTCATGATTGATTGAATATGGCGTCACATTGAATCTAGAGAAATGTGTATTCTCAGTAATGAGAAGGTAATCTTATAGGTTACATTCTATCATCATGAGGGGTTGATGTCGACTGACAAAATCCGTGCTATTCTTGAAATGATTCCACCATCGAGATATTCTACGTATTAGATCATTTCTTGCAAAACTCGGTGTAATTCGAAGGTTCATCCCGTACTTAAGTTTTGTTTTTCATCCAACCAACAATATATTAAAAAAATATTATAGCATTGATTAGATGGAAGAATGCAATGAGGCCTTCAAGGTAGTTAAACGCTTCTTGTTGTCCCCTCCCACACTAATACCTCCTAGACCAAATCATCCTTTGATCTTTTACTTGATGAGCTACTAATGTCTCACTAGCTTGCATGTTGGCTCAAGAAGTTGATGATAAATGAAAACGTGTAGTTTACTTCATTAGTCAGACGTTTCTCGACTATGAGACACATTACACACAGGTAGAAAGAGAATGCCTTGCCATACTCTTTGCAAAAAAATGCTTAATACATTACATGCTAAATCAAGAAACAAGGGTGATTGTCAAGACAGATCACTTACGGACATTCCTCACGCAGGGTCTTTGTCTAAAAATATTAGATGATTCATAACCTTAATGGGTGAATTTGAACTAACATTTGTAAACCAAAATTCTATTAAGGGGAAAATAATTGTAGACCGGTTCGTTGAAAACCCATTGAATGGAGGTGATCTAGTATATCTAGACTTTCTTGATGAGTGTGTGTATATGAGTGTGTATATTTTGATGAGTGAGTATACATTTGAATCCTAAAATTCCTTATCAAACCTTTGCATGCTTTATTTTAACCCCTGTCCCTTTTTTCCTCATATTTTGGTCTTTAGTTACAAGATCACCACCCTACCTAGGTGGCGGTCCCATGACCGCTACCCGGACAGGCGGCGAACCTATAACCGCCACCCCGCATAGGGTAGTTGTCCTACCTACACTTTCCAGAACCTTCCAACGCACTCAAAAATGTGAAAAATCAAGTTACGCTTGCAACTCTCAGCCACTTCTACTTTGTTTAGAGTTTCCAGCCACTTTGTAATAGTAGTCCTCCATTTTTAATGATAAAGCATGGCAATTTGAACTTGCCTTCTGGTGAGTAAGAATGTTATAAATACTTGAGCTTGTTTACAAGCAAATGGCCCCTCTCTCTCTATGTTTTATTATTTAGTGTATTTGGAAGTTCCTCAATAAGTCTCAATAGGTTTAGACTTAGCATAAGTTCTCAGCCTCTCAGTTCAAGGCTCCTCATTTTTTTGGTTTAGAGATCACTTGATCTCTCTAGTTTCATTTTGTTCCATTGTTGTTCTCCAAACAACTGGCTTAGCATAATACAACATCAGTTCTAGATTAAGTTCATTTGAAACTTAGTTCTACTTAGAGTTATAGGTTTTGTTTCGTCATAGGAAGAATAGGTCCTAGAATTTTAGGTGTGTCTTGTCGTATCTTTGTAACAATCTTGTTAGGAATTACATAGCCAAGCTTTGTTCTCTTGTGTTATCTCTCTCCTACTTGCATTCCATTCGGTTTACCTCCAAGATGCTAGTATTCAAATATCTTCTCCTACTGCCGCTGTCACATTCTCACCTTTCGGATTCACGAGAACACGAAGGAACGAAGAGATCACACTGAGGGGATAAGCTACAATACAACTGGATTTGCCTCTACTCTCACGGACTCCGTGTTTGAATTGTCAAAGTTTTAGTTAAAATATATCAAATAGAGTAGAAAATCATCTCATTTCTATTAATTTCACTTTCAATATTGTCAAGGAAGCTGTGGGGAATGATAGCTTCTGAGAATATATGAATTTTTTCTCACTTCTGAGGTAAGATTGGAGGTTTTTCAATCAAATTAATTAGTTATTTATATTTGTATCAACTCACTAGTGCACAGGCAAATAGCTACATCTGGCTACCTTACTTGCTTTAACTTTATTCTTAGATTAGTTACTTGTTATCTGAATTTATTAGATTAGTTGCTCTTTAAAATCATTCAAGTTTATATCTCTGAAAATACAAAAAGAACAAGCATAGCATAGATTCATTTTCATAATTAGTTTATTTCATTTAGTTAATTTTTGTTATTTCTTGCATGAATATTATGAGACCAAGAGTGCCCAAGGATTACATATTCAAACCAGTGATACCCCAGCCAAATCTTTGCATGGCATTAGTGGATATAGATTAAGGTCTTAGGATCCATGTCTTCCAAACAACAACAAACGCACAAACAATCAGTGAATAGTTGAGAAAGTTAAACACCGAAGATGACAAAGCATATGAATTCTGGTTTAATCAACCCAACTATAGATTGCCTTGATAGGATGTCCATATGACCATACAAGAACCCAAAAGACAGAAAACACTCGGTTGTGATCCATTAGTACCATATTCAGATGCAGGAGACCTTATCATTGACATAGACACAGTCTTACACATACAAGTTACTAGGACACCCTTGAGGTATTTTGAGAAGATCACACAACTCCTAATATTAAACATAGAGGATGAAAAAGCTTATGACTACTAGATAGTCGAAAGAAGAGATTGATTCTTCACATGACCATAAAATGTCCTCAGCAACAATGAACTCATGGTTTTGATCCTCATGTCCCACAACCCAACAGGCATGCTAATCAGTTAAGCATTGACACCAATTTACATACATTAGTATTTAGGTCCTCACCACTTCGCGACGTTATTACATAGTTTTCTGTGTTAAAAAAAGAAACCGATCAAGCTAATATTTTATGGGTCATACCATAAATCCATCTGTAGTTTCCTGTAATTGCACTACACCTCTCGCTAATCACTTTCATGACCCTATTTGGAAATATATACGAAGCACCTATAGGTCAATTTTCACAAATCCAACAACTAACATATAGGATCTCGGCAGAGCTCTACATCGATTGGAGCCTCCGAACAGTTATAGTGTTAAACCAATCCATAACACCTATTCAAGTTAGAAGATCCCTCTTTGCTTTGGATTTGTAGATCCCGCTATTACGTATTGAGGATATAGGATTGCCGAATTAATTTTTCCACATCTACATATATTTCATTTCCACCAAATTTCTCAGCATGACCTCGAGAGGTCAAGTACAGAGAAAGGTTGCTTTATGATTCTCATGCTCACCTGCCACTTTTCTATCATACAATGACCAAAGGAATTTGTTTCTTACAGTATATTTCTCTTGGAGGTTGTGTTGTAAGTTGAGTGCTTGTGGATCTTGAATATTGTACACTCTACCCCTTCATGGAAATTCGAATTTGGCATTAGAGGCCAATTTCGAAGGCTTGTGGGACAAGTAAAACTTATCGCTAACCACTTAAATTGCTATACCAACCCTACCTATGGGTTGGGGGGTCAAAATTAGACCCTATTAGGTGTTTTGGGAAGATAAAAATGTAAAATGTTTATAGCACTTCCTTTCTTGTAATTAATTTCATCCTTAGGGGGTGTGGGCTTAGATTATGTGTGTAAGTTAGATGTCATTCCTTCAACCACTTATTAATTGTCCTTTGGAATATGAGGTTGACTAGGGTGATTTGGAGTGGAGAGGAAATGAGGTGGCATCCTACTTGGAGCCATATCATCCTCCTCTCTCTCTTTTCTAATTATTGAAGTTCTTTTGCTTGTTTAAGGTTACTTCATTATTTTTGTGCTCTAGAATTTTTTAGATTAAGAGGATTTTTAGAGAGCTTGTGATCTTTGTGGGAGATTTTTGGTGTTTGTTTGGGTTTGGAAGGAGCTTGGAGATTTATTATTGGAACAAGATCTACTATGGAAAGGTAGGAGCTTTACTATTGCTTATGTTTCTCCTTTATTTGTGTATATATGCTTGTTATTTTGAGTGTTTTAGAATGCTTTTTGGGTTGCATGGGTAGATTGCCTAAGTGTGATGTAGGAGGAGACTATGGGGAGAATTCATGTATGGAGGCATCGAGTTATTTTATGTTTTTGAGGGATTTTTGGTTGGGTGCCCCACCTTGGACAAGGAATGCTTGCATTTCTTGCTTATTCTTGTATGATAGAGGCATAAGAGTATGATGGAGGCATAATAGGTACTTGAGGGAGGAATAAGAGTATTTAGGGATTTGTGATATGCATTGGAGGTTGTAAGGTGGACACCCATTTTCCACTTTGGGAGGTAAAATGTTTATTACACTTCCTTTCTTTTAATTAATTTTTTTCTTAGGGGGTGTGGGCTTAGATTGTGTGTGTAAGTTAGACGTCATTCCTTCAACCACTTATTAATTGTGCTATGGAATATGAGGTTGACTAGGGTGATGTGGAGTGGAGAGGAAATGAGGTGGCATCCTACTTGTAGCCACATCATCATCATCTCTCCCTTTTCTATTTATTTAAGTTCTTTTGTTTGTTTGGGGTTACTTCATTATTTTTGTGTTCTTGTATTTTTAGAGTTAGAGGATTTTATTAGAGCTTGTGATATTTTCAGGAGATTGTTAGTGTTTTCATGGGTTTGGAAGGAGCTTGAGATTGATTCTTGAACAATCTCTACTATAGAAAGGTAGGAGCTTTACTCTTTCTCTATTTTCTCCTTTATTTGTGTATATGTGCTTGTTATTTTGAGTGTTTTGGAATGCTTTTTGGGGTGCTTGGGTAGATAGACTAAGTGTGGTGTAGGAGGAGACTATGGGGAGAATTCATGTAGGGAGGCATAAGACTTATTTTATGTTTTGGATGGAGTTTGGGTTGGGTGCTCCACCTTGCAAAAGGAATTCTTGCATTTTTGCTTGTTCTGTATGAGGGAGGCATAAGAGTATGTGGGAGGCGTAAGATGTACTTGAGGGAGGCATAAGAGTATGTAGGGGATTTTTGATATGCATTAAAGATTTTAAGGTGGGCACCCATTTCCCATTGGGAGGCATAAGTGGCCTCCCCATAGATTCTTGCTCCTTTGGCTTTCATTTAGAAGCCTTGTATATTTTGTTGTTTTCCTTCTTGTGTTTATAGTTTGAGTTTGGTTGTGTTTGGAATGGTTGTGAAATACTTGGTTTAGTGTTGTGGAAGCTTGTTTTTTCCATGGTTGGATCCACCTTTCATTGTAATGTGGTTGGGGCTCGGGGGCTAATGAGGAGGATGGCTTCTCCTCCTCATTGGATATTTTGGTTGGGTGGAGAGTGTTGCCTCTCCCCCATTTTTTTGTGAATCAAGCATATCATGAAGGAGCTATCTTGTTGGTGTTGTGAAGCTTGGAGCTTTTGGTGGAGTCCCTAAGAAGATCCTTCTTGTAATAAAACTTCCTTAGTATTATTCCCACTTAGAGTGGAGGAAATTGTAATATTGTATTCTATTTTAGCTTGCATTATTGTATGATTTCCCACTTCAAGTGGAGGACATTGTATTGATCTTGTGAAAGAAATTTACATTCAAACATTTGTTATTAAAGTGGTATTGTATGTGGAAAGAAACAAAATAAAATAAAATTATTTGTATTGTAGAGTTAGTTTTGTGAAAAGGAAAAGAAAAAAATTCTCTTTATTTGAAGTCTTGGTTGTATTGTGAGAAAAGTAGTTCTTGTGTTAAAAGAAATGAGCTATTCCTAATGGAAAAAGAAATTTTAATTTCATTATGAAGTTGTTTTATTGTAAATGAGAAAGAAGGAAATATAGAAGTTGTAAGAAGTTGAAATTACATGTTTAGTAGACTTGAATGTAAAGAAAAGTTGCTATAGTTAGTTTGAATATATTTGTTGAAGTTAAAATGGAAAGAGACAATAAATTTGAAGTATGTTGTATATTGATATGTTGCATTTTGTAGTAACAAAATAATAACAATGTAGAAGTAGATATAAATTATTTATTTTTACTCTTGGAATTCAAAGAAAATTAGTTGAACAAAATGGAAATGATCTTGTAAGTAGTTGTGCTTTTATTGGAATTGATAATGCTTAAAATGAGTAGATTTAACTAAGGAATGAACAAATAGAATTAAATCCCAAAACTGGAACTCTAGATGTACAAAAATGAGCTCAAAATGCATTTTAGCACTTTTTAGTAACTTTTAGTTTTGAGAAATCTCGGGTTTTTAGGTTCTGTTTTTTCAAAATAGGACCGCCGCCATGTGCAGAGCGGTGGTCCCATAACCACCACTCAGGCTAAGGTGGAGGTCTCAAAACCACCGCTCAATAGGGCGGTGGTCCATAGTTTGTCACCTAGGTAGGGTGGTAGTCCCGGGACCGACGGTCTACTGCAGGCATCTATTTTTTCACTTACAAAAGAGTTCCCGATCCGCGCCCGTACAAGTTTCTAACTAGTTTATACTAAAATTTAAGTTTGTAAAATTATCTAAGAAACTACCAACAATCAAACAATGTCAAAATCTTGTGGCTTTAAGCAATAAAATATTCAAATAGAAAATTAAAGCTACTCTTTCTCCTTTATATTGATGGGGTAGGGTTTGCCCCAAATAGAGAACCCAAATACACATAGCTTGAACCAAAACTAGATTGGTAGAGGAAAACCCTCCCAATCCTTGAATGGAAGTAATAATAACAATAAAATTTTATCTAAACTAATCTAAACTAGATCTCCTTGTAGAATCCTCCATAGTTCTTCCTCTTTTTCTCCCATGGCTTCCTTCTCTCCAACCTACAATTTTAACAAAACAAATAGACCAAATGAGGAGAATAGAATAAAGGAAAGGCTTTAATAAAAATTCATAAGGATTTTAGGGCTAGTTTGGAACCCTAGGATCTAGTGGCCAAGATTGTTTTGATCTAAGGGTGGAGGATTAACCCTAATTTTGTTTGGTAGAAATGTATTTTAAATGTTTAAATTAAATCCTTAAGGGTATGTGTAGATGGGTGAATGGGGCCATTTAATTTCCTTGGGGTGTAAATTTTTATTAGTTCTTAGTATGTTGTAGGAGATTAATAAAAAGTATTTTAAACTATTATTATAATAAAACTAAAGTAATTAAGCATGAGGCTAACCATATTAGGGTTGAACATTAACTAATAAGAGAAAAACAATTAACCAAGTAAATTAAACTATGACACCCTCTTAGTTGAATTTTAATTAATTGATCGTAGAGGTAAAGAAATATTAAAGTGTAATAGTGTAACTAGACCTAGCCTATCAGTCCTAAATCTGAGTTTAGTAGGGTAAGTTGATCTAATGAACCCTAAGGGTCAAACACCCTTGTAACCTTTTTATAACTAACTTTTAACTAAAAACAAAAAAATTAATCACAATTTTTGGGTTAAGTGTTAGGTTGTAGCGTGTTCCTAGAATGTCATTTTTGTGGGCATTACACTTGTTATTAGAGCCATGGGTTCAAAGTCAGGACCCTTGGGCACACTTACAAAAACACGAAAGAAGAACTTTTAACCTAGTACAAAATTAGTTTCTTTTAATCTAGAATACGACAATGTCTGATAATTGTATAATTTAGGAAACATAGAAAACTGAAACAAAACCTAGAACAATGAACTAACTCTCACCTTGATCTATGCAGGAGGAATGGATCAGACGAGGGGTATTTTCACATAGACATAGATATACCACCTCCAGAGCAGGTTGTAGTGGCCATTCTACCTAAGATTTTACAGACGCTTCAGGATGTCAATACTGCTATACGTAGAGGGTCCTTAGGAGGACAACTTGTTAGACATGACATGGAGCCATCAGTGGAGGCCCATGCATCCCCTCGACATAGCAAGGAGTATAGGGTAGAGAAATTCCATGTGGAGTCGGCTAGGGCAGAGTCACCACAGAGAGGGCATGGAGATAGGATTTCAAGACATAGGATGATCTCATAACCCTAGACAGAGGGAGGAGCATGTAGAGAGACCTAGGACTCATCAGACATCAGTTGTAGACCATATCAGGGAGATCCTAAAGCTACAAACATCTCACTATTCAGATATATAGGTAGTTTTTACACAGAGGCTTGGTTGGTGAGCTTGAGCGGATGTTTCAAGCTTTGTCCTTATACTAGCAACATGAAAGATCATGTTGTGATCCATCTTCTGAGGGATGGAGCAAGACTCTGGTGGAGGACCGAGGAGCAAAAGCTACATGTTGACTTAGAGACAGTTACCTGGGAGCTATTTGAGGAGTGCTTTAGGAGAAGGCATTTCTCTAGGAAGTTTACTCAAAAGTGGATAAACGAGTTTCACAACCTCCGTCGACATTGATGATCATAGCCAAGTATGAGAGTTTATTTTTGGACCTACTCTAGTATGTCGACTATATGTAGGATGAGGAGGTATAGATTCATAGGTTTGTTAGTGGCCTGAATTTGGATTTGGGTGGCGTCGTGCACATTCACTACCCACAGACATTAGCAGAGGCCATGGAGAAGGCCTATATTGTAGAGGAGACACGGGGAAGATGCAGCAAGCTAGAGATAGAGTTCATAGCCATATCTAGCAGATGTAGGATGGTAGATCAAGGGGGTCAGTTCCTCCTCCAAAAGGTGGGTAGAGTTCAGAAATTCTTCTTTTAGGCCACCACACTAGCTACCTCAAAGCATCAATAAGCAAACCCGCTCACCTTATAGACCTCTTGAGAGATTTGATGCACATAGGGGGAAGAGTATGGGGCCTCCTCATAGAGGTTCCATCAGAACACAGGGTGCACCGAGAGCTCATTCACCAGGAGCTTGTCAACAAAGACCTCAAAGATCCATAACCGGATCGTCGGGATCCACATGTCAAAGCTCTCAAGTACCGGCTAGAGATGCATCACACTAGAGAGGATCAAGAAATTTTTATGGTTGTGGTGTTGCTAGACACCATTAGAGAGAGTGCCCATAGAACCCTAGCAATAAGGGTAAGACACAAATCTCGATTCTACTATTGGGGATATGGCACGAGCCATCGGATCTACGCAACAGTTGAGAAATGTCGAGTCTGAACACCGAGTATTGTGATAGAGACGACATGTAGTATTGGTGGTATTTCTGCCTCTATATTATTTGATTCTGGTTAATCTAATTCTTTTATTACACCATCCTTAGTAGAGTGTTTTAGGTTGGTGGCAGTTAGGAAGGTTCATAGTTGGGACGTTGAGATGGCTTCTGGAGCCAAAATTTCTATATACTCCTTAGTTAAGGAGTGTGTAGTAGATTTAGGACCCTTCACCAATACCTTGGACCTTCAAATCCTTTCATTGGGTTCTTATGGTGTCATCTTGGGCATCGATTGGTTTTCTGCACACAGAGCTAGAGTGGACTATTACCATAAGACTATTACATGTACATATTATCTAGGAGTGGAGTCACCTTATCAAGAGTTAAGAGGCACATTTCCATTCGCACCATCTCTGCTATGCATCTTAAGTGGTGTGTACGACAAGGTTGTCAAATGTATGTTGTTATGGTTAGTGATAGATCTAAGGATGAGTTTAGTGGATCATCCCTTAATGACCATAACATTTTGAGAGATTTTTCTGATGTCTTTCTAGGAACCTACTGGGATTTCCTCTACCACATGAGATAGATTTCCACATAGATCTGGTTCCAAGTGTAGAGCCTATCTCATGAGCATCGTATCAGATGACTACTCCCGAGATTTTGAGCTCAAGTTGGAGCTTGAGGGCCTTCTGGTGAAAGGACTAATCCATCATAGTGTATCCTCTTGGGGTATAGAAGTGATTTTTGTGAAGAAGGGTGGATCTCGTGTAGTTGTGTAATGATTACCATCAGCTACATAAAGTAACTATCAAGAATCGTTACCCCCTTCCACGCATTGATGATTTATTTGATCAGATGAAGGGGGCCACAGTTTTCTCCAAGATAGATCTTAAGTTAGGTTATCATCAGCTGAGGATCACGGAGGAAAATATTCATAAGACCACCTTCCGTATGAGATATGACCACTACAAATTCACCGTAGTGCCTTTTGGTCTAACGAATGGCCCCGTAGTGTTCAGGAGCTTGATGAATGGGGTGTTCAAGATATTTTTGGATCACTTCATGCTCATCTTCCTTAATGAAATTTTGATTTACTCACGTACGCATGAGGAGAATGAGGAGAACCTTCACCAAGCTATCTTCATGAGAAGCATATTTACAATAATTTGGAGAAGTGTGAGTTATTTAAAACAGAGGTGCAGTATTTGGGCCACATCATTTCTAGGGAAGGTATCATAGTTGATCCTTCAAATATTCAATCTATCATGAATTGGATAGCACCAACTAGTGTGATAGAGGTGCGCAGCTTTATGGGTTTGGCAGGATATTACAAGAGATTTGTTCAGACTTCTCTCTCGATTACATACCCCATCAATTCCCTTCAATGGAAAGGGAAGAAGTTTGTATGGTAAAATAGATGTGATCAGGTCTTTAGGACACTGAAGGAATGCCTCATGACAATGCCTATTCTAGCAGTGCTAGATCCTCAAGGTGAGTTTTATGTTTTTATAGATGCTTCTTTGGCAGGACTTGGAGGTGTGTTGATGCAGGAGGGTAGATTAGTTGCTTATGAGTCTCATTAACTCAAGGATTATGAGCTCAATTATCTAACTCAAGATCTTCAACTTGTAGTAGTTTTGCATGCCTTGGTGTGGTAGAGACACTTTCTTCTTGGCTAGAGATTTACACTCAAGATTGATCACTTGAGTCTCTTTCACCTCTTCACACAGCCCAATCTCAACACTCACAAAGAACGTTGGATGGAGTTTCTTTGTGAACACGATATGCTAATATAGCATGTGAAGGGGAAGGAGACTATGGTTGCAGACACCTTGAGTAGAGGGACACATGTGGCTATGGCTACTTCAAAGTGGGCAAAGATTTGTGGAGTAGGATGTTACAACACCTTCTTCATGAAAGTTTCTACCTTGTAGCGAGTAGAGATTGAGTCCCAGAGACCCCTTGAGGGTATATTTGATGGATTTTCATTAGAGGCATATGGTCTTCTCATAACATAGTTCGAATATATGTTCCTAGAGATGGAGGCTTGAGAAAGGACAATTTGACAAAGGCTCATCATGTACCTTATTCAGCCCACCCCGGGGTGAAGAAGATGTACGCCACTTTGAGACATTTATACCATTAGAAAGGACTTTGGAGAGACGTGGCTCAATTTTTGTCATGTTGTTTAGAGTGTTAGAAGGTGAAGGCCAAGCATCAGCATCCAGCTAGCCTTCTTTTTCCTCACGCCATACTAGATTGGAAATGGGACACCATTTCTATGGACTTGATTGTTGGGTTACTGACATTGAGATACCACCACGACGCCATCATGGTCACGGTGGATAAATTGACGAAATTTTCTCATTTTTCTCTAGTTAATACCACTTATACAACTAGTGTAATGGCACGGTATATCTTGATGAGATCAACAGATTACATGAGATTCGTGGAAGATCATTTGTGACCGCAATCCTTTGTACACTTATCACTTCGGACCATCATGTAGCATGCACTTGGGACGAGGATCAATTTCATCACAACATATCACCCTGAGACAGATGGACAGACTAAACGGGTGAATCAGATACTAGAGGACATGCTTATGAGTTACATTATGGATCACCAGTTGAGATGGGAGGAGTATCTATACTTGGTGGAGTTTTCCTACAATAATAGTTTTCAAAGTTCAATAGGCATGGCTTCTTTTCAGGCATTATATGGTAGAGAGTGTAGGACACCTCTTGAGTTGGGATAGGTTAGAGGGCATGGTTTCTCTTGGGCCAGCCTTATTGCAAGATATGGCGTAGCAGGTTGTTTTGATCAGGCAGAGATTGTAGGAGGCGCAGGATAGCCAGAAGAAGTATGTAGACCAGCATAAGAAAGATCATAGTTATGAGGTGGGCACGAATGTGTTTCTTCGTGTTAGACCACATAAGATCCCTATCCACTAGGAAAAGGTTCTAAGCTTTCTCATAGGTTTGTGGGTCCCTTTGAGATCTTGGAGCGCATCGGTCCCTTGGCCTATCGTCTTGCATTGCCACCTATCATGTCTTGCATCCATGATGTGTTTCATTTTTTTACTTAAGATATATATTTATGATCCTTCTCACGTGCTAGATTAGACCACATTTCAATTGTATTATCAAATGCAGGTGATGGTGGATCCCATTTGCATTACAAAGCACAAGACCCTGGGCCTTTGTGGTAGAGAGATTGACCAGGTTCGGGTCCAGTGGGACATGTATGACGAGACTGCTGCTACATGGGAGGATGTTACATTACTACGAGTTTAGTTCCCACACCTGTTCTAGTGACTTCCGAAGGAATTCGAGTCTAAGGGGAGGGGGATGTAGTGCCCACTTCCATTTGACACATTTTTGTAATTAATTTTGAGATTGTCGACTACACTTATGGATATATTATAGATTTTGTTTTAGCATGATATTAGATGTTAGAGATACTGGGTTGTTGTTGATTTCGACTCATATATGATGCATGTGGATTATTAGAGACATTTTATATTGATGTTGATATGCTATTGACATGGTTATTTATATATATTTCTGACATGCGATGTATTTTTCACATTGAGTAGGCTTTGATAATTGAACTAATGTTGTGATCATTTTGACATGGATGAAACGTTGAATAGAAATGTTGCTAGAGATTGTCAATGATATCATATTTTCCTCGATGATAATTGATTCACATATAGATGATCATGGATTTATATTGTACATTTTGTCATAGATGTTTTTAATGTCGCCACGAGGCCGAAGGAGGTATTTATTTGTTTTGCAAGTAAATTTATTCACAACAAACATCAAATGGATTGGAGATCAACCACATTAGAATTCAAGGTGAATTCAACAAGGGGCACCATGGTAACATGTTTTATGTATGTCTTTGAATTATGGTTAGGGGAAAATTATGACCAAGGGGTTATGTGTTTCCTTTTATTTATTTTCCTTTATTGATGTTAGTATGTGACTTTATTGATGTAATACATTGTATTTGTTATTTGGATTTTTTATGTGTATTTTACCCTTTATTATTGATGGGTTGTAGTGTCTTAATTAAGCTAATTTAAGCATGTCCAAAAATAATTAAAGATGCGACCAAAGGAATTCATTTATTAGAGTTAATTTCTATTGGAGGTTGTGTTATAAGTTGAGTGCTTGGGGATCTTGAGTGTTGTACACTCTTTCCCTTCATGGAAATTCGAATTTGGCATTAGAGGAAAATTTTGGAGGCTTATGGGACAAGTAAAAGTTGTCCCACACCTCTTACATTGGTATACAAACCCTACCTATGGGTTGGAAGATCAAAATTAGACCCTATACGGTGTTTTGGGAAGATAAAAAGGTAAATTTTTATTGCACTTCCTTTCTTGTAATTAATTTTGTCCTTAGGGGGTGTGGGCTTAGATTGTGTGTGTAAGTTAAATGTCATTCCTTCAACCACTTATTAATTGTGCTTTGGAATATGAGGTTGACTAGGGTGATGTGGAGTGGAGAGGAAATGAGGTGGCATCCTACTTGGAGCCACATCATCATCATCTCTCGCTTTTCTATTTATTGAAGTTCTTTTATTTGTTTGGGGGTTACTTCATTATTTTTGTGTTCTTGTATTTTTAGAGTTAGAGGAAATTTGGAGAGCTTGTGATATTTGAGGGAGCTGGTTAGTGTTTTCTTGGGTTTGGAAGGAGCTTGGAGATTGATTCTTGGAACAATGTCTACTATAGAAAGGTAGGAGCTTTACTCTTGCTCATATTTCTACTTTATTTGTGTATATGTGTTTGTTTTTTTGAGTATTTTGGAATGCTTTTTGGTGTCCTTGGGTAGATTGCCTAAGTGTGGTGTAGGAGGAGACAATGGGGATAATTCATGTAGGGCGGCATAAGACTTATTTTATGTTTTGGATGGAGTTTGGGTTGGGTGCCCCACCTTGGAAAAGGAATGCTTGCATTTCTTGCTTGTTCTTGTATGAGGGAGGCATAAGAGTATGAGGGAGGCATAAGAGGTACTTCAGGGAGGCATATAAGAGTATGTAGGGGATTTTGATATGCATTGGAGGTTTTAAGGTGGGCACCCATTTCCCATTGGGAGGCATAAGTGGCCTCCCCATAGATTCTTGCTCCTTTGGCTTTCATTTAGAAGCCATGTGATTGTTTGTTGCTTTCCTTCTTGTGTTTATAGTTTGAGTTTGGTTGTGTTTGGAATGGTTGTGAAATACTTGGTTTAGTGTTGTGGAAGCTTTTTGTTGCCATGGTTGGATCCACCTTTCATTGTAATGTGGTTAGGGCTCGGGGGCCAATGAGGAGGATGGCTTCTCCTCCTCATTGGATATTTTGGTTGGGTGGAGAGTGTTTCCTCTCCCCCATTTTGTTGTGAATCAATCATATCATGAAGGAGCTATCTTATTGGTGTTGTGAAGCTTGGAGCTTTTAGTGGAGTCCCTAAGAAAATCATTCTTGTAATAAAACTTTCTTAGTATTTTTCCCACTTAGAGTGGAGGAACTTGTAATATTGTATTCCATTTTAGCTTGCATTATTATATGATTTCCCACTTCAAGTGGAGGACATTGTATTGATCTTGTGAAGGAAATCTGCATTCAAACATTTTTTATTAAAGTGGTATTGTACGTGGAAAGAAACACGAAAAAAAAAAGAGAAGAAAGATTTGTATTGTAGAGTTAGTTTTGTGAAAAGGAAAAGAAAAAAATTCTCTTTATTTGAAGTCTTGGTTGTATTGTGAGAAAAGTAGTTCTTGTGTTAAAAGAAATGGGCTATGCCCAATGCAAAATTAAATTTTACTTTCACAATGAAGTTGCTTTATTGTAAATGAGAAAGAAGGAAATATAGAAGTTAAAAGAAGTTGAAATTGTATGTTTAATAGACTTGAATGTAAAGAAAAGTTGTTATAGTTAGTTTGAATATATTTGTTGAAGTGAAAATGGAAAAAGACAATAAATTTGAAGTATGTTGTATATTGATATGTTGCACTTTGTAGTAACAAAATAATAACAATGAAGATGTAGATATAAATTCTTTTTTTTACTCTTGGAACTCAAAGAAAATTAGTTGAACAAAATGGAAATGATCTTGTAAATAGTTGTGCTTTTAGAATATAATGCTTAAAATGAGTAGATTTAACTAAGGAATGAACAAATAAATTTAAATCCCAAAACTGGAACTCTAGATGTACAAAAATTGAGCTCAGAATGCATTTTAGCACTTTTTAGTAACTTTTAGTTTTTGAGAAATCTCAAGTTTTAGGTTCTATTTTTCAAAAATATGACCACCACCATGTGTAAAGCGTGGTCCCATAACCACCACTCAGGCTAAGGTAGTGGTCTCTAAACCACTACTCAGTAGGGTGGCAGTCCATAGTTTGTCAACCAGATCGGGCCAATGGTCCCGGGACCATTGGTCTCCTCTGGCGGTGGTTCTATCACTTATGGAAGATTTCCTAGATCCTTGCTTGTGTAAGTTTGTAACTAGTTTATAATAAATTTTAAGTTTTAAAATTATTTTAAAAACTACCAACAATCAAATAATGGCAAAATCCTATTTTTTAAAGCAATAAAATCTTAAAATAGAAAATTAAAGATACTCTTTCTCCTTTATATTGATGGGGGTAGGGTTTGCCCAAAATAGAGAATCCAAATACACATAGCTTGAACCAAAACCAGATTGGTAGAGAAAACCCCTCCCAATCCTTGTATGGAAGTAATAATAAGAATAATACATTAATCTAAACTAATCTAAACTAGATCTCCTTGCAGAATCCTCCATAGTTCTTCCTTTTTTGTTCACATGGCTTCCTTCTCTCCAACCTGAATTTTTTTAGCAAAACAAATAAAGGAAAGGCTTTAATAAAAATTCATAAGGATTTTAAGGATAGTTTAGAACCCTAGGATCTAGTGGCCCAGATTGTTTTGATCTAAGGATAGAGGATTAATCTTATTTTTATTTGGCGAAATGTATTTTAAATGTTTAAATTAAATCCTTAAGGGTATGTGTAGATGGGTGAATGGGGCCATTTAATTATCTTGGGAGTGTAAATTCTTTATTAGTTCTTAGTATGTTGTAGGAGATTAATAAAAAGGACTTTAAACTATTATGAAAATAAAACTAAAGTAATTAAGCATGAGGCTAACCATATTAGTGTTGAACATTCACTAAGAAGAGAAAAATAATTAACCAAGTAAATTAAACTATGACACCCTCGTAGTTGACTTTTAATTAATCAACCTTAGAGGTAAAGTAATATTAAAATATAATCTTTTAACTAGACCTGGCCTATCAATCTTAAATCCAAGTTTAGTAGTGTAACGCTTGCTAAAACAACCCACTTGAGACCCAAGAACATCCTAGGATTAGTTAGAAAAATTATGGGATAATTTTTAATTGTTTAAAAGTGTGTCGCTACCAACTTACAAAATAACATTGCCACAAGCAAGGTTTAGAGGCCAAATAAAAATCCTAGCTCATAGTTTTCCCATTACAACAATTATTAAATTTACGGTGGTCAAAACTTAGGGTTAGAATAATTATTAAGATTAAGAGGGCAATTTCACACTCTCCCGCCCCCGATGACGGGAGTTTAAGATATTCAACCTAGTTTTTCTCAAAATTAATCCACTTGAAACCTTATGAAAACATTCCCATTAGATAGGAAATTTTTTCACCTTTCCATTGATATAAAGAAGTCCTCCTAACTCCCTATATTTCAAAAGTTATGGGTTGGTGGACCTTGTGAGGAAAATTTCCCAAGGCAAGCCGGCGGACCTGGGGGAAATTTTCCCCATGGGTGGGTCTGGGGCACTGGGAAAAAAATTTCCTGGAGGAGGAGGATTCGGGAGGGTGAGGCTTGGGAGGAAATCTCTTCCCAGGACGTGGACCGGCAGAGTGGCGGAAAAGTTTTGGAAATTTTCTTGGATGGGTTGAAAAGACACCTTTGCACCCACGCGCTCGTAAGTCCACAATACTGCAAGGGACACATGCCACCTCCTAAGCCAATATGGAGAAAGTGAGGAAGCAGGGATAAAATTAATTTATCACCCCAAAGAGAGAAAAGGGTAAAATTCACCTGTGCCTCCGCCGACGCGAGAAGATGCAACGTTTTAGCCAACTATTGGCTGCAGATTTGGTGGGTTGTCGGGCATATTTTGGAAATTTTTCCAAATTGTTAAGGCTTAAAAATATCCTCTCCTCCGTTGATGCCTCATGAAGCCAAGTGGCAACACTGATTGGTCTGCAGCCGACAAGGTCGCGGAGGAAACTTACAAATTTTTCCAATTTTTTAAAAAGCAATAAAGGTTAAAATCGATCCGAGCGTCCACCGGCCCAACGAAGCCACGTGTCAATCAAGGATTGGCCATGGGGTGGTGTGGCCACGAAGGAAAAATTTTCAAATAAATTTTTTGACTTAGATCATTTTTAGACAAAATGAAGGCTTGCGGGTTAGTGGAGTGGCGGAAACTTCATGACTTTGCACTTTTTGGAAAAAAGCAAAAAAAGAAAGTTTTAGCCCACTGGGCCTACCCAAGAATATTTTATTCATTTAAATTTGACAGTTAGATTATTTTTGAAGCCAAATGAAGTAAAAAATTTAGAAGGCCATAAATTTTGATAGGGAACTCAATTTTTGGCAAACAAGGACTTTTTGGAAATCTCTCAAAGTCCTCTTTACACAAGAAGCTCAAGATTTAAATTTTGAAGAAGTTTGAATGGTCAATTTTAAGAATACGTCTTTTTGTCACCTAAAACGTGAACTAGATTGTTCAACTTATAAAATTTGTTTGAATTTTCCATAATTCCTTCTCAACATGCCAAACAAGCATGGAGGATTTTTCTTGGAAGATTATAGGATAGATTACAAGGGTTAAGTTGTTTGATTGATTTACATTTCGAAAATCTCCCAATTTGACAACAACAATTATGAAACTGTTGGAGCCTAAATTGAAGGTTCTTTGGAAATTCCTTAAGTCTTTTTTGTTTTCTTGGGATCATTTGATCCCACAAGTTCAATTGGTATTTCAATTTATCCTTTCAATGTTACAGGGTTGCTCTATACTTTTTGATAAAAAAATTCAAGTATACAAAGAAATAAGGGATGGAGTTTATACTTGATCTTAAACAAATCCAAGTTTCCTTTACCAACTTGATATAAGAAATTCATTCCCAATCCAATCTAACATATGAAGTTGATTTTCAATTCAAGTATTCAAAATCCAACGTACAGTTCTGATTTCTAAATCATGCATTTCAAAAGAACAGAGCAGTATAACATTTCTTCATGCGTATTTACTTTTAAATTTTCCAACCAGAGATTTTATACTATATTTCAAACATATATTTCCAATGAAAAAAATCATTTGAACAAGGTACACAACTTCCATTAATTCAAATGAATCTTTTACAACTTCTTTCCCATTTATTTTCAGAATATAACGTACAAAATGCATATCTTTCTTTCCTATTCACAAGACTAAATACAAGATATATTCTTCCATAATCACAACAACTTTCATGACTAAAACAGATTATCCTTTCCAACACATTAATATACAAGATCATCCACTTCAAGTGGAAGAGGTTACAAAAGAAGTTTCACAAGGGACTATCAGAACTCTGTCTTCCTCCTCAATTACAATGTATAGAATACAATTTCTTCCACATTTATTCAAAACTAGAAACCAGAGTATATCTCCTTCACATTTCGAATTGCAGCTTTCATAGCTAATAAAAAACATATTTCCATCACCAATAATGTACAAGGTCATCCACTTCAAGTGGAAAAGGGTTACAATAAGAATAATCTCAACAAGGACTATCAAACTTGTCTTTTTCCCCTGCTCCAGAACAGCAACATGAATATCCTCCATTTTCTTTGTTTCAATTTGATCACAACCAAAATAGGGGAAAGGCAACGCTCTCCACCCAACCAAGACATCCAATGACAAGGGGAAGCCGCCCTCTTCATTGGCCCCCAAGCCCCAACCACAATGCAATAAGAAATGTTTTTCAACTCATGGCAACAATAGGCTTCCACAACACACATGTAATTTCAAATTTAAAACACAGTCCAAAATAAAATTATAGTTTGCAACCACAAATAAAAGACAACAAACAACATTTAGGATTCCTCATGCAAGCCAAAGGAGCAATAAACTATGGGGGATGCTGCTTATACCTCCCAAGGGGAAATGGGTATCACCACCTGAGAACAACCACCAAAAATATATATATCATTTCAAATCCTTGACATGCCCTTATGCCTCCCAAAGTACCCATTATACCTCACATTTGGTTATGCCTCCCCAACCTCTTATGGCACCACATAACGAGTAAATAAATGTAAGCTATTTCTTTGTAAGGTGGAACCCAAATCCCAACTCCCTCCACACTTATACCTCCCCAAAACACTTATGCCCCCACAAAATTACCCCATATTCTTCTCCTACACCATCCCTAGGCCATCTACCCAAACAGCCCACACACATGCCAAAACATTCACAATAATAACATTTGCACAAATAAAAGAAGAGAATTTCAAGAGCCAAGATCTTACCTCTCCATAATGGAGTTTGTTCCAAGTTCCAAATAGCAAGCTTTCCAATGCAAAACAGCCCAAGATCAACGAAACATAGGCCTGTAAAAGTCTTGCAAACTTTCTCCAAAAGCAAGAGCTCAAAACAACAAAATAATTCACCCCAAATGAAGTATGCAAAAGTGAAGCAACCCCAAAAACAAGCTAAGGAATTTGAATATATAGAGAGGGAAGAGAAGAGGATGAGGTGGATCCAAGTGGGATGCCACATCACACATCCTCAACTCCAACTCAAAATTCAACTTCAATCTCCAAGGCACAATAAATAGGTGGGTGAATAATATGACAACTTACTTACACACTCCAAGACAAGCCCACACCCCATAAGGACTGAAATTAAAAATATGTAAGAAAGTGCAATTAAAACATTCAGCTTGACTTACAAAAATGCACAAAGAAGGTCTAAATTTAACCCTCCAACCATAGGCAAGGTTGGTAAATAAATTTAAGAGGTATGGGACAAGTTTAACTTGTCCCACAAGCCTCTAGAATCAGCCTCCAAGGACAAATTCGAATTTCCAAGAAGGTGGAGTGTTTCATACTCTAAAATCAACTTACATATCCCTTACACATTTCTTACAACACTTTAATTCAAGGCCAACAACTCTATTAATTACTTTCTTATGACATATTTTAATTAATTAACTTAACAACAAGATTACTCACAATATTACACACCATTTGATAAATAATGAAAGGGGTCAAAGCACCACAAAATAAACATATTCAAACATTAACAAAGGCACAAAAAAAAAATACATTAAACCCTTGGTCACATTTAAAGGTGATCCCCCATGGGAATCCCTAACACAATCAAACACACACAAACAATACAATGTCCATGGTGACCTTGTTGAATTCATCTAGAATTCCAAAGTGGTTGGTCTCCATCCCCAATGTTTGTTGTGATATTTTAAACCTATAAAATACAAATACCTCCTTCAGCCTCGTGGCCATATTAGAACATCCAAATGAATATAAATATAATTTCAAGATCATCAACATATATGTGAATCACAACAATCATCAAGACAATCAAGCAAGTATCACTTACAATTTCATCCACAACTATATCATCATCAATTTTAATTCAATTCTCATTTTCTAGGTCTACTCAAAATATCCAAATATCACAAGTCCGAACAACATCTATAATATAACCATGTCAAACAATATATCAACATCAATATCTAAAATGTCTCTAATAATCATCATGCACCATATATGAATCAAAGTTCACAATAACCATGGTCTAACATCTAACATCATACTAAATTAAACTATAACAATGTCCATAATGTATTCAATAGTATCAGGATCAATATCACAAGGTGTCGAAGGAAGTGGGCACTATAAGTAGGGTAAGTTGATCTAATGAACCCTAAGGATCAAACACCTTTGTAACCTTTTTATAACTAACTTATAACTTAAACAAAAAAATTAGTCACAATTTTCGGTTAAGTGTTAGGTTGTAGCGTGTTCCTAAAAAGTCTTTTTGCGAGCGTTACATAAATATAAAGAGTAACAATAATGAAAATATAGAATTTTTACTTATAGATACTCAAATGATGTTGAACTTATAAAAAATAGTCACTTTGTTATGATGCTAGGTTATGCAGATTAGGGTTAGTGTTCCTGTTATGAGATCTCTTAGACTATTTCTTCCTAAGAATACTTAATATGATACTATGCATAAAATACACTACAGAGAAACAAAAATACAAATAAAGAAAAGGTTATCATACTTTATATTCAGTAATAGTTATTATATCACATAAATAAATAAATGGAAACAAAAATATGTATCTCAAAGAAGAAATGCTTAACAAACTTCATTTCATAAGCTTTATTCTCACTAATTGTGATCTTTGCAAGCATAAATCTATAATTGAAATAACATGTTGAATTGACATGCCTAAAATATAGAATCAATTATACACAAGTCATCCCTAACACATAAATAGTGATATGACTATATAATAATATCCCCTTACTTATAATATCTCCTCAAATGTGCACATGACTCATATGATAATATTGTTCATCTCAACATTACCACTTAAGTAGAATATCACCTTAAATAATCAGGTGAATCATATGACACTAACATTCATTCTAATCTTATATACAAGAAAAAGCAGAAACATAATTCAATGAAAATTTATTCACCTCAAATGTTATCATTATTTCTTTCATATAATTTACAAAAATGTAATATTCTAAAATATGTAAGTTACTTGCCATGTTTTTTCCAATATAATGCATAAGAAAGTGCCCAAATATAGATATAATGAATCTAAAATTTCATATGTAGATGCTCATTTCCAAATAGAACATTAAAATAATAACAAAATGCATTCTAAAATCATGACGAATCAATATATGCAAAGTATATTAATCTATTACATGGTTGAGTGAATTCGTAGTCCTTTTTCCGATGTGGTGAATCCTTGCACTATCTATTACTATCATTTTGATCCTCGAAAATCGGTTAACAAATTCTAGAAAATATCATGATTTTTGATGTGTTATTATATAAATATTGCAAATCCTCAAAACAATTAGTTTAAAATTTGCACAAATGACTTAATAACGTAGAATAATATCTCCGAACTTGGCCTCATTTATAGATTTCACAAATTTTATCTCAAGCTATCTTAACTACATGATTGGATCTCTCAAAGGTGGCGAAAAATGATCAATGCTAAATTTGAACTCTACACCTGTGTTAAATCCTATTTTATTGTTATTTTTGAAACCCATGACAATAGAGATTTAATTTTTGACCAATCTGGATTTGAGAAGAACATTGTGTCATGTTCAAGATATGGTATCTATGTTTCGATCCCCTCAAAGACACCTTCCATACCTACCCGGTCTAGATTTGCTTGTCAAGGCTCCCTTTACTGAGACTTGGAACAAATATTTCCTTATTGTTATTGGATATACACCATGTCCTATGTTAAAGTTAATGAAAAAACCTCTGGGTAGACTCATACAACTTATGCCATGATCCTGGTAGATCTTGATACCTCCCAAGCCCTTCAAGTAGAAATTAACTTGCAAATAGGTGACAGACATTGGGTTTAGAGGATTGACTATGAGGTTATTTCTTTCCGATGTCGGCAATGCTATCAAATAGGGCATCTCTTGGAGTACTGTGCACATTCCATACATAAGGAAAACTTGCATGGTGGAAGGATTATTTACCAGAACATCTTACATTTATTCCCCATCCAGACCGGTTGAGTACCCTTCAAACCCATCAAATTATTCTCTTCCACCGAGGGAACCTCAATCTCCAATCTCTTCTACCCAAGTAGTTGATTTTGAATCTTTCATGGTTGGTGTCCCATTGGCCCCGTCGAGGGTTAAATTCCCATCAAGAATCTTGAAGTTGTTCTTCTGATCTTTGAGGAAAATGGTAATGAGGATTGGACGGTGGTGGAACAGAGGAAGAAAGGACACAATAAAGTAAAATCCACCAGTGTCTTAAACAAGTTTTGAATATTTTCCTTTCTTGTGTTTTTAACACTCTATCTAGGTGGTGGCCTTCTATTTTGGGGTTGTTTTTCTACTACATGTAGGTCACCCAGGTTGGTTATTGACTTGTTGTTTGTTGTCTAGTTTTGTTGGGCGGTGTGGCTGATTTTGTTTTGGTGATTTGTTGTCTATCTTACTTTTAGACCTTCTCTTTACGTGCTTTGTTGTTTTATTTAAGTTTGGACCCTTTTTTTTGGGTATGGTCCCCATCAAAAATCATTTACCAATAATAAAAAAACGTAGAATAATCAAAATATTTTTGTACAATATTAATACTATAAAAATATTTCAACATAAATCATTACTATCTTAACATGCATGCACGAGACAATGAAACATTACAAACTACATTTACATGGAACAAGACTAAGAAAAAAATACAAACCAGACTCTTGCACAAAATAATGTACTTACGAGAAAATAGAAAAAACCTACTTGACACAAACAAAACATATACAAAACTAAACTACATTATTTTTAATGATGAAAAATATTAAATGAACCTACATGTTCGTACATAAATACTTAGAAAATTTATTTGTATGCAAACTAAATCATTGTAGAATGAACTTGGATTTTCCTACATTAAATGTTCACATATTTTTTTATGTGTGATGGTCCCTAAAGTAAATTCTCTACACTTCCAATATATTCCTCTTTCTATCTCCTTCCTTATTCTCAACCAACTTAGAGTTTTGCTTATAGAGAACCATTAATGTTCTAGAGTCCATTAGAAAATTTATCTCCCTTCATGGGCCCTTATCATGGCCCCCTTTAATTGACATGAACATGTCCCCTCTTTTTTTTTTTCTTTTTCTTCTTTTTCTTTTTTACTATTTTACATCATTTTTTTAGTTAATATGGTTCTAATTTAGAGTCAATTTGTTAATAAATACAAACATGTTATAACTCATTTAAATATATAGAGTATCCATTTGTTCAGGTTCAAATACTAGAAAATAATTGTACACATTCTAAAGAAGGTAAGTAATAATTATAAAATGTATTATTAGTGTACACACATTTATATTAGAGAAATCAATAAACAATACACTCCTTACAACAATGGGGTTCTATGCTATTGGAACCCTTTAAAATATTGAGGTTTGTTTGTTTTCGACATCATTATTTTAGAGGAAGTGACTCAAAAATATGAAAATAGTTAGGGTATTTTCTATTTTATTCTTTTCCTAAAGGTTGATTTATTTATTTTGGGGTTTTGGTATTTTATTTAATTTTTCTAAGGAAAAGATAAGATTTTTATTTCTTAATAGCTAAGCAAAGGTGAATCATAAAAGATGAATTAGATTATAGAATTATGGAATGGTGCAAACACAATCCTCGAATATTTTTCAAGTACCTTACACTTGCCATGAATTTCATTAAAACTTTGAACATTTATGCAACTATTTGTTAACATTTTTAAAATAATACACCAATCACTACCATTGTTCTACTCAAGATGCATGTTTCCATTGTCAAATATTGAGATACAACTATATTTCAAAAATATTTAATAAGTCAATAATTAATAACACTTATCTTATTCGTTTTCACATACTAATTTAGCCTAGTAAAATGTACGTAAGTATTTTAGTCCCAATTTAGATATATTCTATTATTGAACATTGAAACTATGACTATGTTCCTACAGGCAAGCTAATGAGTAGGTACCGAGAGAAAAATGGGATATTTTCATATTAATAGGTTGTCATGAATTTTAATTTTTCATTATAGGGAGAAAATATGAATCTTTAGTAGTAACAAAAATATTGAGAGGAGGCTCAAACACAAATGCCAAGTAGAAGGAAAACTGCCAAGCAATTACTTTTTTTAATACCCCACTAATTTATAAAACTGTAAATCCTCTCTCTAAATTGTAATTACTTAGAAGTTTTACCAACTTTATTACATAAGACCACATTTCGCAAATAATGTGGAAAAATACTTCCATCCTTGAACCACACTATATATCATCCTCTATATATATATATATACACCACTCTCTATTCGCGGTCAAAAAGGTAGAGACAAATATGATCATTACGAATATGTCGAATCTCCTACCACCATGTCTACATTCCACTAAATCCTCCTTTTATTCTCTCCATCCAAAATGCTACCATCTACATCTACATCGTCCTTTTTATTCTCTCCATACAAATATGTAGTGGGCGATATATCTTCAATTTTCTGTCTCAATGTTTGGAATTTATGCATTGCTCAAGCGTTTGGATAAAATTAATAAGATGCTGCTGGACTGCTTTTTCAGTCAATTTTGTTTTTCATGCGGAGAATTGAAATTGCGTAAGTTTTGAGTCACAAGTAGCCAGGAAAATGCCATTAATGATCAGAAACTGATCATAAAGAACTATCCTCAGAATGGCCAATTTCTTTTGTAAATATTATTTTTCTCGATTCCATGGGCTTTATAAGCGTTCATTAGTAATCTACATCCCACTACTGGTTGGAAGACCTTTGAAATAGGAGGAAGAGGCCAAGCGTGATGCTTAGCCAAGAATGACTTGCCCATATATGGAATTATATTGAAATAGAATGAATATTATGATATGGGCAAGTAATTTTTGGTAAAGCATGAGCTCGGCTTCCCATGTCAGACACTACAGGATTCGGCCTGCATCAAGGCATTGTGCTGTATGGTCGACTACAAAGGAGTTACAGGAACCATTTGTACAGGAACATAATTAATAAGTTTTAAAGAGCATGAATCTTTCGATGTTTCTGAAATTAAATGTATTAATCTATTTCATTCGGTGTTTTTATTTAAATATTTCGTTTGGGTAAACAATTTAATTTGACGATGCTCAATAAATTTTGATGGTTCGGTACATTTCCTACTTAGGGACTGCAATTTGAAGATGGTCAATCAAATTTCATTGTTAAATTTCCTACTTAAAGCATTTTTACATCTCTATTCAATTATTTTGGAACCAAATTTTAGGTCCAGATTTATTTTATAGATGTTTGTAGTTTAGTTTCAAAGTTTGAGGGATATTTAGTTTCATTGTTTTTGCGTAGTGAGGTTAACAACTTAACTAATAAACTAATGATAAATTGAATTTTTGAAGGTCATATTTATTTTGAGTAAAATAAAAAGTGTAATTAGATCTAAAGAAGATTCAAGACAATAGAATGTTGCTATACGTTGAACTCAACAAATTTAATTTAATTTATGTTGTCAATAATTAAATAAATTCTAACACTACCATAATCAATTCTTTGAAACTCCTCCGCACTACGTCTTATATGAGATAGACAATGCAAGTGAAGTGAGAAGCTTCCTTGTCTTCTTAAATGGAAACACCGTCCATACCGACATTATCTTGTGAAGGAGATCGGTGTTGAGATGAATTGAGTAACTCCCAACTAACTACAAAGTGGGGATTATACAAGTTATCGGGGATGCTTTAAATTCATTTCAACTTTGAACAAAACATTTGAGCATAAAAGCGAATATGAAATATAACATTCAAGACCACCATAATTTTGATAGTCATAAGAAAATATATAATTAGTAAAAAAAGATTTTTGTATTTTCAAATGTGATACAAACTATCACACTAATAAATATGACAAATTTGTTTGTATTTCCTAACAACAAGACCAAGTCACCTACGGAAGGGTTGAAATTGGTAGTAATGAACTTCCAAGCAAAATGGGCATGAGGAAAACCTAGAGTATATTTTCTTTAAATCTTTTCTTAATGGAATGCATGCAAGCCGATTACCGCCTCCCATCTATTTGAGTATATCACCAAAATGTAGACTAGTAAAAATAAACTAAAAAAATGATCTTATCGGGCTCACAAGTTGATTTTAAAATACTATCAAAACACCTAACCCATGTAGAATCCAAATACCTTGAATAGTGTTGGAGGTTAAGGGTTTCCATTTGGATATGGTAAGTAGAAAAAGATTTATAAGAAAACTAGGGTTTGTATTAAAATAATATTTCAATTACCTAATTTTAATCTTCCATGAGGGAAAACTCAAAGAAATTGTGATTGTATGAAGGAAGGCATTAGTTCTAGCACTATGAATGTCAAAAACAAATCCAACATCATCTCGATGTATTTCAAGGTTGCAAATTATAAGAGACATTGTAGAAGATGTCATAGTATTAATTTCCTTCCTAAAAATCCTAATTCTCTAAAAACATTAACCATAGCAAATTGATTTATGAAAAACATAAGAAAACATAAATTATATTGGGAATTAAGGGATAAATTATACCTTAAACCATCACAAATTCACATGAGTTTGATTTGATAAGTTTCAAATATTTCAGTTATTTCTATCCATAAATATTTAACAAATTTTAATTTAAAAAGGAGTGATAATGAAAGTGAAACCATATTTTATTCCAAGAATTCCTTTAAATATGACAACACCGATAGACACAATTTCTCAAAAAGATTTTCCATCTCCTAATACATTGTAAGTGTTGTATAATCCACCTAACTCTCATGGTGTTAAAAGATTTATTTTAGTGAGGCCAATCCTCCTACTTTAAAACCACAAAGATATATTCTAAGAAACTCCCCAAAAAAATTGATACCTTTAAAATTATCCCATAAGAAATATCTCAAAAGTTTCTCTAAATTAGCATAAGAAGTATTTCCTAGTGCATTTAACGCTACCTAAATTCTCCCCACTTGATACCAAGAACAACCTAGGTTTAGTCAAAAGAATTAAGGAATTTTTTTGTTATTCTTTTGCAGCCTCCCAACAAAATTCCGAGTTCATTTCAACATTATCAAATCATCCTACAAAACAATAAGAGAGAAAATTCATCCAGCGACGTAGATAGATTATCCTCTTGCGGGGTGCGTGGAAGAAATTTCCCCAGGCGCGGAGAGGCGCGAAATAAACATATTTTTTTCTCCCGGGCGCGCAAGACGGGCGCGGAGAAGACTCATTCTCTCTCGGGCGTGCAAGACGGGCACAGAAGAGACTCATTTTCTAATAGGCATGCAAGACAGGTGTGCAAGAGGCTCATTTCTCATGGGCACGCAAGAAGCTCTGGCGCGCAAGAGGCTTTTCCTCTTTTGCGAACTTCAGAAGGCCATAACTTTTGATAGGGAACTCCATTTTTCAAAAAGGGACTTTTCGGAAATCTTGCGACATCTTCTTTGCACAAAAACCTTAATAATTTAATTTGGATAAATTTTTAAGGGTAAATTTTTAGAAAACGCTCTGTAAGCTTATAAAATGAAAATTGGTAACATTCGACTTATAAAATTTTGTTCAATTCGACCTCCCTCCTTTCTCAACATGCCAAACAAACATGGAGGGTTGCTCTTAGAGGAATTTAGGATGGATTGCAAGGTATAATTTTTTTAATTGAAGATCAATTCAAAATTTCTCAATTTTGACAGCGAAACGACTGTAATTTTTCCTTTGTTCAATTTGAAAGGATCCTTAACCATTTCTTAAGTGGTTTAGTTTGTTTGGGGGAACCTTAAACATATTAATTTCAATTCAATGTTTCATTTTATTGTTCATTGTTGCAGGGGTTGTTTTGTGCATTTTGAATAAAATAATTACCAGTTTGATAAGTTGTCTAACAGAGCTCTACAACTTCAAATTCAAATTGATCTATTTACATTTACTAAGCTTAAACCATGAATTCATTCCAAAAAATATAACATACTAAGTTGATTTAAATCAAAATGTGCAAAAGACCAAAAGATACAGTTCTGATTTCCAAATCATACTTTTCAAAAGAATAGAGTAATGTATTTTCTTCATATGTATTTCCAAACTTTCAATGGAGATCTCATAATGCATTTCAACAATCAGATTTTAAATACAACAATTCCATTTGAGGAATATAATACAATATTCTATTAATTCAAAATGATATCCTTACAACTTTCTCTTTCATTCCTTGAAATACAACATACAAAATTCATGTCTTTCACATTCTTTCAAAAGTAGAAAACAGAGTATATCTCTTTTACATTTCAATTACAACTTTCATAACCAATACAAAACATCATTCCATCACCAATAATATACAAGTTCATCCACTTCAAAGTGGGAAAGGGTTACAATAAATAATAATCTCAACAAGGACTATCAAAACTATCTTTTCCTTTGCTCCAAAAATAGCAACATGCAGATCCATCATTCTTCAATTTTGATCACAACAAAGGCAGGGAAAGGCAATGCTCTCCACCCAACCAAGACATCCAATGAAAGGAGAATCCATCCTTCTTCATTGGCCCCCAGCCCCAACCACAATGCAATACAAGATGTGTTCTAACTCATGGCAACAACAAGATTCCACAAACACACATGCAATTTCACATTTAAAACTCAGTCCAAAAAAATAGCATTTTTACAACCACATGAAATACAAAAAAATAGAACTCATTCTTCTTCATGCAAGCCAAAGGAGAAAGAAACTATGGGGGATGCTACTTATTCCTCCCAAAGGGAAAATGGGTATCACCACCGATTATAAACCGTAAAAATTATAATATATCAAAACCCTAACATGACCTTATACCTCCCCCAAGTACCCGTTATTCCTCACATTTCCTTATGCCTCCCCAACCTCTTATGGCACCCCATAATGAGTAAAGAAATGCAAGCTATTTCTTTGTAAGGTGGAACCCAAATCCCAACTCCCTCCACACTTATACCTCCCCAAAACACTTATGCCTCCCACAAGAATACCCCATAGTCTTCTCCTACACCATCCCTAAGCCATCTACCCAACACCAACAAATAAAATAACACATTCAAACATTCAACCATTTACATATACATAAAATAAAAGAAGAGCATTTCAAGAGCCAATCTCCTACCTCTCCATGATGGATTTTTCCAAGGTTACAAAACAACAAGATTTCCAATGAAAAACAGTCCAAGATCAACAATCCAAAAGCATGCAACAATCTCCAATCTTCTCCAAAAGTAAGAGCTCCAAAACCCCAAAAGAAGTCTCCCAAAAATGAAGTGATAAAAGTGAAGCAACCCAAAAACAAGCTAAGGAATTTCAATAAATAGAAGAGGAAAGAGAAGAGGATGAGGTGGATCCATGTAGGATGCCACTTCACACATCCTCAACCCTAACACTAAAGTCAACTTCATTCTATAATGCATAATCAATAGGTGGGTGAATAATATGATAGTTTTACTTACACACTCAAACAAGCCCACACCCCATAAGAGTCAAATTAAAACATGTAAGAAAAGTGAAATAAAAACCTTCAACTTGACTTCCAAAAATACATAATAAAAGTCTAAATTTACTCTCCAACCATAGGTAAGGTTGGTATCTAAATTGAAGAGGCATGGGACAAGTCTAACTTGTCCCACAAGTTTCTAAAATCAGCCTCTAAGGACAAATTCGAATTTCAAAGAAGATGAAGTGTTACTTACTACTCAAAATCAACTTACATATCTCTTACACATTTCTTACAACATTTTAATTCAAGGCCAACAACTCTATTAATTACTTTCTTATGACATATTTTAATTAATTAACTTAACAACATGATTACTCACAATATTAACACACCATTTAATAAATAATGAAAAGTCAATGCACCACAAAATAAACACATGCAAACATTAACAAAGGGACCAAATAAAAGAAAATACATAAAATCCCTTGGTCACATTTAAAGGTGATCCCCCATGGGAATCCCTAACAACAATCAAACACACACAAAAAAATACAATTTCCATGGTGACCTTGTTGAATTCATCTAGAATTCCAAAGTGGTTGGTCTCCAATCCCCCAATGTTTGTTGTGATATTTTAAACCTATAAAATACAAATACCTCCTTCGGCCTTGTGGCCATATCAAAACATCCAAATGAATATAAATATAATTTCAAGATCATCAATATATATGTGAATCACAACAATCATCAAGACAATCAATAGTATCACTTACAATTTCATCATCAATTTTAATCCAATTTTCATTTTCTAGGTCTACTCAAAATATCCAATTATCACAAGTCCAAACAACATCTATAATATAACCATGTCAAATAGTATATCAACATAAATATATAAAAATGTCTCTAATAATCATCATGCATCATATAAGAATCAAAATCAACAATAATCCATGATCGAACATCTAACATCATACTAAATCAAAACTATAATAATGTCCATGATATAGTCAACAGTGTCATGATCAATATCAAAAGGTGTCAAAGGGAAGTGGGCACTACATCCCCCTCCCCTTAGACTCGACTTCCTCCTGGAAGTCACTGAAAAAGATGTGGGAACTGAACTTGTAGTAAAGTAGCATCCTCCCAAGTAGCTACAATCTCATCATATCTATCCCACTACACTCGCACTTGATCCATCTCTCTCGCCTCAAGGACCAACGTCCCCGTGACCTATAATGCAAATGAGCTCCACCATCACCTACCCTTGATCCTTCACCTGCAATAAGGTCAAATCTAGCACATGAGAAGGATCAACAATGTATCTCCTAATCACTGAAACATGAAACACATCATGTACGCGAGACAAGCTAGGTGGAAATGCTAGATGGTAGGCCAAAGGGTCGATACACTCCAAGATCTCAAAAGGACCAACGAATCTAGGAGCTAACTTAGAACCTTTTCCATAATGGATAGGGCTCTTATGTGGCCTGACACAAAGGAACACCTTCATGCCCACATCAAAACTATGGTCAGTCCTATCCGATCTCATACTTCTTCTACTTCTTCCGCCTCTTGTGCCTCCTGCAGTCTCTGTCTGATCAAAACCACCTATTGCTCCATGTCTTGCAACAAATCTGGTCCAAGAGAAACCCTATCCTCTAACATGTCCTAGCTAAGAGGTGTCATGCACTCTTTGCCATATAAATCCTGAAAAGGAGCCATGCCTATAGAACTCTAAAAACTATTATTATAGAAAACTCCACCAAGTACAGGTACTCCTCCCATCTCGACTAATGATCTATAACATACATCCTGAGCATATCCTCTAAGATCTAATTCACCCACTCCATTTGTCCATATGTCTCGAGGTGATATGTTGTGCTGAAGTTGATCCTCATCCCGAGGGCATGCTACATGGTAGTTTAAAAATGGGAAGTGTACAAAGGATCACGGACACAAATTATCTTCCACGAAATCTCATGTAACCTTTGATAATCTCATCTAGATAAACCTATGTATTTACACTAGCTATATAAGTGGTCTTCACCAAAGAAAAGTGAGCCACTTTTGTCAATTTATCCACCATGACCATGATGGCATCATGGTGATATCTCGACATCGGTAGCCCAACAATGAAGTCCACATAAATGGTGTCCCACTTCGATTCTAGTATAACATGATGAAAGAGAAGGCTAGCTAGATGTTGATGCTTGGCCTTAACTTTCTGGAACTCTAAACAGTGTGACACAAACTGAGCCAAGTCTCTACAAAGTCCTCTCCAGTGATATAATTGTCTCAATGTAGCGTGCATCTTCTTCACCCTGGGATGGGCTGAATAGGGTGCACGATGTGCCTCTGTTAGAATATCATGTCTCAAGCCTTTGTCTCTGGGAACATAAATCTAACTCTATGCCTGAGAAGTCCATCTACCTCTAATGAGAAACCATCAAACTTCCCCTCAAGGGGTCTCTGGGACTCGATCTCCACTCTCACTGTAATGTAGAACTTGTGAAGAGAAAGCTGTTGAATAATCCTACTTTGTAAATCTGTGCCAACTGAAGTGGCCATAACCACATGTCTCTATCTCTAAGAGTGTCTACAACCACATTCTCCTTCCCTTTCACATGCTCTATCTCCATATCATACTCATAAAGTAACTCCATCCAATGTCACTGATGAGCATTGAGATTGGGCTGCGTGAAGAGATGGTGAAGACTCAAGTGATCTATCCTGAGTGTGAATATCTAACTAAGAAGAAAGTGTCTCCATCGAACCAAAGTGTGCACAACTTCTGCAAGCTCAAGATCATGAGTCGAATAATTGAGCTCATAATCCTTGAGTTAGAGACTCAAAAGCCACTACTCTACCCTCTTGCATCAATACACCTCCAAGTCCTACCAAAGAAGCATCTGTGCATATAAAAAACTCACCCCTGTGGATTCGGAACTCGTAAGAATAGGTGTTGTAGTGATACATTCCTTTAGTCTCTTGAAGGCCTGCTCACATATTTCTGACCAAATAAACTTCTTTCCTTTCCACTAAAGGGAAGTGATGGGGTGTGCAATCGAGAGAAGTCCTAAACAAATCTCCTGTAATAACTTGCTAACCCCATGAAGTTGCTCACCTCTGTCACACTAGTGGGTGTTGGCCAATTCATAATAGTTCGAATCTTAGAAGGATTGACTGTGATACCTTCCCCAAATGATGTGACCCAAATATTATACGTCCATCTGAAATAATGCACACTTCTCCAAGTTCTCATAAAGTTGCTTCTCACAAAGACACTAAAGAACCTGGCGAAGGTGCCCTTCGTGCTCCTCACACATGCGTGAGTAAATAAAAATGTCATCTAGGAAGATGAGCATGAAGTGATCTAATAAATTCCTGAATACCCCATTCATCAAACTCATAAATACTGTGGGGGCATTTTTCAAACCAAAAGGCACCACTATGTGAACTCATAGTGCCCATATCTCATACAAAAAGCGGTCTTATGAATATCCACCTCTGTAATCCTCAACTGATGATAGCTTGACTTAAGATCAATCTTAGAGAAAATGGTGGCTTCCTTCATTTTATCAAACAAATCATCTATGCACGGAAGGGGATAATGATTCTTGATCGTTACCTTGTTCAGCTTTGCGGTAATCAATACACAACCGCAAGGATCCATCCTTCTTCTTCACAAAAATCATTGGTACACCCCAAGGGGATACACTAGGATGGATTATACCTTTCTCCAAAAGGCCCTCAAGTTACAACCTGAGCTCACAGAGCTCTAGTGTGGTCATTTGATAAGGTGCTCATGAGATAGGCTCTTCTCCGGAACCAGATCTATATGAAAATCAATCTCGCTTAGGGTTGGTAACCCTGTAGCTCCCCTGGAAAGACATCTAAAAACTCTCTCAAAATGGGATGGTCATCTAGAGATGGTCCACTAGACCCATCCTCGGATCATCACTAATCGTGACAAAGATAAATCTGATAACCCCATTGCACACACCGCTTTAGATGCATAACGGAGATGGTTCGAATGGAAAAAGGTCTCCTGACCCCTAAGATCACTTACTCAACTCCTAGATCATCTGCAAGATATAGTCTTATGGTAACAATCCATCCAGCCCTATGTGTAGACAACCAATCCATACCCAAGATGACTCCATACGAGCCCAAAGGAAGGATACAAAGATCCGAGGTAGTGGTGAAAGGTCCCAAATCCACTACACACTCCTTAACTAAGGAGTCCACTGAGATCTTGGCTCCTGAAGCCATCTCAATGTCTTAACTAAGACCCTTCCTAACTACCACTAGCCTACATCGCTCTACTAAAGATGGTGCAATAAAAGAATCTGAAGAACCAGAATCAAACAAAATAGAGGTAGGAATACCACCAATGCTACCTATGGTCTCAATAACTATACTCTGATGCTCATCCTGATGGTTCTCGATTGCTACATAGATCCACCAACTAGGTCCCATGTCACCAATGGTAGGGTCTAAGATTTTTGTCTTACCCTTGCTAAGAGGGTTCTAAGGGCAATCTCTCCAAAAATTTCCATCAATGCCACAACCAAAACAACCGCCTGATCCTCTCCCATGTGTGCAAGTCTAGGCCGATACTCTGGAGGTATGTGGTGTGGATCCTGATGATCCGTCTATGGACTGCTAAGGTATCTGCTTTGGTGAGCTCCTGCTGATTGAGCCCTCTGGGCACCCTATGTCCTGATGGGACCCCTAGGAGGAGGTCCCATACTCTAACCTCTCGTGTGCATCAAATCTCTGTGGAGGTCTATAAGGTGGGTGGGACTATTGCTACTATTGTGGTCTAAAAGATGATTGTGTTGAACCCTGTCCACCATGAGGAGGAGGTACTGACCCCCTCAATTTTTTGTCCTGCATCTATTGTATATAGCTCTCGGACTCAGTCTCTAGCCTATTGGGTCTTCCCCCAAGTCTCCTCTTCTATATAGGCCTTCTCAATGCCTCAGCTAATGTATATGGACAATGGATTTGCACTACACCTCCAATGTCTAGATTTAGGCCCCGAATGAACCTATGGATCTGTACCTGCTCATCTTGCATGTAATCAACATATTGGAGTAGATTAAAATCTGCTATCATACTCATCCACTGTAAGAGATTCCTTTCAAAGGTCATGAAACTCATCAATCCACTACTATATGAACCTTCGTGATAGATATCTGCTCCTAAACGCTTCTTGAAGAACTCCCGGTAGCTATCTTAGAATCAACATGGAGCTTCTTCTCTTTATTCTCCACTAGACACATACTCCATCTCTCAAGTAGATGGATCACAACACGAGCTTTCATGTTGCTAGAACAAGGGTAGAGCTTGAAGCATCCACTCAAGCTCACCAACCAGGCCTCTACCTAAAATCCACCTATGTCACTAGAATAATGTGATGGCCGTAGCTTCAGGATCTCCTTGATGTGGTCTAAGCTGTAGTCTGACGACCCCTAGGCCTCCCTGCAAGCTCATCTCTAAGCCTAGGGCTCTGAGACCTATCTTTGTGTCCTGAAACCCGGTCTCATTATCTCCCTACAATGACTCTTCTCTGACTAACTCCACGTGGGATTTCTCCTCTATGCTCCTCGCTATGCCAAGGAGATGCACGAACCTCAATGGATTTCACCCTATCATGTCCGATTGGATGTGCTCCTACGGTCCCTCCGCATAGAGCGGCATTAACATCCTGGAGTGTCTATAAAATCTATAGTAGGATAGTTTCTACAACATGATATGGTGGTGGTAAGTCTTGGTCTATGTGAAATGACACCTCATCTTGTCCATGCCTCCTGCACAGACCAAGGTGAGAGTTAGTTCTACATTCTAGGTTTTACTTAGTTTTCCATGTTTAGTAAGATATGTAATTTCTAAAAAAATATTTGAAAGTGTGCTAGGTTTAATATTGTACTAGGTTTAAAGTTCGTGTCTCAAGTTTTCTAGTGTGCCGAAGAGTCCAAGATTTTGAACCCATAGATCTGACACCAAATATAATGCCACCTAAATTCTCCCCACTTGAGACCCAAGAACAACCTAGGTTTAGTTAGAAGTATTAAGGAATTTTTTTGTTATTCTTTTGCAATGTTCCCAAAAAATTCTAGAGTTCATTTCAACAGTTATCAAATCATCCTACAAAACACTAAGAGAGAGAAATTCATCCCTAGCACAGATAGATTATCTTCTTGCGGGGCACACGGAAGAAATTTCCCCGACGTGGAAGAGAGGCGCGAAAGAAACTTTTTTTCTCCCGGCATGCAAGACGGGCGTGGAAGAGACTCATTCTCTCCCGAGCATGAAAGACGGACATGCAAGAGACTCATTTTCTAATGGGCACACAAGACAGGAGCACAAGAGGCTCATTTTCTCATTGGTGCACAAGACGGGTGTCTGAAGCTTTGGGCACGCAAGACAGGTGTGCAAGAGGCTTTTCCTCTTCTGCAAACTTCAGAAGGCCATAACGTTTGATAGGGAACTCCAGTTTTGGAAAACGATGACTTTTCAGAAATCTCTCGATGTCCTCTTTGCACATAAAACTTAAGAATTTAATTTGGATAAATTTTTAAGGGTCAATTTTGAGAAAATGCTCTATATGCTTATAAAATGAAAACTGGTAACATTCGACTTATAAAATTTTGTTCAATTCGACCTCCCTCCTTTCTCAACACACCAGAAAGATATAGAGGTTTTCTCTTAGAGGAATTTAGGATGGATTGTAAGGTATAATTTTGTTAAGTGAAGATCAATTCAAAATTTCTCAATTTTGACAATGACACGACTGCAGTTTTGCCTTTATTCGTTTTGAAAGGATCCTTAACCATTTCTTAAGTGGTTTAGTTTGTTTGGGGAACCTTACTCATATTAAGTTCAATTCAATGTTTCATTTTATTGTTCATTGTTGCTGGGGTCGTTCTATGCATTTTGAATAAACTAATTACTTGGTTTGATAAGTTGTCTATCAGAGCTCTACAACTTCAAATTCAAATTGATCTATTTACATTTACTAAGCTTAAACCATGAAATCATTCCAAACAAATCTAACATACTAAGTTGATTTAAATAAAAATGTGTAAAAAACCAAAAGATATAGTTTTGATTTCCAAATCATACTTTTCAAAAGAACAGAGTAATGTATTTTCTTCATACGTATTACCAGAATTTCAATGGAGATCTCATAATGCATTTCAACAATCAGATTTTAAATACAACAGTGTCATTCGATGAATATAATACAATATTCTATTAATTCAAAATGATATCGTTACAACCTTCTCTCTTTCATTCCTTCAAATACGACATGCATAATTCATGTCTTTCACATTCTTTCAAAAGTAGAAAAAAAAGTATATCTCTTTTACATTTTGAATTAGAACTTTCATAACCAATATAAAACATCATTCCATCACCAATAATATACAATATCATCCACTTCAAAATGGGAAAAGGTTACAATAAATAATAATCTCAACAAGGACTGTCAAAATTGTCTTCTCCTTTGCTCCAGAACAACAACATGCAGATCCAACATTCTTCAATTTTGATAACAAAGGCAGGGGAAAGGAAAGGCTCTCCACCCAACCAAGACATCGAATGAAAGGATAAGTCATCCTTCTTCATTGGCCCCGATCCCCAACCAAAATTCAATAGAAGATGTGTTCCAACACATGACAACAATAGCCTTCCACAAACACACATGCAATTTCACATTTAAAACATAGTCCAAAACAAAATAGCAGTTTTACAACCACATGAAAGACAACAAATAGAACTCGGGCTTCTTCATGCAAGCCAAAGGAGCAAGAAACTATAGGGGATGCTAATTATGCTTCCTAAAGGGGAAATGGGTATCACCACCTGATTACAAACTGCCAAAAATATAGTATATCAAAACCCTGACATGCCCTTAAACATCCCCAAGTACCCCTTATTCCTCACATTTCCTTATGCCTCCCCAAACTCTTATGGCACCCCATAATGAGTAAAGAAATGCAAGATATTTCTTTGTAAGGTGGAATCCAAATCCCAACTCCTCCACACTTATACCTCCCACAATAATACCCCATAGTCTTCTCCTACACCATCCCTAAGCCATCTACCCATCCACCAACAAATAAAAGAGCACATTCAAACACTCAACTATTTACCTATGCATAAAAAAAAGAAGAGCATTTCAAGAGCCAAGCTCCTACCTCTCCATGATGGAGTTTATTCCAAGGTTCCAAACAAGGATAATTTTAGTGGTGAATATTCGTAATATGGTGAATATTCCATTTTTGAAAATTTTGAAAAGGTGAATTTTTTAGCGCAGGTCAGTGACCTGTTTGCCTAAAAATTACAATGAAAGGATATTTTTAGGGGTTGGCTTCGCGTACCCTTGAAATAAAATGACTATATAATCCTATATTATTCACTAGGTAGAACACTACTAGCTCACTCATACCACCTAGGGGCATATGTATTATCAAGTATAGTAAACGTGCGACATGAGGGCAGAGGCTGTAGATGCACGACAAAGAGTTAGTTGACGTGTGATAGAGAGATTTTGTTGACGCGCAACAGGGAGTTTGTTGATGCGCGATAGGAGTGCATAGGAAGTAGATGCATGACAGAGAGTTTTTTGATGCGCGACACGGAGATTTTTTTGCTCAATCAAATGGCGAAGGCTACATATGCGCAATAGAGATTTGCTAACACATGTCAATAACATGGTTGACGTGCGTCGGTGAGGTTCGTTGATGCACGTCAACCACCTTATTGACATGCGTCAGCAAATCTCTATCGCGTGTCTACAACCTTCTATCCCACCACTTAAAAATCGGAAAAAAATTTATCATTGTCAGGACCCACAAATATTCACCTTCCCGCGAAACCAGTTTTGAGGATATTCACTAGGTATTTTCCACCTCTGATTTCTAAGAGGTCTCTTAAAATGAACCCCGGTTCCAAAATAACAAGCTTTCCAATGCAAAACAGTCCAAGATCAACAATCCACAAGCATGCAACAATATTCAATCTTCTCCAAAAGCAAGAGCTCCCAAAACCCCAAAAGAAGTCTCCCAATTTAATGAAGTGATAAAAGCTAATCAACCCAAAAACAAGCAAGAATTTCAATAAATAGAAGAGGAAAGAGAAGAGGATGAGGTGGATCCATGTAGGATGCCACTTCACACATCTTCAACCCCAACACCAAAGTCAACTTCATTCTCTAATGCATAATCAATAGGTGGGTGAATAATATGACAGTTTTACTTACACACTCAAACAAGCACACACCCAACAAGGACTTAAATTAAAACATGTAAGAAAAGTGCAATAAAAACCTTCGACTTGACTTCCAAAAATGCATTAAAATTCTACATTTAACTCTCCAACCATAGGTAAGGTTGGTATGTAAATTGAAGAGTCATGGGATAAGTTTAACTTGTCCCACAAGTATCCAAAATCAGCCTCCAAGGACAAATTCGAATTTCAAAGAAGATGAATTGTTTCTTACTCCAAAATCAACTTACATATCTCTTACACATTTCTTACAACATTTTAATTCAAGGCCAACAACTCTATTAATTAGTTTCTTATGACATTATTAATTAATTAACTTAACAACATGATTACACATAATATTGACACACCACTTAATAAATAACGAAAGGCGTCAATGCACCACAAATAAACACATGCAAACATTGACAAAGGGACCAAATAAAAGGAAATACATAAAATCCCTTGGTCACATTTAAAGGTGATCCCCATGGGAATCCCTAACAAAAATCAAACACACACAAACAATATAGTTGCCATGGTGACCTTGTTGAATTCATCTAGAATTCCAAAGTGGTTGGTCTCCAATCCCCCGATGTTTGTTGTGATATTTTAAACCTGCAAAATACAAATACCTCCTTCGGCCTCATGGCCATATCAGAACATCTAAATGAATATAAATATAATTTCAAGATCATCAATATATATGTGAATCACAACAATCATCAAGACAATCAACAATATCACTTACAATTTCATCAACAACTATATCATCATCAATTTTAATCCAATTTTCATTTTCTAGGTCTACTCAAAATATCCAATTATCACAAGTCCGAACAACATCTATAATATAACCATGTCAAATAGTATATCAACATCAATATATAAAAAATTCTCTAATAATCATCATGCATCATATAAGAATCAAAGTCAACAATAATCCATGATCAAACATCTAACATCATACTAAATCAAAACTATAATAATGTCCATGATATAGTCAATAGTGTCATGATCAGTATCAAAAGGTGTCAAAGGGAAGTGGGCTCTACGATTGCACAATATGAGAAATAATAGATATGAATGGTAACAAACAATTTAGAGTAAATTTTAAACCTCCTAGCTAAGGAAACATGTTTTGTGATCCAAAGGAAATATTATTATCAAATACTTGAATCACAAATGACCATATGAATGAGAGACATACCAAGAAAACGTGATTCTTAAAAACTCATATTATTCACCACGCTCAATACATTTTCATTGATACCCATCCAACCAATTGGTTGAGGGAGAGATACAATTCATATCCCTTAGTCTTTCTCAAGTGAGTGGACAAAAATTAAGTGTAAAATCTCACGGCATTCCATTACATTCTTTACACAAAACTTGTTTTCTAGAAGAGTGATCATTGAGCCATCAACAAAGTTTACGTTAATGAGATGGAAATTAAATTTAGTGGCATATATTTAACTAACCAAACCTATAGAAGAGTACCAGGTTATTTTTAATTAATCAATGGACAAATATAGCTATTTTATATAGAAAGATAAATCTTGTGATATTACACCTCATTCCTAGTAATATATGATCCCATATCTTAAACCAACATATTGCCATATTTAAAATAAATAATATTCACTCCATCCTATCATAAGTTTTTAAATTACAATGTTGACACAAGTCTTTTGATTGGGTAATCTAGGCCATTCCATACTTTTTCATGTAGCATTTACATTTTCAAGTACATGTACTATATAAATCAAATAACCTTTGTTCAAAATGTCAAATATGGGAGACGCCTCACTTTAAGTGTGTAATAGAGTTGAAAATGAATATATAAGATCTACATTGAGAATATTATTTTTTCCTAGTTAGTGATAAGTTCAAGAGCACTATCTAAACAACTAACAATCACACGTGGAATGTACGATGGTAACATCAAAGGTGATATTTTAAAGGAGTCAATATATATATATATATATATATATATATATAGAGAGAGAGAGAGAGAGAGAGAGAGAGAGGGTTTGAGTGTGGAGAAGTCCAAGGGTGGAGAAAATGGAATGGGGAAACAAGGTGAATCTTGACCCTACAACAACCACATTAAATTCTTATCAATCGTTTGAAGGAGAAAATGGGTGTTGTATAAGACGAAGTGGTAAGCTTTTATAGATATATTTGCGAATGTAAGGATTGGTTGAAAAATATTTTTTCGAAGTTAAAATTCATTTTTAGTTTCATCCCATGCCTTTATTGGGCCATGATGCTTGCTTCATGTAGAACTTTGTAGACCCCCTTTCAGTTGTGATATGTTTGAAACAATGAATGTCATTGAAGAAGTATATCACATCACAAGAGCACAATCATTTCTAAACAGTGGGTAAAAGTGATGTTTTGGGGAAGTTAAATTGGAGGGAGTGCAAAATGAAGGGAAGAGGGGGAATTTCAAAGGCATTGGAGGGAAGATAACTTCAACAGAAGGGAAAACGTATCAACTCCAAGGGAATTGATTTATTGTTATCTCTATTTTATCGTCTTCGTCTTCCTACCACTTTTCATGTGGCCGTTGTAGGTGGGTATTACACATCATTCACCCATGTGGTGTTAGAAGTGTTGGACATCCTTACATTTTGGAAAATGTTGATTTACCTTGAAAACTTGTTGTGTCCCACATAAGGGATACATGGATGGCATGCAATTTGTTGTATTGAAATACTATGCTAACATCAACAACTAACTAAGAAAACCTCATGCCAACAATGGAAGCCAAGACACGCCTTGCGTGAATGTTGTCGTTGCCTGCAATAGTGGTTTCGAAACCCTGGGAAACACCTAGATTATGAGAATCCCCAACCATGTTATGTTGAACAAAACCTCCTGCAGACCAAACATCAATCTTGACCAAAGCAATTACAACAAATGTGCTTTGTGGGTGACAATCATTTTCCAATATTGCCCTTCAAAAATACAAAACAAAGTTATTTATATCAAATATTTTGTATTTATTTAATTATTTTTATATATACTAATATAATTTCCATATAAATCTATATGAAAAATGACGGTCACATTTTAAATATACAAGTCACATGTGGTGGTTATTTAAAATATTTATAAGTATTTTATGGCTAAAATTGCAAAAAAATAAAAATAAACTAACATCAAATTTAATGCTTGATGTCGCATGTGACAGTTATTTCAAATATTTACAATTATTTTACGACTAAAATCACAATAAATGTCTAAACAAACATCAAATTTAACACATGACATGTGGCACTATTCACACATAATTGTTTACAAGGACATTGTTCATGATGTTTACTGTTCACGATGTTCATTATGCATGTGCACTATGCACGCTCCAAGAACTGACACATGGAAGCGAATGTGTAAATCCCATTCTCATTTTAAAATAACTATATTGTATTCATCACTGAGACAGTATGATGTTACACTACGGGATCTGTAAATAAATTTATATCTAGAGCGTGACGAGGAGGCAAATGTTAATGTTATTGAAACCAAAGATATTGTTTGATTAAGCCATGGTTGTTATCTCATTACTGGTGAAAATTACCAGCGAAAATGACAGTTTCTTTTATCAAGGCAGAAGCATCTCGTGTTATCAAACGAATTTAATATATGTAAAACTTATTGTATTGTTGGGCAACACATTGAAATAGATTCGCTAATGAACATGGTGCACCCATAGAAATCCATAGCTGCAACCACCATAGGATTGCTCCTAATCGGATTGCCAAGTCCCGTAATTGCAGTCGATGGAAGATCAGAGGCAAACTTAAGAGGAACATCTCTGTTCTTGTCAAAATCTGGTGTCTTATAATCATTATCACGGCCACCTTTGCTGGAGGAATATCTTGCTATTTCTGACGATGGAATGAGAGCTTCATTTTGTTGGTAACCCAATTCACATGGGGAGTGTTCTTGGCGACGTCGTTAATGCATTTCTTGAAGGATTCTGCGGAGACATTTCACCATCTTACCGTATCCTTTCGCATACGTGTTGTGCACTGCTTCATATTGGGGACAGTTGACATGCTATGTTTTGTTGCACTTACGCGTATTTGGAATTTGTGATGTTTGACCTGCCACAGAGATTTAACTATTTTTCCTTCCTTTCCTACTCGTAATATATATATATATATATATATATATATATATATATATATATATTACGAGTAGTCTTGGTAGCATCAACACGGCACGCTTTTCCTTGGCAATCACAAACGCAGTCGGCCGCAATGGAATTCGGTGCAGCCACACTAATTTATCTTCTCTCGCTTTCTTTCTCACTCGTTGCCCTTCTTGGAAACCTCAAAATACACTACCATACCTTCGTCCTAAGTACTCTGGAACATGTACATATATTATTGAGTCTAAGATAGAAGTTGTCTATATTGTACATGATTTTTTATGATTGTAATATAAGAAAATGGTATGTGAATATATCAACACAGATTAAACCCAAGAGGGTCACTCGGCTGTGCAAAACCCATGACATAATCACCGTCAACGGGCAGTTACCTGGTCCTACTCTCTTTGTTCACAATGGCGACACTCTTGTTGTTAAAGGCATATAACAGAGTCCAATATAATGCCACTCTTCACTGGTATATCTCTCTGCCTCTCTTACTACATGAAATTAGGATCCTATTAATGGCACAAGATTAAAGATTTTCTTGTTTGTTATATTTGTGTAAACTCTAGGCATGGGGTCAGGAAATTGTGGACAAGGTGGGTGGATGGGCCGGCGTATGTTACGCAGTGTCCCATTCAATCGGGTGGAAGTTACAGGTACAGATTCAACATTATTGAGTGGGAAGGAACCTTGTGGTGGCACGCCCATGTATCATGGCTGCGAGCTACTGTGTATGGAGCATTAGTAATCTATCCTAAAAGATGCGCCTTTTATCCTTTTCCCAAACCCCATCAAGAGATTCCTCTTATATGCTAGGTCACTTACCGTTTCTTCTTCTATTCCTATTTCTCCATTCCATCATGCTATGTTGTCTGATTTTAATCTGATGTAATTGAGTTGAACATGAGAATGGTGGAATAGAGATCACATCGCTATTGTGACTCAAACGAATCGCACGGGTGTCGCGCCCAATGTATCTGGCGCTTTCACTGTAAATGGACAGCCCAGAGACCTCTATCCCTGCTCAGCTTTAGGTATTTATTTATTTTACCATTTAATTAGTTTGCTTTCTTGCATGTTAAATTGGGTCTCGAGAAATTTACCCAAGCACCACAGGAAGACCGTAACTTGCCGGCATGTCGAGGCATTTTTCAAGGTCGGCGCATAAACCACTTGCATCTTAGTATTTTTTGGTCTGCGCTGAACGTTAACTGCCAGACAGTCAACGCCGACGTGCCGGCAAGTTACGTTCAGCGCTCATTCTGTGGTCTGCGGAATGCCCACTGGATGCTGTCAGGAAGCCAGGCTTGTGGTGCTAGCTGAACGTAACTTGCCGGTACATCGACGAAGGCCTGATTTGATATTCGTCCAATTTAAATGCACCCTGACATTTTTTCATCCACATCAATAAATGTGACGGACCCAACAGATCGCACTTCACTATGTAATGCCTTCGGCGTAATAAATATGATATTACACTAATTTATAGGAGGCCCGGAAGAATTATGGTAGCCAACTTCCATATATATTATTTGAAGATTTAGTTCAACAATATCTCATATGGTGTGGTGTAAGTCATGATAAAAATTTCAATTTAGAGTATTTTTATGGCCATTTACATACAAGTACGTTTTGTAAGATCTCTCAATTAGGAAGTCATATAAGAAGTTATCTTCAAGTATTCGTTAGATTATAGGGAAGAACATGAAATCATTGCGGGAGAATGGTTTCTGCGGCACTAGTAAACATATAGGATAAAACACTACACAACAATGATACATAATGAATTTGAGGGATCTGTGAATGTTAGAAATTTAAGATTTAGAATCCTTAATGATTTTGATTATGTTAATATTTTTTTATTAAAGAGAAGTAAACAAAAATCTTTTGTAACCCTACGACCCTCTCTCAATAAATTCAAATTTGATTAATGTTGAGCTCATGTATCATTATGGGATTTTTGTCATCAAGATTATCTCTTCTTTGAAAAATTCGGATGCACAAATTCACATTAAGTAGAGAAACTCAATATCTTATGAAATTAAATTATTTCATAGTGTGTAGCATCATGATCCCGGTGACATGAAGATGCACTCCTCTTGGTAATAGATTTTAAGGAAGGTGGAAGCTTCGGTGACAACGTTTACCCACTAGTTGATCTAGCCACTATCTTCATAAAGTCTATGGATCATATTCTAATTTTCTTTGATTCACAAGAGGGTTATTTGATGCACTAGATGTTTCTACTAATATAGAACTATAATTTAAGTATATCATAATTATGTCGGAGGCGTGGCTACCCTGCAGTAGACCTCAAACAATGATGGTCTACTGTTTGAGCAGCTTTGACCTTCCTATCATTGTGCATTGTGTATTTGCCACCGCCTCTATCTACCAGTGGGCACGTGTTTTTCAGGGGCTTGGCTACTTGCCTTCGGCTCCACGTCTTCCTGCCAGTCCCTTCCAGCGTTGAATATGAGCTCTGTTTGTTGGGTGCACATTACTTTTGTTTTGTTTGCTAGCGACTTGGTTGTGCCACCCCTGCTTCCAACCTTCCTCCACATCAACCCCACCAGTGTAGAGGTTTGTCTTCTAGGGCACAAACTGTATTCTTGTTTGTTCCTGTAAATTTGAATTTTTACTGCCTGTAATTTATCATCCTAATGCCATATTTTTTGTTTTTAGTATACTTGTTAATTTTTACTATTAGGTTTACAAATGTTGAATCTGGAATTTGTAGTCGACAGGCCGTGTCCATTTGCATTTGCAGTTTTGGTTTTTATTTGCTAAATTCCGAGGGTGAGTCAGGGACAGAGCCCCAAGCCCACACCCATGGTATATAGGATGGTGGTGAATTGCGAGTCCTTAGGGTAGAGAATCAGGTGATTTTTTCATGCATCACCAGGATGAGGATGAAGGGTTTTTAACAAACTACACCTGTGTAACAGTCAAAATTTAAGAACCGATCTAATATATGTTTTCCTGTTCATTTATAGCCTGATTTTTGCCTATTTTCAGGTCTTTAACCGAGCTTATAATGATTTTAGAACTTTGTTGAATTTGACCCAAACACTGATTGCATAATAGGATCTAATCTATGTCTTGTTTATGTGAGTTGAATCATATTTCACCTCCCCCAATGAAGTGGCCAATGCAACAACTACTCGTCTCACACTTGGTAAATTTCTCAATACCCCTTCAACTGAGTTAACACATGCTCCACAGGTCATTCCACCTATTTTGAACTACCTGTCACAGTTCCCTAATCTTTAGACCAAGTAGAAATGTTAGGTATAATCTCTGCCTTGAAACCTTAGCTTAGAAAATTAGGTGGTTTAATAAAGCAGCTACAATTAGGTGAGAGCAAAGCAAAGATGCAAAATATAGCATGGATTATGTTTAATAAAAAATAGTGCAACTTAAAGAAGCACCATCAAAATCCTATAAGCAGAATAATGCATATAACCACGAAGAAGAACATCTGAAGTATTAAAAAGCCACTCTATACTGAAGGCAACTAAAGGCACAATCAACAGTCTAATATATGGATTTTAGTTTCACCAACTTTGAAAGGAGTTGTCACATTCGCACAGGTTTTGCATTGATTCCACCTGAGCAGAATGTCACTGGTGAAAGGAAGATGGGGAAAAGACCCATTTATATCAAATGGATCAAAATACGATTAGAAAGCTAAAAAAACTACATCTTAGTCTAAAAAGTTATTGGCTTATCATGTAAAATTATGTACCAACATGCATAAAAAAATGGGAAATCCAGGGGAAAGTAAGTATGAAAAGGTCTATAAGCCTTAGAGTGGGGCAAGTTTTAGAAATTTTTATGCAGCTAACTTGTAACAGTTAGTCCATGATCAAATGCAGCATTCACAGTGCTCTTGCAGTCACGTAAGCCTGAGGTTTATGCCTAAATCGTAATTCAAGAGTGAGGGACTAATTTCCAGGCTGGATTTTTTGGGAAGCTCCTGTAAAGCTTTCCTCAACAGATAGAACCCACACAAGGAATGACTTTCAGCTTAAGATTCCACATCTAAAAGGTATCATTTTGTCAAAATTAATGTCTTGGCCTTATCCTTTTCATTCAATTGTGATCTAGGTAGATGGGACACAGTTGGAATGAAACCTTGGTGCACAGCAGGCATTGAAATGCCTCCAAATTCAGCAGTGAACTCATCGCCACTAAAATATTTCAAGGTTCTAATTTATAATTTCAAAGCTTAATTTACTTTGGCCTTATTAAATCATTATTAATAGGATATGACAAAAAAGAGTCGGACCCATTTGTAGGAAGCTGATTCACCATCTTCCTGGTCGTGTTGCTAAAATGTCCAAGTCCACTTGTGGTGCATCACGGATGTTTAGGCCAAGAATTCTAGCCCAAATAATTCACGCATAGGCTATATCAGGAGCAGATATGCCCTTTGAAGATGATAGTATTGGACTCAATGCACTTGCAGATACCTCACAAACATCTAAATTGATGGACTTTACGACTAGAGAGAGCTAAAATTCTTGCCATGATAGCTATGAGGATGTCACTTTGTAATTCCAATAGAATTGTTATGTATGTTGCAATTGTGCCTCATTTAATTGCATTCTTTACACCTTCTCCATCTGTGATTCCCTGCCTACAAATGGATGTTTGACCTTTGTTCATAATCTCCACATGACATGCCTTCATGTCAAGGAACCCTACAATCAATACATAGAAATCTGGAGCAATGGTACATCTTATGCAGTTGGTGGAGTGATGCTTCAAATTTTTGCTTTCATCATAATTTATTAACAATCTTGATATGGGCAATACACTACATTATCATCTGCAATTTCTACATTATCATCTACACTTTCCAAAAACTTTTTGAAGATCTCCATCTGTTTAAGGCACAAAAACTTTTGACAATCTTGTGGCATGAGCGTAGATTCACACCCACCATGTGGGCACGGTGGAATAGAGCATTGCACAAGCATGATCTCTATAAACTTTGTGAGGCAAATGAACAATATCTGTGTGGCGGTCTCGGACTTCAAGCATTTCGCTGGTGGATTTGTTCTCCATACAAATTGGGCACAGATTTGTGGCAATTTTTACCATTATACTAGCTCGAGTTAATCTCTCTGCAATATCATCGTAGTCGTTTGTGATGAGGGTGATGAATTCACTATGTATACCCTTTTTCTTCCTCTTATTTTCAATCTAAAAATTAGAGAAAATGAAAAATCCATCTTAAACAAATTACAAAACAAACTATAACAATAATATGCGAAAAAATAAGCTCGCATCGAAAAACTCTTTACCGCAACGAAAGATGACTAGGAATGGTTCAAGATTTCCACCCTTTTGCACGTCTGAAATGATTGTGTGATAGCTCGAAATTTTCATCTACATTATTCAGGCTCGAGCTAGTCATGTGTATGGGCTTTGCCATCTTGATTACCAAATTATTATCTTGGTCAAATACCACCAACCCCAAGCCGCCTCTCTCGTATTTCTGGTTTTCATCATCAAGGTCGCACCTACCTCAAAAGCATCGCCATTCTGTGCCACGATCATGAAGGGTGTTTCTTGAAGGATCTTACGCTTTTCCGGAAACATAATAGCCGATTTGGGGTCACGGGGGTTCATTAGCTAGGCAATATCCTAGCATGTGGGTTCATATTGAGGTAATTAAAATTAATAAAATTAAAGTCAATATATCGGTAGACATGAGGGGGTGAAAGGGTTTAATTTATTAATGTTTTGAATCAAGTATTGGGGGTAGGTTAGAGAGGTGGGCCAAAGGAAAGGGAAGTTTAATTTTAATATAAAAATATAACATTTGAACCCTAGTTTTTAAAAGTAAATACCTTAAAATTGCAAAAGGAGTGTGGTCATAAATTAAATTATAATCTCTTTTTTAATAAAGAAATCTAGATTCTTAACCAAGAAATAATAAGATGGTAGAAAACTAGGATTGAGTATGATTTTCAACACAAGTGATATTATTTCACCATCTTAATTATTTGAACTATTGATAAATGATTAAAGCTTAACATAAATAAGGTGATTTTTAATAGGTATTCAATGGCTTCAAACTATCTTTCGAGAGGAAATACATATTAAAACAAACTGAGTGAGAAATATAATATATATTTTGTCTAATTTATTAGGGTATAAATAAAAAGGGGTAAATAAAATTGAAATTGAAATATGGGTAAGGTACATGGAAAAAATAAGGGTTATTTTCATTCTAATAATATAACGGGAGGGGGTATTATCAATTGAAAAATTATAGGTAGAAACAAGAATTAAGGGTATTCTTTAATAATCTTTGAATGCACGTGCTATACCATACTTTTACTAAGTTAACCCCCTGTTTGGGGTCATAAATTAGTATGTAACCTTCCTCTAGCAAGACACCATGTAACATGTCAAGGGACGTCGATTCTATAATGACAACCTCGATCACCCCGGGGTGTCGCTTGCCCTGCTAATGTCCTCGTCTGGTCATCCTCCTTGGATAGTGAAGCTTGAAATGAGTAGCGGCCATAGAATAGAATTTTGGGATGCTTGCTCTTTTCCTTTTTCAATTGTTGTATTTTCACCCATAGCATCTTTGTAGTTTTTACATCCAACTTTCCATGCTCTGGTTCTTCAAGAAAGCTTCCCTAATGATGGTATAAAACATTATTATGATCTACATCTACAATCACTAAAATTTCCATACACACTCAAAATAAGTTTATATTGACATTCTTGAGTATCTGCTATCTAAAACTTTCTTAGAGTAAGTTTACTAGAGACTCAATTCCAACAAAATTTAAAACTAAATTGCATAAGGACCTTGCTGCTACTAATTCTTCACCTTCTTGCTATTTGGATTCGTTAAGATCAAACACATCGTTCTTGGTCTGTTTTTTAGATTTAGAGTTGGCTTTTAGTTTTTCTTGTTTGTGGATGGGCTGGCAAGTTAATGTTAAATAGACATGCCCATCCTTGTGAAGCAACATGATCTCTTCACCTTTGCTAACATACTATCCGTCTGTGCCAAAATGGGAGCTTTGAAACAGGGTATGGATATCCATCAAACAATAATGGAGAAGGGAATTTTATTAAATGTTATAGGAATCGCCTATGAAGAGTAGAGATGAAACTAAAGGTAGTATTGTTACTCTCTTATTTTTGCCTTTAGAGAAATTTAAATTATGCCTTTTCCCTCGAGTACCCTTTCTGGTAAGGCATCCCAAGGATAAAGAAGCTGCAAGCAACAAAGCATGGAGAAATATTTTCAGTATAAGCACAAGTAATTTCTTTTAAAATAAAATGAACACAGTACGAATTTGAGATAACGTATTTGGGATCACTTTATCAGGTCATTGAGATAAGTATCTCATAACTGAAGTTTGGAAATGCAGAGTTATCTAAAAGAGGTAATGCCAGGAGGTTTGTGTCGAGTCTGGAAGTCAGTCTAGATGGGGGAAAGATGTTATAAGTCACACAGGTTTCTCAAAAAAACTTCCAGTAGATATCATTGCAGACTCCAAAACACTTGACAGATTGGTGCAGTAGCTGAGGAAACCTTCAGGAAGGATTTCTACTATACTTATAACAGAAGTGCAAAGTGAATAACTCTACTGACCTTCCACACAAGGCTCCAAAAGTTTACCGCCTTCAGTGCTTTCATCTCTTCGGATCATGGTATTTATGATATCATTTAGGCGAAAGCATAAAGTTTTAATGTACATGTACTCAGCCTGCAAACCCCTCAAAGGACTCAATGCTGGAAAGATCCCACTGACTCAGGATAATGGGTCACATACCGAACAAAAAATAGTAAATATTTAGGGACTTTTTCAGAAATCTATACTGTGTATTTCCAAGTTGAAGTAAACTTCCATGAGATAGTCAATGATCTCAAGTCTGGAGGAGAAGGGAGAAAATATTTAATTTAATGTCTCCATCAGGAAATACCCATGTTTGTTAAGATTGATACCGTAAATTACAACAAGAGCTCGAATGGGTGGATCTGGAAGGAATAGGTAGAGTAGGGAAACAACTTCCTTCCGTGGCTCTGATGGTGGATGTACATCACTCGAACCTAGGGTTGAAAAGTGATTCTTGAAAACTGTTGAACAGGGTAATGGGACATCCAGGTCATGAAATGAATACGTAGAGATCACCAGGTTTTATCTTATGTGATCCAGCCCAGTATATGCACTTATGATTTAAGTGACAGAAAAATGCAGCAGGTTGAATCTGGACCATGCATGAGAAAAGTGCAGCATTGCCAAAACTGAAGATTTATAATTTGATAAGTAATCCAAGGTTTCAACATGTGGTTTCCCCAGGACATTGGATTCATCATGATGGGAATCATTACTAAGAGTACCATATGTACACATAGGGAAGATAAAATAACAAAAACCATAACCTTGGCCACATGTCAGCTTATACCTTACCATTGTCCCTTCTAATCCATTTTTGTAGTTTGAAGTTTACCCGGTATGCTTGGGCCACATTGTCCAAGAATTGTAAACCATTCGTGTTGGATTGTACCAAGCATGGTTCAATCCCTATAAGGTAAAGTTTGTATCTTTCCTATGAAGATGAAGTACCATGGTTCAATCCCTACTTGCCAAACAAATTTTTAGTCATTGAAGAGGCAATATTTGTTAGAAATTCAAGATTTGTTTATATAAGATAAATAGGTTCTATATTTTAACTATACACCCAAACCCACATAAAAAACCACATAAAAAACCAAAAAAATATGTTTGTCATTATGCACAGTTGCTTAATTCTTGTCAATTTCCAAGCCTCTATGGTTGTCAAGGGCATTTACCCGATTTAGTGTACATTCTCGTTAAACTTATGATGGTTTACTCTCTTTTACATTAAAAATCAAAATATGGTTTTGACAGAATGCACTTTCTATTTGGCTTCTAGCATGTATAGAAATTTTAAAACAGAATTTTCCACAAATCCAGGTTTTAAAAAAGTTGTTTGTATTCTCATTGAACTTTTCGCAGTTGTATAAGTTACTTATCTTTTACACACTTTTGGCAGTGTCAACGTAAAAGCGGTAGGACCTGTCAAAAATGGAAAATACCACTCTAGGAAAAGCACTTGGCACACCAAAACTATTAACAAACTACATCCATATCATATGGCATGGATATTGGAAGGAAGAGTCATTCGCAAAGGAACAATACATGACTACAAAAATGCAAAAGGAGAAGGCTAGATTCTCAATTTCAATGTGATTGACACTCTTGGTGATGACATAAACGTTACATGCTTTGGAAAAGCTGCAACTTTTTACCATGCAAAAATACAGGAAGGCACAATTTACAGAATTTCAAAGGGGACTCTCAAATATGTTAAGGTAGGCTATAGGGATTCCAAGCAGCCCATGGGAAATCATGTTAGGAATGGATTCTATTTTAGAGATCTGTACAAAACCTACTACATGCATACCAACAACTGCTTTCCACTTCACACCAATTAGTGCAATCCAACAAATTCCTCTCGGAACCACTGTGGATGTTATAGGTGCAGTAACTTTTTGGTCTAAAATTTCTAAGAGCACCCAAAAAGATGGAAGTAGCACACAACATTCTACAATTACTATAAAGGATCACACCGGATATTGCATAACGATTACTCTATGGGGAGTACTCTGTGATGAGGCAAACCAAATTTTACAACCACAACATGGTCAACTTGCAGTCGAAATGCCAATACTAGTTGTTAGAAAAGCTAAAACTACAGAGTTTAGAGGTAGAACACTAACATCAGCTCCTTCTACCCAGCTGTTTGTAACACCAGCAGTACCTGGAGATAGAATCACTACAAATTTGGTTAACCACAATAGAAGCATCTACTAGCGCAACTCCACTCACTACACAAGCACCTGTGGAGAAGAAAATTGTTGATATTCATGCTTGTACCAGCCCCAACGCTAACGAACAGATTGTTACCATTGCAACTATTATACATCTCAACATGGAAAACTATTGTTACCCTACTTGTTCATAGGTTGTTAATAATAAACAATGCCGAAAAAACTAAATACAAGTTCGGACTCAACATGGCATTGCAGTAAATGCAACTTGTCCACAACTACATGTGATTATAGATATGCACTTCATGATGGTGGTAGAAGACCGAACTAGGACCATATGGGTAATGGCTTTTGATGATGTAGCATTAACCCTGTTTGGTGTACCTGCTAATGCTCTTAAAGAAAAAACAAGGAGTACAAATGACTTGTGGAACATTATTAAACAGGTGTTGTTTCATACGTACAGGTTCATTTTCTTTGTGACTCCATCTACCTACAAGGGCAAGGAACAACTCTCTTGTATAGTACACAACATGACTCTGTCGAACAAGACGTAGATCATGCAGAGCTAGTAGCAGCATTTTTAGATGGCACAAAATGAAAAAGCAACAACTGTAAATATTTTGTATATATACGTCTGCTAAAAAGCACTACACTTGATTGTAATATGATGTCCATATATATGAAGACAAGTATTTTGTGTACAATCCAACTTCTTTTGCTTTACATGTCATTTTATATACATGTAATTGTTACTTCAAAATTGATTTAGGCATTCTCTTGTTGTTAAAGGGAAAAAAACAACAACAAAATGTTCTTAGAAAATTCAAGCATTTGAGCAAATAAAATATCTTACAAAACAAATAAAATAATAAATTTAAGACATATAACTATTAAATCTATTTAAGCTAACTATAGATTTATAGAAAACTACAACAAAAAAAACTACGGTGGCAGGAATTTTATGGGAATAATTATCTTGAATCTAAAACATCCTTAAATTCTAATCATTCCTCCACACTATACTTCTTAACCCGCTACCTCAAAACCCTAGGCATTAAAAAGCTCAAAATATTAGCCAATGAAGGAAAATGTTATGAGTCTTAAGTTAGCATCAATGGAAAAAAGTGAGCAAAACCTCATCTACTACTTAATCATAGGGATAATTTTTACAAATTGTTTCTCTTTCCCATTTTGGTTTTTAAAAATAAGCTCCATCCAAAAAAACTTGTACTGGTTATTATTATTTGAAGTATAATTACAAAAAATGTAAAATTCCTTATAGAATCTAACGTCCATGTTTTGCTATTATAGGTATTGCCTTAGCACACCAAAAATGAAAATGCTCAGCACCGCCTACACTACAACCAAAACAAACAAGCTATAAATGCAAAACACCGCCAAACATACACAGTTCACAAAGACACCCTCAACATATCCCGCCACAACAAACAACAACCAAACTTTATTCCCTTACCCCAACTTGCCCCTTTACATGAAAGCCCCACTTTGTCCCCTTTCAACACCATTCAACACACATTCTCGAGCCCGCTTAGAATCTCTCCTTCCTGGTGAAGCTTGTTCAATTTGCAAGGAACGCTACCCAGGAATGCAATCAAGACTCACCCCAAATGGAATTAGTTGTCGTAGGTGCTCTTACGAAAAAAAAGGACATCACTTTTCTTCATGGAATAATATGGACCCCAACCCTCAACCCATAGAGCTATCAATTTTAACCCAAGTAGAGGAAATGTTGATAGCTAGAGTAGCCCCACTATTACAAGTCACCCATGCCCGTGGAGGCCAATACATGTACACCAGCCACACCATTAGTTTCCCCCAAGACATTACATCCATACTACGATTCTTTCCCTACCACCCCGAAACCCTAGACATTTTAATCCTTAAAAGATTAGGCTTGGAAGGAAAACCTTATGAGTGTTTTGTTAGCAGAGCCCATATCCAAAATGCACTTTCCTACAAAATCCAACATGACCCATACTACAACTGACGTCATCATAGATGAAGCCACCCTTTCAAGTTTACCAATACCTACAACTAACATCTTTAACAGCCTACCCCATATACTTGAGCAACCCAATTCACCAAACCCCCCAACAACTGACACAAATGACACCGAACCCTCTCAACTGGACGCAACCCTTGTAACATCATTTGTTGCAAGCCTCCCCCTACTGATACAAGAGGTTTCCCAAATTAGGGCCTACACCCTACCAACATCAAACCCATACCCATCATCAATTGAATGGCCCCAAATCAGTTCAAACCCCATCAATGAATACACAACTGAGGGGTTATTCTCAATGGCCTTCCCAACTCTATTCCCATCGGGCTCAGCTATGTTTCTACAAGCCCACAACTCAGAAATTGAAATGCATGAATATGCTCTTCATCTGCTACATTACCATGACAACCGATTTGGAAGCCATCCTTGTTTTCGATATTTTCTACTCAATCTTATGATGTGCCATAGAAGTCAACCCACTTCTACTATTTTCACAAAACAACAGATTGAAGACAACATGCCCACAACAATAGAACACCTCCACACATTGTTAGAAACCCTGTCGATGAACAAATAGCCAACCGCCTCATGCGGTTTGCCTCCCACCTAAGAGGCACCCATTCTTTTTGGACACAATGCAAGAATGAACTTAACGACATGATTTCCTAGCTAGGAACACCAACCTTATTTTTTACCCTAAGCGCTACTGATACTAAATGGCCAGACTTGCACCACCTCATGCCAAGACCTTGCACCCCACCCCTTCTGTTGCCCAAAAATGGAGAAACCATAACATCATTACATATCCACACTTGACAGCAACATATATGGCTATGAGGTTTGCAATATTCCGTGAAGAAATCTTAGAAAAACATCTACACACAAAAGACTTCTAGTATAGGTAGAGGTTACAATGTATCTTTTACCCGAAATGTTTCATACTAACACTTACTATACTAGGTTCGAATGGCAACACAGAGGCTCCACACATATTCATGGTTTTATATGGCTCACTGATAGTCCAAATATGGACACCCTAGACTGGGCGAACCCCAGTGCCATACAAGTTGTAAAATCATTCTTCGATAGCCAGGTCACAACTTGGAACCCACTTCAAAGCTTTCAAGATGCTTCTCACATGCCCCATGCAACAATAGATGATCCATGTTTGCTACATTCATAAAAATACTACTTACACCTACCAACAATGACTATATAGCTTTAGTCAACCGGGTTCAATGCCACACCAAATGTACTACAACTACATGCTTACGAAGGAAAGGCAACCAATTACAATGTAGGTACAAATTCCCATGGCCAATACAAGCTAAGTTGACATTATGCCTAGACACATAAGGACATGTAGTTTATACTCTAGCTCATAACGATGACAGGTTAAATATCCACAAGAAAGATATGCTAACTTTTTGGTGGGCCAACATCGATTGCTATCCCGTGGTTTCACATCATGCCGTTCTGAAATATATAGCAAAATATGCATCCAAAGCTAAGCACAAGTCAAAAACATACCACCATATGCTTGTCAGAATCTCAGCAAGCACAAAACTTGGAAAAATGTCAGCACAACATATAGTAAGCTCCTTTCTGAAATAATTACTGACTGGGATATAGGCACACAAGAAACTTGCCACATGTTGCTGAAATTTCCACTTACCGTATGCAACTGAGTGTTTGTGACACTATCCATGGGGAAAACCATCTATAGGAAAATTTCAAAGCCCAATTCCTACAGAGAAATTGTACAACACCATTTATAGATGCCTACATAGCATGGCCTCTTGCCCTAGACAACTACTATTTAATAGAAGCCACTCGTTCATGGGCCTATGACAAGCGTAGGAAAGCACAGCCATGGAAAGAATGCCAAAAACATGCTATTGTTAGAGTGTTTCCTGAATAATCACCATACCTGCTGTTAGCTCACCTTCATACAACACTTTTTGCTTCACGGAACTCCTCTTGTACAAACCTTTTTGATGTATTCCATCCGACATTGGCACATCCCCAAAAACACTCCAACTTTAGTAGGTTGCATTCTCTCCAACCTACCAGGCATGGCACGTACATTAGGTAACCCCCCACCAAAAAGTAAGTAGCCCAACCACTAGCTCTGAGAGCGATTGTGATGTGCCTATCACAACTCAGATGGACAAATGGGAGGTGTTTTCAAGCTTACATCCTATAGGGGTTGTCGACATCAGTGACCTAGGCATACTTGGGAAGCGTGATTTTGATCTTTCGCATAGTTGGCCACAAGCTACTATTAGTAACCACTTACATGAAACAGGGGAGATTTCATAGACATTTCTCGCTCAACCACCGAAATAGTTGCACCGTTCTTCCTACCTACTGTAAATAGTTGTACCTTATCACCAGAACAACAAGATGCATTACAAAGAATCTTAACCCATGCAAATGCACAACCACAAATTTCCCGTTATACATGATAATACAAGGAACAACTGCACTGGTAAATCACATTTGATCTAAGAAATTTCAAGGGCACTCCACTCATGCAGCAACCTCCATTCCAGCCTACTTACTCCTCCTAGCTCCAATAGGCCTAACAACATTCAACATTTCTGGCACAACAATACACACTGGGCTACACATACCTATAGTTTAACTTACTCCTCTTTGAGGCCAAACCCTCTCTACATTCCAGCAAACTATGGTAGATGTGGAATACATACTAATCAATGAAATGAGTTTTATCGGCCCAAAACTACTATCAAACATAAATAGCTGCCTATAGGAAGCATTTCTTGCCTGTAGATGCAATTTTTTTGGAGGGCGTTCTATTATTCTGGTTGGATACCTTGCCCAGTTACCTCTAATTAAATATACTCCCTTGTACATTCCAGGTACCTACGGGCATATGTTATGGTAAATTTTTAGGAATACAATCACGTTTATAGTTAACATCCACCAACAAGGAGCCACCCCTATAAACCACAATTTCCAAAGTCTACTACTAAATGTAAGAAACTCCCTTGCTATAGAGGATGACTAGAATCTACTAATGTCATGGACTCCTACAAATATCAGCCCTAGAAAACAAGCAACATTCCAAACCGCAACACACCTTTATGCTACAAACACATTAGTTACCATGCATAACAAATACATAATGCGGGCCCTCAACACGCCAATTGCTATAGCTATAGCTGAATAGTCACGACAAACCGATGCAGGGCAAAGCAGTAACACACAATTAGAGACTAACCTATTGCTCTGTGAAGGTGAACAAGTAATGTTGACAACAAATCTTTGGGTGCAAAGTGGTCTTGTAAATGGTGCACAAGGACAGGTTGTTACTATGTTATACGAGCAAGCAACCACACCCCCAAGCTTTCCTTTGTATGTCATAGTCGACTTCCCAAGCTACAAAGGCCCAACCTGGGACCCGGTGCATCCTACGTACATACCAGTCCCAGCCTATTACAAGAAGCAACCGCCGAAAGCTGCCCTTAAAAATGGCATGGGCCCTAACTATTCATAAATCCCAAGGACTGACACTTGATAAAGCTAGCATCGACATTGGCCACAGAGAATGACAAGGCCTAACCTTCACAGCCTTATCCCGAGTACGAGCCCTTACCGACCTCCGCATTTTCCTAGTGTTCTCATACACCCTTTACAAGCGCCTACATGAAGAACATCATGCTACATTCTCCTTAAAAGAAGAATTATACTTACAACACATCCTACCTCAGTTCCAACATAAGTACATACCCACCACGGAATTCACCTACTGTGTCGTTGGTACAATACTCCATCTAACCTTAACTTGTTTTTTTAAATTGACTACAACTATGCTCCACACATCAAATTACTATCTTTTTACATTTACCTAAAAAAAATGCCTCAAATTATGATAATCACTACAAATTTTGCTAACTAACACTCAAATTTCACTTGTAGGGCACTTTCAAATGGAAGACAACTTTTACACACTAGCTACCCGCACAAACACTGATGCCAACCTTTTGGAATGCCTACTATGTGAATATGTGGACTCTCAGTACCAAATGGCTGCAACGGTGGATGAAGCTACCATTACAAAGATGTACTCCACACAAAAGAAAATTGAAGAGGCACAACAAACGTTGCAACAAACAATTGTAGTTGTCCAAACTGCACAAAAGAAAATGAAAGAAAAAGCTTATAACGACATGTTTCAAAAACTCATAAATAAGGCATTCACTTCGTACCTTCTAAAAGGGCCCTAGAAAAAATAGCCTTCAGAAAACAGTGCCCCATAAAAAAAATCATTTCATCTTGTACATATTATACTTATGTTTAATCCTCAAACCCTATACATATCTACTCTTTTCAGTACCAACATAAATAAAGGTGTTTGGTTTTTTTTCTTGTATATCTGTTATAGAATGATTGATTCAATGTGGTTTATAAATAAAGTGTTGTTTCAAAGTAAATGATGTGTTATAATGTGCTTAATGATTGCTTACATGTTTTATTATTCAATTGAATCTCCACATTCCAAAGCATTCAACAATCTATTCAACTTCATCTATAGTTTTGGAGTCAATTGAAAAGTGGCATGGATAGTCATAGCATTGATAGTAGTTACGACACTTGTGCTACATGTTTCCTCTCTTTTTAAATCTTACACCCAATTGAGTATGGAAACCTTATAGCTAGGTATACAGATGATCATCATGGCTTTACAAGTCAAAGACATCAATCATTCCACAGTTCTAATTCAGGTATGTTGTTGTTCTTCCATTGTTTTCAGAGTTGCATTAAGACACTGCATTGTAAACTATTATTAGCTTTGCCAGATCAAGAAATGCAATACGACTTTTCCTCATGCCATTTCCTATAATTTGAGGCCTTGCTCAGCTTATAAGTATATACAACTGATTGATGATGACAAACAAAATCCCCCTCCTTAGCTCTTTGTTACAGAGTCAACACCGTATTTTGACAGCCTCCACGTATGCTTCAACTCGGAGAAAAGGAAATGTGGAATTTCAGCCCAATCATCTTACTACATGAGAAGGAGCCCAAATACTTACATCAAAAGTTGTTATTTCCTACATGTGTTACACTTCTCAGTTTTAAGTTATCATATGAATTAACTTCTCTCCTCTTTAATCTTAAAGATCCTTTTACTTCTTTCATAATTTTTATCATTCTCATTTAGTTTTTCTTGTAAACAACATTTTGATTGCATGGCATTTTGACCTTGTATCACAATACCTTTCTAACATATTGTGTACCCTCCCCCTTTTGCAGGTACTTTAAACATGACAACCACATTCAACACCGTAGCAAAGGCAAATTACAACAAATTGTACTTGCATACAATAGTTGTTATCTAAATGTGTCGAACAACAATGCACGGAAGCCACAACTATAGACAACACCACAATCTCTGCAATGTTGCATACCCAACAAGAACTACAACAAGCACAAATTGCACTACAACAAGCATCCATAGCCAGCGAAGACACCATCCACATTCTAAGGGAAAAAATTTACATACAGTTCTATAAATCCACCCCCTCCCCATAACAACAAAAAAACACCCCAAAAAAAAACTTGAACACCCCTACTGTACATACCCCAAACTATGTGGTTTCTTGTTTTCCTGTAACTTTTGTTTATTGATTAATGTCAATTTTTGGTGACATACAATTTTCCATATACTGCTCCATTTTAATTTATGAGTAAAGCATGTAGACTATTTATATTGAATTCAGTGTTTCATAGATTATGTTGTGTAAAATTCCTTTCTCATATCCTCAGATTACTGTCAGAATTTCACTTCGATCAAATGATTTTAAGAAGTTTACTTGTATTAGTATAAGTCCTGGACTAGAAGTTGGGTATAATATAGCTTTATATAAACATGAAATTAAAATGGTTTATTTCCTTTGTATGATAGTTAAAGAATTACAATTGCAAGAAAAAAATAAAATAAATACCACTGATGTGTTTACAAGGTTCGGTGAACAAAAGCCTACATCCCCGGGTCGTATTACGATCGTTCCATTATTTATAATAGTTGCAAGAAACACGTGATCAAATGCAAATTACAACAATAATGAAACTTTAAACCTTTCTCAGTGTTATCCCTACTCTGTTATGTAAAATCAGACCTCCATTGGCCTCTAATTTGGCATTGTAATGGTCAAAATAGCACGTTGCCTTTGCACTGAATAACAAAGTTAAAATTTTGTCCCTGTATAAATAAAATGGAGCCCATTTTATACTACTTTAAACCCCGTGTGCAATGGTAATGTTCCTATCCTTTTAGCTGATCGTGCAAGGTTCGAGGCCTTATATAATAATGTGTACATGAATAACATTTGTAATATTGATGTTTAATTTGCAACTAAAACAATTCTTGAGAAAAATACTATTTTCCTCGTGTGTTAGGGGCCATTTTGAGGTCAACCTCGGAAGGTTTATTTCTTTACCCTTTTTTGGATCATTTTGAGAGTTTTGATAGTGATTTTTGAAGGTATGTTCTATTATTTACTATATTATATAGTTAATAATATTACAAATGTGAATAATGGTAACAATAGTGGTTTGGGGCACGTAATCTACAATCTTGATAAATTTTCCAATTTTCCTTGATTGTTAGGAGCCTTAGGGCTATGTCCTATGGAGGTGTTTGCACTCTTAAAATAATCTGGTGATAGGTCCCCTGAAGTTTTGTAGAACCTGGAAAATAACCAAGCTTACCCTATAAAATAGGAGCCTTAGATCACTAATTTTTTAGATATTGTCCAGGAGGAGAGGTTGGATGTCTCCCCTATTATTAAGGGTATTTTGAATTTTCTACTCATGTGATACCCTGCTTCTGTCACCATCAACTGGGGAGAAAACTAACATCATCTACTTCCATCATCTTTGACTGCCATGTTGGGTTAATGCTTTCCAGTAGGGTTGTTACTTTTGGTATTCCATCCTAGAGAATGACTACTAGCTTCTCGCATGCATGTAGCCCTACTATAATTGTCTGAACCAATGTATTAAAGCTAGAATTTATAGGCCCATGTGCATATTCTTTGGTAAATACAGACCAAGTTTGCTTGATATTTTCCTTGTCTAATGGAAAACATGTTCATTTAGGTGTTATTTTGTTGGCAAACAACCTATGATTATATTCAGTTGTCACTTCAATCAGTAACTAATTTCATTTTCCCAATGCAAAATGTTATTTTGGACTAATGAAATAGGTTTCTATATACATTTAGTTAGCTGCATTGGCTATTTGCCTGAATATTGATGATAGTGATTCCCCAATGCAAGCATTTGGCCACACCAAAAGTATGTCCAATGATTGATTTAATGGGTTTGCCACTCTTGGTGATGGAATTATTCTTGTAGAAGTTGTAGATTTCTTTTCATGGAAGTACATCACTGATTCACCTATGTCCAATGGTTTGATGAATTTTGTTGTCTCGCAGCAATTTTAAAGTCTTTTGACTACAATGCATATTTGTTCATAGATTTGATGTGTTTAGATTCCTTGTACTAGGTAGCTTTATTGCAAATGGGTTATACCACCAAACTTATTACTTGGGCAAAGAACGTAGAAAACAAGCTCTTCCCCTGATGAAGAGGGGCCCTTATCACTTCCAAGAGATCTACCACCCTCGTAAAAACATGTAACCATAACAAAAGAAATAGACAAACCACAAGATACCACAATACGAACCCCAAAAAAGAGGCAATTTTTGTTATCATTTTTGTAGTCATGTGACATCATAAATGTGAAATAGGATCATGTCTTATGGATCCTTCATGTTAATAGGCTTCTGATAGGGTATTTCTCTAGATCAATTGAGTAGAATCAGTTCTACATTTTATGTGTAGGTTAGTTTACCCTTGTTGCAATATATAACTACAGATTGATCTCTCTGGTACAGTTAGGTTTGCGGTTTATGAAATATTCTATCTCACCCAATTTGTGTTATTATCCTTAACTATTAATGAATTGTTGGAGCTTTTATTTATTTTTTTGATTCAGGGCATATATTTGATGCTACAGACATCCAACTTGCTGGCAGAAAATCAATGCTTCTTAAAGTTTTAAATTCGTGACAATTACATGCAAGATCGGTGACCTATATATTGAAATCAAAACTCAAGAAAGTGAGATTTGATTGGAAAAACATGTAAAAAACACATAAAAGATCTTGTTAAAAATGTTTGTAAAGGGATAATAACTGGCTAGAGCAGTTAGCTGCATATGAGTAATTTATCAATGCAACTTATTGATTCAAAGGTTGACTTAGTGACATTGACACCAAAATTATCAATGCATAAAATAGCTCTTTCAAATCCCAAATAATACAAACAACTTCATAGTGGTTGGTAGGAAATATTTATATTTGCGTAGGGCAGCTCTGTATATAATTCTTATAAATAAAATTTTATTTAGTTTAAGAAGTTGATAGGTGGCGTTGGTCTTGTATTAGAATTAATAGTTAAAAACTATTTAATATTCATCAATCTTCACACTACAATTTTGATTATCTAATCTTCCATTTGTTGGGAGGCTATAAATATACATTCAAACTCAATCAAAAATGTAAAAAAATTTGTAGACAAGCTTTAGCAAGGCAACCAGAAGAGTTACTACATTCACTACCATTGCTGAAAAAATGTTCTTGACAACCCTTTGTTTGATCTCCCAAAGTCAACCTATCAAATCCAAACAATAGATGGCTGCACTTGGTACCTCTTTCAGCTTCACTGTCACTACTGGTCTCACTACAACTATCTCTATAATAGTCACAATCACCTACTTCACTCTCAAATCCACAGTGTCTACAAACAACTTATCTTGGTCAGTAAAAAATAGGCATTGAATCTTACTGTCCAAAAGACTTCCATAAATAGAATGTCCATTTGAAAATTCATAGAAAACATTTTAAAATTAAATTTAAAATAGATTGATTTCATAAATCATATTTAAATTCACTAAAATCAATGACATTAAAGAGAAAAACCAGCCAAAAGGATACCTCTTCCCAATCGTAGGTTTAGAAGAAACTGTATATAGTTGAATAGCAGAAAGGAAAGGTATGTAGTATTGAACAATAGAGTTACTCCCATTCAACACCAATGGTACTCCGGATAAGACCACAAACATGCATTAAGTAGTTCCTAACAAAGAAATTGTAGGGGGGAGGAAAAAGCCATCCAATATTTTTTTATGCTTTTAAGTAAAGGGAAAACTAAAAGACACAAGAATGGAAAATTAAGGTTGAGGAAAACAAAAAAAATCACAACAATCAAAATGATTTCAATAATCCTTGATCCAGAAGGGGAGAGGAAGGGACAATTTAAGGTTGACGCAAAGAGTGGATGATAAATATGTTTCAGCCAAAAACACCAGCCATGAATTCTAAGTATAATAGATTTATACGCTTCAATTTTATCCTTATAAGCCTCAAAATTGCCACATGATTTGTCTTCAAAAATGAAAAAACACATTTATAAGATCACTTTACTTACAAAAACTCAAAAAAATCCTAGGCATAAATAAAATAACAAAAAAACATTACAAATAATTTAAAAATCCTAGACATTCAGCATATAAAGAAAAGTTGATGCATATCAATAATTTACTAAATTACATAAAAAATGAACCTTGCCATTTTATGCACTTGATGAATTCAGTAAGATTGAAGTCAATTAACAATGAAATCACTCTCATTTGAATAAAGAAGCTACACTCACATCACAAACAAACAATCGTATCAAAAAAAATAATTTTTTTACTATAATGAAAGAATTTATACACCAATTGCTGCAGGATATTTAGGATTTATTTTAACTCCCACATGTTTAATTTTCTACTGCAACTAGTCATAAACTTCTTTATACCACTTTAAAAAATGTTGACCTTTACTACATGGCTGTTCATAATCATTAGATCCCTTCAGTTCAAACATAAACCATTCAGTCTTTTCAATCTATGCCTCTAATACATTGGAAAAAATTGTACCCACACACAACAACTACTACCTGAATATGTACAAGAACAATACATGGAAGGAACACATGTGGACACCGATGCAATTGCTTTACCTCTCAAGCAGAGTAATTATATACATGTTTTCTACCTACCAAACAAAGGAAAAGTTTGACGCATTTAAATGATTTCAGCATTACACGTGCCCAGTTATTAATTTACCAAGTTATATTGATCTGTGTTAAACGCTGACTATAAGACCTTCTCTTTAATTTTGTAGTGTATAATTGATTTCAAAACAACAACTTAATTAATTGATAAAAATAATTTAAAAACAAAAAAACAAAAAACAATTTACTATAGGCATTACGCACCATAAATTAATTGATATTATAAAACACTCCAACCACACATTCTAAAATTTCAAACTGAAATTACTTTGCAACTCACGGCATAATGCGGAGATAGTTTGCAGCAATGATACCCTCAATAGTTCACTAGAGAGTATAATCATTGTAGATGGAAAATGAGAATAGAAATTTGTTTTCATGAAAGAAATGATCTAACATTGTAAAAATGAGCTATGTTGTCCTTTCCTTAGGCTAGATTATTTAAACTAATTCAAGATATAATCTCCTCACTAAAATTGGTTAAGGTAAATAAGGCTTGGTTAATATCTCATATAAAATCATGCCTCCCTTTCACTAGCATACCAATACTTAAGAATGTGACATTGTTTCTTCCTCTAGTATATCTTTCACAATATTCAAATTGCCACATTGCATCTTGTGAACATTAATTGGTGAGTTAGGAATAAACATAAAAAAGGTATTCCTTTCCATGACATCTTTGAAGGTGTAGAGGCTATCCAAAAAAAAATACAAAAATCAAAATAAAATGTGGTCATCACCACCTTGAGTGGGTCTAAGGTGAGAATGAAATGACATTCAACATTTTTTTTTCACAATCATCATGATCATTACCCATAATCAAGATTGTTAATTAAAATGTTTAAGAGGAATTCAAACTAGATAATATGTGTAGAGTATTGAAAAACAATTTTTTTGAATATAACCTCATATAGGAACGACACTTTTGTACTTCAAAAATTCTTACAATTTTCCCTTACAATAAGTTTCTGGATTTAACATTGTGAACATTACAAATGCAAGACCAAACCTGCATGGTGGAAGTATTCTCTACCCGAACATCTAACAATCAATTTTCATATAGACCCGGTTATGGAATCTACCCCACAAGTTGAATCACCAACCATGGATGGGTCTCCGAACAATACAGAGAAGTTACCTCCATATTCTTCTTTCAAGGTATCTTATTTAGTGATCAATTGTACTTTGACCCTCCTCCTTGCAGGTCACATCCCTATCAAATCACTTGAAGTCGTTCTTCTGATTTCAGTGGAAGAAGGAAATAAGGAATATATGGTGGTAGATAGAAAAAATAAGGGATACACCAAATCTAAATCCCCCATTGTCCCGAACAAGGCATGAATCTTGTCCTTTTATTCGATCTCATTCCTAAATCTACGTTGTTGGCCTACTATTTTTTGTTGGGCAGCTGATGTTACGATGTTGTTTATTAGTTATTAGTGAGTCTTTTTGGTAGATTATCTTTTGTTGTTGGTCTTATTGGCTATATCTTGATTTTGATCACTTTTTGTAATGCTAATATACTAAAATCTGGCTTTTGATCCTTGATGTACAAGGGTATAGTCCCTTTCAAAAAACAATTTTCCAATAATAAAAAAAATCTGGATTAAGTCTGTACCTCCAATATTCCAAAATACTAATATTGTGGGGAAATATTGATGTACATGTGAATCTCATTAACTAATTTTTTGAGGGCAGTAAAGTTTGTGATGACTAAAATTTATTTTATATTTCCTTGTGAAAAATCAAAATGTTTAATTGTTTAACATTTCTTAAGACATATTAATCATTCTAAAATGTTTTGAATGACTATATTATCAGTAGAGAATATAATACACATTATAATGTCACAATATTATCAATTTAATCTTTAGACATCACCTTTAGTGTGGTTGTGTTTTCTATGAGCTTAATGTATGAGCTAGGTTATTAAAAGTGATTTCCATGTGTTGAGTACATGAGATGGATCGTGTTAATTGATCCATGTGTGTTATGAATATTTTCAATTATAAGGAAAGTTCAAAGCTATGCAAATAATTTATTTTATTAAATAGTATTTTATTTTGTTGCACTACAAGATATAAAGAAAGTTCTATTTATTTGTAATAGTAGTCCCACCATTAGTATTACATGTGTAACACCCTGAACTGTTGTTACTTTCTCCTTTGTATTCAAGTGTTGATATGTGATTTTCCCGTATGAGGATATGCTCTTTTGATTTTGGGAAGTCATGCTTGATTAGGTTATGTATTTTCTCGCTCTTGAGATCTTTGATTGAACTAGAATATGTTTGGATTCATTTTCTTCCATTTCTCGCATATTAGTGCAATCTAATTTATGGAAGATTGTAAACCTACCTATCTATATGACTCATCCTTGGATCAATTACATTGATCCAGGAATATTTTAAATATTTTTGGAAATAACCTGGACCTTAAGCCAGGTAAGGAATGCGAGTGTCCTATCTAAAGTTATTTTATTGGATGTAAATCCAGAATTTGATCTGGAAACATCTTATTCAGTTTGAATTCTTGAATGATGATTTTATCCTAATCTAAGTGGACCTAAGAGGGAATCTGAAAGGTTATTAGTTTTAAATCTAAACTATAACCTATTGTTGCAAAGGTTGGTTAATCTAACCTAGTCCTAAACTATGTATTTGATATTACCTAAGGGTTATCTAAACCTAATGCTAAGGTAAGTGGCTAATGTTATATCCTAAGGTGATTAAAATTAAACTTACCTATGATCTAACCTAAGTCACTAACCTATCCTAAACTAGTGCTATGAATGGGAACCTAAGGGGTCGCAAGTTTTGGGTGGTGGTTCCTATGGCATTTAAGGCAGGGATAAGGATGAGAGGATAGGGAGTACTACCAAGGTTAGCGGAGGTTAATTTGGATGGTAAAGGCTTACATGGAAGCATCTCTAAAAATGGAAACTCTTGTTTATGTTAACATGGAGCTTGCCAACTTTGGCGAGCGGTGGCAATGGAAAATAGGAGGGAGAAATGAATTTTATGCAATTAATTTGCATGGGTCCTCGAGCCACACCGCTTTGGGAGACATGCAAAGGAATTTTGTTTGGTTGTTTCATTTTTTATGCTTTCCATTTTTCGCTCTGCATGAGCACTAGTTTTTCGAACCAGCAGTTTACTCTTCGTTGCATGGCAATTTTGAAAGTTTCAAACCTACTCCCGTGTCATGGGGAATATATAAGACATGGAGAAAGCAATATTTTGTGGTTGAATATTTCGTGGAAAAATGGTTGAATCTTTTGTGGAAAAAGAGAGAAAGGGTGGGCTCATCGAAAGGTTTTCATCGACTTTTTGGTGACACTATCAGCATGATAGGCCCTAACTGTTAAAATCTTGCTTTCCATTAAATGTTTTCATTATACAAGCTTTGTTCTGATGATTTATTTACATTTTTGCTTGACTGGTAAAAATGATTTGTGGGCTTTGTGTGAACTTGGATTTTTGGGTTAAATCTAGAGTTTTACTTGATGACTGTGGGAACTTGTTTGCATTATATTCCATTCTTGGTGGGTATGTGAACATTTAAGCAAATCTGGAAACTGCATAGGGTTTTAATGGTTGAAATTGATTATTGATTTTGATTTCTTTAGAAACCTCTGTTATGGAAGTAGATCTATGTGTTCTCATAAATTTGGAAGTATAAATAATTGCTCCTTTTAAATTTATAAGATCATATGAAATGGGTTGAGTCTATTTGAATCAAAAACTTGTTGGGAAAACAAAATAGTGTTGTTTACATATACTTGCTTATTGCATTCACGTTTTCATTTTGTATTTATTTGGTTTGCGATTTAATTCGTGAACGGTTTGTGGGTATTACCCTGTGAACCTTGACTGTTATAAGATGTGTGTGTTGGAAACAATGTGTTGGTTTTAATCTGTATCTCCTCTTGTGAAGGGGTTTGATTGCTTCTCAAGTTCGCAAGTACTGCGAGTAATACAGTTATGGTTTGTTGTTTTGCCATGAGAACTCTGACTGTTAAAATGTTCATATTCAAAGAAATTTTTATACGATTTCATCTGTATTTTATCCTTGTGAAAGGCCTTTACTATTTTAAAATAAATAGGTTCTTTAGGGAAGCCAATGTATGCTTTAGTGTCTTTCTCTTATGGGTAACACAGATTAATTTTATTAAGACTAGCATGAATTGTTTAAAAAATAGTCTTTTTTTGGGTTCGTGTTTCTCTCTGCGAAGACTTAGTTGATGGTGTGAAGTACTTAAACAATGTATTGTTATTACGGATAGAAAAGACTATGACTTGTATGCTTTTGGACATGATTGGGAATTTAGTTCTTGAGGCCATGTTAACATTTTTGGAAATTCCTTTCGAGCCAACTTTAAAAATCGTTAAGTTTAACGATGAAAAGTTTATTGTGATCTATTTGGTGTAGGAATTAGGGTTGCGATGTTTACATGCAACTGAAGATCCATTTATTCTGGACTGTTCATGTATAATTCATTACTATGATATAAGTATTATGGCTCATGGGTATTATTGAATCTATATTGCGAATATGATTAATAGTATTGTATATGCATTATCATTTTGCATTTTATAATGAAATGGTAACTTGTTGTTGCTTTGGTTCATTTGATTCAGTCCTTGAATATTTGACAAACGTGGGAAATGAGAAATTACCCTAACCTAATTTTAAACTCGAATGATTCGAGTGTCTGATGAAGTTTAGACTGTTTCTTTTGGTTCCGGATTATAGTCAAAATTATAATCGGGTCATAACATGCTTGGCTAAATGTTGATCTCGACTATTATTGAATGAATAGTTTATAGATCCCACAGGGATCTAATGGTATCCAACAATATGGCTCTACCTGAACCGAACTATCGAGAGTTGAGTGTACGTAAGTGCTAGAAACATATTCTTCTTCCTTGATTAGATTTATTAAATGGTTATTAATTGTTGGAAATTGGATTTCATTCTACACTTGGTTACAACAGTGTTTTGGCCATCTCTAATTTATCTATGAGTTGAAAAGGAGAGTTTGGAAAGGACTTTAAAAGAAAGAAAATTTTATTGTTCTCTTCTTGAATGTGAATATACTCTTTCTTAGAATTAATTAAGGAACTCAAATAGAAAATTTATGGGATGGAAAACTATTTTATATTAGGATGTGGGATCCTAACCTAAAAGACTATTTTCTTTTTAAAGTAGTATTAAAATCTTGTTTTAGACTTCCTGTTTGTTATCCTATTTACAATGGAATTCAGTATTTATTGCCTTGCATATTTTTCATTGATTAAAATCAACTAGAATGAGGTAGATGATTGATTGATAGGAAAATTACAAGTGGCAAGTTAATCCATTCCTTCGCTTGAATTATTTTTGTATGAACTTGTTTGGATGGATACTTCAAATGGTTTAGTGTTTAAATAGAAGGTGATCAAATCATGATATATACGATTTCAGATTTTTGGATGATTAGGTACTTATCAAATAGAATGTTTCCTTCTCAATTTCTTGCAAGAAATGAGATGAATCATCCGAAATAGATTAATTTGAAATTACTTCTGTACTTAAATTATGATATGAAATTGTATTATAATTGTTAGGAAGAAAACTTAGAGTTATGTTATGATTTTGGATTGTGAAGGTAATTGTTGAAATCAATTATACTTTAAATTTTAGGGAAAGTAATATAAAATATTCTTTTGTCCATTTGTTTTAACAAAGGTACTATTTCTCTTTATATTGACATCACTTTAAGCTTAGGATGTATGAAGTAATTATTGTCATTATAACAGGGTTGTTTAATTAAAACAATTAGTGGAATGTGATTGTTTTAAGGATTAGTGCTTATCATGCTCAGGTCATTGAACTGACCCATGCTAGCAATTTTTACAGATGGACTTCGTAAGTGGTAAAGGAAGGAAAAATCTTATTTGATGCATTGACTGCTCTAAGTTGGTTCTTACGAAGAATTCTAATTTGATTTCTAGATTGTATTGTGAAAAGAAAAGTTATCTCTTTTGTTGATGGCTATTGTCTTAAGGTATGCCTGATGTGCATAAGTTGTACTTGTATGGATTTGGAAATGAATGAAATAGTGAGAAATTTAGTTATAAGGATTGTGTAACTTATCTTGTTTGGGATGATCTTCTTATTATCTATTTGAATGAGTATGCATTCTTTCTTATTGATATTCAATGGAGCATAGATGAATTTCTTAAGTAAGCCATAGCTGATTAAGTGGTTGAATACTACATTCTTGATTAGTGATTAATTATAACTTATGATGTGACTTAAAACAATAATAAAAATCACTGCAACATAAGGAACATTGAAGGTGGGTTAAACCCTAAAATGTAACTATAAGAAGAAGAGGACTTTCCTCTCTTGTAATGCACTAATTATAAAAAGGAATATATAATTTTAAATCACTAGACTTAATGGTATTAAGTCTGATATGTTTCAGCCTAATAGGTTGTTACACTTCCTTCGTTGGATAAGTTATTTTAAAATAATGAAACATAAGCAGTTGTTGTCCTGTTTTTGGATAAAAGGTTGTTAGGTCCCAACCGACAACCTAGAAGTAACCCTAAGTTAATTAAGATCTTTTGTAAAACTAAACCCTAAATGCAAAAAGGTAACTTAGAAGAGTGTTGGACTAGAGGTTGGGTGGGCTGCCAAATTATGTAGTCTTTTAACCCAATTATAACTTAACGTAAGTAAATTCTTGGAGGCATGTACATATTTTTGAGGTTGTTTTGTAGGATGTTGACACACGTCAACTGCAAGGTTGTACCTTCGAGAAGAGTAGGATCTTCTCAAGGATACAACAATGCAGATGACATGTGGCAACACCCTTCTACATTGATCGTTAAGATTTACACACCTTGAACTTGATCAAGATTTCTCTCCAGATCGATTAGTACCATAATATGGTTATGAGGAAACCCTTTGAGACTTAGGATGCCTTGTCACATGGGGTTAACTTTGTTGACCCAAAGATGCCAATTTACCCTTAGTCTTTAAGAGTCTCTTGATATCATGGCCTATGATGTTAATCCAAACTAGAGTGAAACCTTGGGTCAAGGGAACTGACAAAAGTCAATATAAGACATTCTATTTATCAATAGAGTGGGGTGAAGGACGTATTCCGGATTGACGAATATCGTCAAGGAATAAGTAATATGAACAGTATGTTACAAATCTTTGGCCAAAGTATTAGAAGGTGTTGATTGTGTTGTCCTATGTCACCTAGTCTAAGGATCGAGATGATGATGAATAATGGTAACAATTATTCGATAGGTTCCTTGGATAGATCACTCGTAACCCGGAATAGGGTAAGAGAACCAAGATTATGAAGTATTCGTAGAAATACTCCAAGCTCAATGTTACACATGAATAGATCGGTAGTTCACCGAGTCATGAAATGAATATATCGCTGGTACATCGAGTCATTACAAATGCATATGGTTATCTATTATAAGAATGATTGTTGTGAGAAGTGTGTTCTAAATTATGTATTTAGAACAGAGAACATTTATTCTCGCAAAAAAAAAAATCCTTGTTCTAAAGTCTTAAAATGGGAATGTTACATCTTGGTATCGTAGTCAAGCTTGTAGCTCTTTGACCTATTGTGTCCATAATCGATAAAAAACTTGGATTTTATTGAAACAGAAAATGGTTAGAACAAGGGGAAACATTGCAAATAATGCTTCACCTTATGAAGGAGTAGCAACATCCTAAAAACTTGATGAGATCCTTGCTTCCTTGTTGGACACAAGAGATCGTTTGATCACTTACTTCAACAAAGAAGTGATGGGAAATGAGGAGGAAGAATAAGTTGGTAACAACAATTAGCCACCTCCCGAGGACATCCTTGATATAGGTGTTAGTAATAACAATGGTAATGTACCCGCCAAACCGTAAAAAAAAAGGCTAGGCCGGGCAATGAACTCACTAATGATATAAAAAGGATAAGTCCACCTAAATTTTACACAAGACCACATTAGGAGATGGAGTTGAGAATTGGCTCAAAAAATGGAGAAGTACTTTGCAATAAGAAACTTCTCGAGGAAATGACATCACCAATCCGGCACTATGATAATTCTTCACCGAGAACTCCTCATGCTATGATTATTTACTAATGCACAGCCTTTAGTTTGGTGGATGTAATATGGAAACAAAACAACAACCGAACACAAGAATACCATCGACTATGATAAGACGGAATGATGACAAATCTGAAATATCAAAGTAAATTATAATATTAACATGAAATTGTTACAATCTCACCCATGAGGTACTTCAACAAGACTATGGGAGAAACTTTACAATTACACCTCTTGATGGCTTCTTCAACACACCTTTAACTGATGGCTTCCTTTACACACTTCCTACAATATTTCTCACTACTTCTTTCTATGCTAAATGAGGGGGGTGGCCTCTCTATTTATAGAACTTCCAGGCTTATCCATCCTATCTCTAAGATAAGATAAGAAATCCACTCGATGAATCATATTCCATACCTTAACTCTTATCTGTACATGTAAGCTTATCTCTTAAGATAAGATAAACCTTATCATTTTACATGGGTTCCACATTTTTAGACTTTTTACAAATAAAATACACAAAATATTTATGACCTCACTCCTTGTCCTTATTACCAATATAATATTTCTAATTCCTAATCATGTAGACCCTACTTCTCTAATTACCCAAACTTTGACATTTTAACATTACCGGACCACTTACGACAAATATTTACTTTTTACAACATTCCTATTGTACTTTGACTGTTACCATACTCCACATTATTGGCGACACCGTTATCTTCTATCAGACGCTACTACTAATTATACTTAACAACATCCTATTCCTAATACATACATTAATGAAATAGAAATTATGGAGGAAAATTTTAGTGTCGACATCTTCCCCCTTCCTAGCTTCTACTCCGTCCTCGGAGTAGACTATTCTGGTGCTTGGAAAATCTTCAACTTGTCGTGGTTGACCCATTTCGTAATGGGAGTGCCATCCAATTCCTCCAGTCGGTACATACCATTTTCATGCACAGCTGCTATTTTGTAGGGCCCCATCCATTTTGAAAGAAATTTTCTCTGCTTTTTTTTGTATCTCGAATCATATACTAGGACCAAGTCATTCACATGAAATGGAGACCATCGGATCTTTTGATCAAAGTATTCCTTCTCGCTTCATTTTCTTCTTATGGCTTGTATCCTTTGCTATTTCCCTCATTTCCTCTAGCAAATGAAGATGTACTAACCTTTCTTTTACTCGAATCACTTTCATCCATCCTTTCATTTTTCATAACTCTCACAAAGGGGAATATCAAACTCATTAGGAAGAATCGGATCAATGCCATAGGCCAACCGAAATGGGGAGTATCCTGTTGCTGACTTTGATGTTGCCCTATATGCCCACAATGCCGCATGAATCCTTTTATCCCATTTATGTACCGCAAGGCCGCATCTTTTGCTAGAATTTGACACAACACAAAATTTGTTCGTTCCACCTGTCCATTTGTGCTTGGCTTGTATGTTGTTGCCTTCCTGTGCTTAATAGAAAACTTATTGACTAGGGCTTCTACCACCTCATTAATGAAGTGGCTTCCTTGATCTATTACAATTTCTAATGGACAACCAAATCTGGTGACAATGCGTTCATATATGAACCTTGCCACTTCATCCATGGAAGCTATTTTCAATGGCCTAGCTTCAACCCACTTGGTTAAATAATCATGGAAACTACAATATACTTATTTTGGCATGATGTAGTTGGAAGTGGACCTACAATGTCTATTCCCCACTTTTCAAAGGGACCAAGGGGAAGAATAGGACATAATGGAGCTGATGAAGTCTTACGGTTACCATGTGTTTGAAAAATATCACATGTCTTACAATAATTATAACAATCTTTAAAAAGAGTGGGCCAATGATAGCCTGCATCCAAGATCCTTCTTGCTGTAAGTTGTCCAAATAAGTGCCCTCCACATGTACCATTGTGGAATTCTTCTAGCATTTCCTTCCCTTGATCACGTCCATCGCCCTCTTGACTCGTCCATTAGGTCCTATTCGAAATAATACTCCATGCGTAATAAAATATGGACGATCGGCTTGAGTAATCCTTCTCTTAGTCTTTTTACATTAGCACCATCAAGAAACTTGAATTCATTCGTATAATTCTAAATATCTATGTATTCACTAGGGATTGTGTCAAGGGAGAACAATGCTTTGCAGATCGGGGAAATCATCATCATCACAAGATGATCCTAAACCATCATAGGCTCGAGAGAGTGCATCTGCATTGACATGCTTCTTTCCTAGCCTATCTATAATGTCAAATTCAAATTCTTGTAGCAAAATTATCCATCTTGCTATCCTCCCTAATGGGTTAGGCTTATTGACAATATATTTTAGAGCCCGATGATCTTACAACTAGAAACTTTTTCCCTAGCAAGTAATTTCTAAACTTCTTTACAAAGAAAAATGATGATAGCCAGAGCCTCTTTTTTTCGCCATTACAAGATAATTTACCTCAAAGACTTTGCTCATTTGTCTGCTCCCAAAGTAAATTGGATGTTCATTCCCATTTTCATCCTTTTGGCTCAAAGTACTTCCTAGTGCTGCATCTAAGGCATCAGTGTACACAATGAATGGCTTGATCCAATCTGGATTCTTCAAAACGGGTGAAGACACCAGGGCTTCCTTCAATTGTTCAAAAGCTTCATGCGCCTTATTTCCTGGTTCATAAGTAACATCCTTCTTCAAGAATCAAGTTAGTGGTCAGCAAATCTTTGAGAAATTCTTGATGAACCTTCTATAGTAACCCACATGGCCTAAAAATGATCTCAACTTACTTCTATTAAGAGGAAATGGTAAATCTTTGATTTTTAAAACTTTATCAGATCGCACCAATACCATCTCTCGGATACAACATGCCCTAACAAAACACCTTTAGAACATCCAAAGACACACTTTGTAGGGTTTAGTGAGGCTTGTGCTTCATCTAACCTTTGAAATGCTATCTCCATTTGGTGCAGGTGGTCCAACTTGTTCCCATAGATGCAAAAATCATCCAGAAATACTCTGATGAAGGTCCCAATGTAGGGTTCGAACACCCTATTCATCAAACGCTGGAATGTTGCTGGAGCATTACACAATCCAAAAGGCATAACTCTATAGGAAAACGTTCCCCAAGGAGTGGTGAACGTGGTCTTTAGCTGATCTTTCTCTGCTATACGAACTTGTTTGTAGCCATTATATCCATTAGTAAAACTATAGCACTCCTGGCCAGCTACTTCGTCCAAGATCTGATCTGAAAATGGAAGAGGGTAATGATCCTTCTTTGTTGCCTTATTGAGCTTCCCGTAATCAACACAAATGCGTAGCTTCCCATTTTTTTTATTGAAATCACAATGGGAGAAACCCATTCTCAATTCTCCACAAAGAAATATGAATCCCGCATCAAGTAACTTATCTATTTCTTCTTTTACGCTTGGACAAATTAGGATTCATTCTATATGGCATTTGCTCTATGGGCTTAGCACCATCTACCACTTTACTCAATAGAATGTTCTACCCAACTTACTTGATGGAGTTCCTTGTAATCAAAAGTGAATAGGTGTATGTACCTTCGAAAGAGCTGGAGGTAGGATTCCTTCTCACTCTCCATCACAGATCACCAATCTTTATTTGTTGGAGACGATCATCAACTTCTTCTTCAAATAATTTTATGGGGTCATGAGTTGGTGTGACTGGAAGGATATCCATGACTGAAACATCCACCTCACTTTCTTCATCTTCAGTGTCAACTTCACTCGGTACTAGAGTAATCGAGGATGTCCAATCATCGCTTTCATCACTTGAATCCACAGTTCTACGCTTTATGATGTCGAGGATCACATTTATCTTCACCCTCTCTCTACCACATCCAAGTGTCATGAAACCTTCATTCCAAAGTAGTTTCTTGCATGAACTCTCCTTAGCCATGGTCTTCCCAAAGAGCATTGGGTACGCAATAGTACCATTTTTCATCACCTGAAAGTCTACCACACATACAACACCCATAATAGATATTGCCACATTTGAAACTACACCTTCTGGTTTAGTTTTTCCTTTATTTAATGACCTTAACATAAGTGTTGAAGGGCGATCAATTTTTAAACCCAACATATTCATTACAGACTCGGTCATTACATTAACTACAGCACCTCCATCAACTAAGACATCATGAATTGAAATACCATTACATAATACCTCAGCTTGTAGAGCATAGGGATCTCGCCTCGCCTCCAAAACAAGGACCTCAACCTCCTTCCTTCTTCGAGCATTGAGTCCACCTCACAACTCCCGCCTCTTCTCGTAAGACATAGCCAAGAGTTGACCATATGTAATATTTGCAGCCTTTGGATAGATCCTCCAAGATGGAGTATGGTCCTTGCCCCCGTGAAATAAGAAAATCCCGCACACCCAACTTTCTTCTCCTATGTTTCTTACTAGTTTCTTCTTTCATCTTCTTAGGATCATTTCCATCTTGATTATCTTTTTCTTTCTTTTTTTTTGTTACAAACACATCTACTTCATTATTTCTCGCTCTTATCTACTACATCAAAAGAATTCACAGTGCTTTTCCTTTATCATTATCTCCTTTACCGATGTAGAAGCTCTATCCTGACAATTATACTTATAATGACCCTTTTATAACAACCATAACAAAAAAATTCAGAAATATTTCTTTTTGACCTCTATCTCCTCCCCGAGAACTAAATTCCTTTCCTCAAGAAGATTAATAGTTAATCGACCCATCTTTTTGAGCAGATCTTCATACTCGGTAGATGTACTAGGAGAAATATTTGTGCTCACCGGGAGTGGTTGTGGATTCTGACCAAAGGTGCTGGTGTAGGCTCTACTTTAGCAATAATTTCTTTGGGCTCCTCTTCCATGCTTTCTTCTTGCCTTCTTCGCAATCTCCTTTGCTTGTTCAATGGTAGTCGGGCTATCATACTTCACTCGTTGTCTAATCTCTGGCTTCATCCCAAGAATGAAGTGCTTACAGAGGAGATTATCCATGCCATTCATCAACCCATCCGCTAGTCCTTCCTTCCGGATCTAGGCATCGAGCTTCCTCCTTAGCTCTAGAACACGAGCATGATAATCCCTTATCTTCTCCTTCTCTCCTTGGGATAGCTTTGTGATCTCGATCATGAGATCCGGATATTTCGTTGCTCACCAAATTCTTCAAGAAAACTTTCAGCTTAATAAATCCCATGAATTTTTCACATTATCACCTAGTGTTTCAAACCACCTAAGTGTTGAACCATCCAAAAAGGTAGGAAAAAATTCAGTCCATTGTTCCCTTCTTATAAGGCCATTACAAATACAAGATCGCTTAAACTCTTGAATGAAAGAAGAAGCATCTTCATTAGATTGAGCTGAAAAAATAGGAATCTTTCCCATTTTCAAAAGTAACCACCGTGAAATACCAACTCACAAGTACAATCAACAAGACTTATGTGCACAAATAATTGGAATCACTATAGAAATGACCACGGTAAACTATGGTAAAACTTGACTTACTGCGGTAAAAACTGACTTTACTGTGGTAAACACTATTCACGGTAAAAAGTGAAGTTACTACGGTAAATACTATTCACGGTAAAAAGTGACTTTATCATGTAAACACTATTCCCAAAGAAAATGACTTTACCATAGTAACTATTATTCATGGCAAAAATGACTTTACCATGGTAACTACTATGCACAAAAAAACAAGGCTACCCTCCAATTGATTTTTGACTAAGTGGGAATATCTCTCCAGAAAATCCACCAACGAGGAATGGTCCCGACAACGGAACCAAAATGTCATCACCAATCCGGCACTATGATAATTCTTCACCGGGAACTCCTCGTGCTATGATTATTTACTAATGCACAGTGTTTAGTTTGGTGGATGTAATCTGAAAACAAAACAACAACCAAACACAAGAATACCATCGACTATGATAAGACGGAATGATGACAAATCTGAAATATCAAAGTAAATTATAATATTAACATGAAATTGTTACAATCTCACCCATGAGGTACTTCAACAAGACTATGGGAGAAAATTTACAATTACACCTCTTGATGGCTTCTTCAACACACCTTTAACTGATGGCTTCCTTTGCACACTTCCTACAATATTTCTCACTACTTCTTTCTATGCTAAATGAGGGGGGTGGCCTCTCTATTTATAGAACTTCCAGGCTTATCCATCCTATCTCTAAGATAGGATAAGAAATCCACTCGACGAATCATATTCCATACCTTAACTCTTATCTGTACATGTAAGCTTATCTCTTAAGATAAGATAAACCTTATCATTTTACATGGGTTCCACATTTTTAGACTTTTTACAAATAAAATACACAAAATATTTATGACCTCACTCCTTGTCCTTATTACCAATATAATATTTCTAATTCCTAATCATGTAGACCATAATTCTCTAATTACCCAAACTTTGACATTTTAACATTACCGGACCACTTACGACAAATATTTACTTTTTACAACATTCCTATTGTACTTTGACTGTTACCGTACTCCACATTATTGGCGACACCGTACTGACGGCGCCGTTATCTTCTATCAGACGCTACTACTAATTATACTTAACAACATCCTATTCCTAATACATACATTAATGAAATAGAAATTATGGAGGAAAATTTTAGTGTCGACGAAACCAAAGCTATTTAGGGAGCATATCAGCTTTCCCATGAAGCATCTTCATGGTGGGACAGCCATAAGGATGAGTTAAATATTGATGAAAATAACATCACTTGGGATCAATTTAAAGGTTATTTTAGGCAACGTTGGCTGCCACAACTTTATTATGATTAGAAAATGACAGAATTTCAGAACTTAGCTCAAGGAAAGCTAACTATAACTGAGTATTGGGAGCAGTTTACGAAACTCCTCAAGTATGTACCTCAGTATCAAACTGACAAGAAGTTCAGGATATGAAAATTCATCATGGGACTGAATCCCATGATTGGAGGAGAGGTTGATGTTCACAGTCCAACCACTATGGAAGGGGTTGTTGAAAAAGCCATAAGGCAGGAACAAAAATTAAAAGTTATTTCTGCTCATAAAGAGGAAGTGAGGAAGAAAATTCCAAACTCTTCTTCAGCTTCTCTTACACCCAAGAAGGGACCATGGAAGAAGTTTGGTAACAAGAATAAGTTTTCAGCTGATAATAATAAGAAAACAGCAGTGAGCAAACCGACTAGAAATGCAAGAAATAATTTTGCCAATAATAATAATAATGGACAGAAGTCCTATGGAGGTCAACATGATAATTTTAAGGCTGGGAATCATTCTAAGCCTAAAAAGGGACCTGTAGGAGGCTGCTATAACTATGGCAAGGATCATTACACAAATCAATGTCCTTTGAAGAAGGATGATCGTAATCAATGAAAGAAGGCTGAAAAGCAAGTTACACCTATTGAAGTTCCCGGTAAGTTCTTTGGCATACTTGAACTATTATTTTTGACACGGAGCTACTTGAATGTTTTATTTCTAGTAAACTTACTTGAAACTTAAAAGAAAAGTTGGAAAAATAGATAAATCATGGACTCGTACATTATGGTAATAATTTTGTTCATACGATTAGTATGTGTCTTTTTGGGGCGAGTCTTTGACTTACCTAGCTTTTCCACTAAAGTTGATCTCTATTTTACACCTTTAGGATCTTACGACATTGTCATTGGTGTTAATTGGTTAGCAGAGCATAAAGCAAAAGTGAATTGTTTTGAAAAACATATTAGTTGTTTTGATGATCTCAGTAGAAAACATCGAGAGATTTAAGGTGTAAAACGAGAAATTTCAGTTAGGAAACTATCTGCTATGCAACTTTAAAAGGCCAAAAATAAAGGTTGTACCCTATATGCGGTAAAAATATCTAAATCTGTAGAAGAAAATAGTGATTACATGGAACATTACCCACAGTGCAGAATTTTAGTGATGTATTTCGGAAGAATTACCGGGTTTACCACCCAAAAGGGAATTTGACTTCACCATTGAAATCAAACTGGGTACGAAACCTATTTCTAAAGCACCTTATCGAATTACTACCACAGAGTTAGTTGAGCTTAAAGCTCAATTGTAAGAACTTTTGTCTAAGGGTTTGATTAGACCAAGTGTTTCACCTTGGGGAGCACCAGTGATTTTTGTGAGAAAGAAAGATGGAACACTTAGATTGTGTATTGATTATTGGATGTCAAACAAAGCAACAGTCAAAAATAGATATCCACTTCCTAGAATTGATGATTTATTTGATCAAATGCGTGGAGCATCGGTATATTCCAAGATAGATATTCGATCCGGATATCATCAATTAAGAATTAAGGATGAAGATATTCATAAAATAGCTTTCAGGACAAGGTATGGACATAAATAATTCACGCTTTACCCTTTGGATTAACTAATGCACTTGCAACTTTTATGAACTTAATGAATAATATCTTTCAAGAATACTTGGACAAGTTTGTGCTTGTATTCTTGGACGACATTCTCATATATTCTAAAAGTGTCGAGGAGCATAATGAGCATTTGAAAATAATTTTGGAAATTCTGAGAAAGAGAAGGTTATATGGTAAGTTATCCAAATGTTCTTTCTTTGATACAGAAGTTCATTATTTGGGTCATGTTATAAGTGAGAATGGGATTACTGTAGATCCATCTAAGATAGTGACTATACCCAAGTGGCCTGCACCAAAGAATGTACATGAAGTAAGAAGCTTCATGGGCCTTGCCAGTTATTATAGAAAATTTGTTAAAGATTTTTCTTAAGTGGCTGCACCGATAACTTCATTGCGAGAAAAGGATCGAAATTTGTTTATGTGAATCAGATTTTATAAATCTGAAAAGTCGCTTGACTTCAAAGACCTATTTTGGCTATACCTCGATCCTAATGGAGACTTTATTGTTGTAACGGATGCATCCGAGGAAGACCTTGGAGGTATTTTGTTACAAAATGATCATGTTATAGCATATGAAAGTAGAAAACTTAAGATACATGAGTTGAATTATGCTCCACATGATTTAGAGCTTACTTTGCCATAGTTCATGCACTTCAGGTTTGGAGGCATTATTTACTTGGTAAACCTTTTGACTTGAAAACTAATCATCTTGGGCTGAAATACATTTTCACTCAGCCTAATCTGAATGCAAGACAACAAAGGTGGTTAGAGTTTTTGTCTCAATATGATTTTGATATAAGTTACATCAAAGGAAAAGAGAATAGAGTAAAGAGATGCTTTAACTCACGAAAGCGCATTTACTGCTCTTATAACATTAAGAACTCAGTTTAAAGATGAAGTAAAAAGTGCAATGGAATCTAATTTATACTTTCAACAAGTAAAAACAGCACTTGCTACAGATCCAAAAGATGAAAGGTATAAAGGTTTTCATTTCGATAATGAAGGAATCTTACGTTATGAAAATAGAGTATACATACCTTTGCATAATGATTTGAGAAAGAAATTGTTAGCTGAATTTCATAATTCACCCTTTTCTAGACACCCAGGTATTACTAAAATGCTTGCTGATATAAAACAACAATATTTCTGGAAAGGAATGAAAAGGGATGTTTTTAATTTTATGACTCATTGTCTTGAATGTTAGCGGGTGAAAGTGGAACATATGCACTGGCTGGTTTATTATATCCCCATAGCATACCGCAGTTCAAGTGGCAAGTAATAAGCATGGATTTCATACAAGGGCTGCCAATGTCAAGGAATAAACATGATGTTATTTTACTAGTTGTTAATAAACTAACAAAAGTAGCTCATTTTATTGCTGGAAATCTAAAGGATGATTCTCTTTTTTAGCTAAAAGATTTGTACATGAAATTTTCAGATTACATGGAGTACCTGAATTGATTATATCAGATAGAGATCCTAGAATGATGTCAAGATTTTGGCAAACGCTTAATGCAGCTCTTGGAACTAAACTGAACTTCAGTTCTGCGTATCATCCGGAAACGGATGGACAGACTGAAAGAGTAAATCAAGTCTTAGAAGATATGTTACGATTTATTGCATGGATCAGAAGTATAAGTGGGAAGAGTATCTTCCATTAGTTGAGTTTTCATACAATAATACATATCATGCTTCTCTCTTAAGATGGCACCCTTCGAGGCACTTTATGGAAGAAAATGCGAGAACACCTGTTAGTTGGGACAGCATTGAGGATAGAGAAGTAATTGGACCGAAATCCTTACGAGAAATGGAACAATAAGTTAAAATGATTCGTGAATGCTTGAAAGAAGTAACAAATAGGTAGAAGAGTTATGCTGATTTAAAGCAAAGTTGACCGGAAATTTGAACTTGGTGAAAAGGTTTTTCTTCATTTCAAACCAAGAAAGAGTTCTATAACTTTTGGCAAGGTTGCCAAGTTATCACCTCGTTTTGTGGGACCTTTTGAAATTGTTGAAGTAATCAATCCCGTAGCTTATCGATTAGCATTACCACCTGCTTTATCATGAATGCATGATGTTTTCCATATTTCTTTGCTTAAGAAATACATTTCAGATTTGTCACATGTGTTAAATTGGAATTTCTTATAGGTCCAAGACCCAGGAATAATCGTGGTTAAACCCACTCGTTTGCTGGAAACTCACCAATTGCATTTGAGAAATCATGAAATACGACAATGTAAGGTCCAGAGGGACCAGTTTAATGAAGTGCAACTTGGGAAAATATGGAAGATATGAAAACTGCTTTTCCTTTTCTTTTTTATCAGAACTGAATCGTGGACTGATAAAAAATATCGTGATTTTATCTTTTACATGACATTAAGAAAGCCAGTTTTGGGCAAACTTATATTCAATTGAATAAACAGTAACATGATACTGATTTCTGGAGCTATATAAAGTTTGAAATAGTTGATTTGATAAGTAAGTAAAAGAATTGACTGACCATAAGGTAAATAAGTTTGTAATCATCGGGATGATGATTCTTTTAGGAGGGAAGCATGTAACACCCTGAACTATTGTTACTTTCTCCTTTGCATTCAAGTGTTGATATGTGATTTTCCCATATGAGGATATGCTCTTTTGATTTTGGGAAGTCATGCTTGATTTGGTTATGTCTTTTCTGCTCTTGAGATCTTTGATTGAACTGGAATATGCTTGGATTCATTTTCTTTCATTTCTCGCATATTAGTGCAATCTGATTTCTAGAAGATTGTAAACTTACCTATCTCTATGACTCATCCTTGGATCAATTACATTGATCCAAGGAATATTTTAAATATTTTTAGAAAGAACCTGTACCTTAACCTAGGTAAGGGATACGAGTGTCCTATCGAAAGTTATTTTATTGGATGTAAATCCAGAATCTGATCTGGAAATGTCTTATTCAGTTTGAATTCCTGAATGATGATTTTAGCCTAATCTAAGTGGACATAAGAGGAAATCTGAAAGGTTATTAGTTTTAAATATAAACTATAACCTATTGTTGCAAAGGTTGGTTAATCTAACCTAGTCCTAAACTATGCATTTGATATTACCTAAGGGTTATCTAAACCTAATGCTAAGGTAAGTGGCTAATGTTATATCCTAAGGTGATTAAAATTAAACTTACCTATGATCTAACCTAAGTCACTAACCTATCCTAAACTAGTGCTATGAATGGGAACCTAAGGGGTCACAAGTTTTGGGCAAGGGTTCCTATGGAATTTAAGGCAAGGATAAGTATGAGAGGATAGGAGTACTACCAAGAATAGCGGTGGTTAATTTGGATGGTAAAGGCTTACGTGGCAGCATCTCTAAAAATGGAAACTCTTGTTTATGTTAACATGGAGCTTGCCAACTTTGGCGGGCGGTGGCAATGGAAAATAGGTGGGAGAAATGAATTTAATGCAATTAATTTGCATGGGTCCTCAAGCCCAGACCGCTTTGGGAGACATGCAAAGGGAATTTTGTTTGGTTGTTTCATTTTTATGCTTTCCATTTTTCACTCTGCATGAGCACTGGTTTTTCGAACCAACAGTTTACTCTTCGTTGCATGGAAATTTTGAAAGTTTCAAACCTACTCTTGTGTTGTGGGGAATATATAAGACATGGAGGAAGCAATATTTTGTGGTTGAATCTTTCGTGGAAAAAGAGAGAAAGGGTAGGCTCATCCAGAGGTTTTCATCGACTTTTTGGCAACACTATCAGGCATGATAGGCCCTAACTATTAAAATCTTGCTTTCCATTAAATGTTTTCATTATACGAGCTCTGTTCTGATGATTTATTTGCATTTTTGCTTGACTGTAAAAATGATTTGTGGGCTTTGTGTGAACTTGGATTTTTGGGTTAAATCTAGAGTTTTACTTGATGACTGTGGGAACTTGTTTGCATTATATTCCATTCGTGGTGGGTATGTGAACATTTAAGCAAATATGGAAATTACATAGGGTTTTAATGGATGAAATTGATTATTGATTTTGATTTCTTTAGAAACCTCTGTTATGGAAGTAGATCTATCTGTTCTCGTAAATTTGGAAGTTTAAACAGTTGCTCCTTTTAAATTTCTAAGATCATATGAACTGGGTTGAGTCTATTTGAATCAAAAACTTGTTGGGCGAACGGAACAGTGTTGTTTACGTATACTTGCTTATTGCATTCACGTTTTTATTTTGTAGTTATTTGGTCTGTGATTTAATTCGTGAACGGTTTGTGGGTATTACCCTATGAACCTTGACTATTATAAGATGCGTGTGTTGGAAACAATGTGTTGGTTTAAATCTATATATCCTCTTGTGAAGGGGTTTGATTGCTTCTTAAGTTCGCAGGTACTGCGAGTAATACAGTTATGGTTTGTTGTTTTGCCATGAGAACTCTGACTGTTAAAATGTTCATATTCAAAGAAATTGTTATACGATTTCATCTGTATTTTATCCCTATGAAAGGCCTTTACTATTTTAAAATAAATAAGTTCTTTAGGGAAGCCAATGTATGCTTTAGTGTCTTTCTCTTATGGGTAACAGTTAATGTTATTAAGACCGGCATGAATTGTTAAAAAAAATAGTCTTTTTTTGGGTTCGTGTTTCTCTCTGTGAAGACTTAGTTGATGGTGTGAAGGACTTAGACAATGTATTGTTATTATGGATAGACAAGACTATGACTTGTATGCTTTTGGACATGATTGGGAATTTAGTTCTTGAGGCCGTGTTAACATTTTTTGGAAATTCCTTTCGAGCCAACTTTAAAAATCGTTAAGTTTAATGATGACAAGTTTATTGTGATCTATTTGGTGTAGGAATTAGGGTTGCGATGTTTGCATGCAACTGAAGATCTGTTTATTCTGGATTGTTCATGTATAATTCATTACTATGATATAAGTATTATGGCTCATGGGTATTATTGAATCTATATTGCGAATATGATTAATAGTACTATATATGCATTGTCATTTTGTGTTTTATAATGAAATGGTAACTAGTTGTTGCTTCGGTTCATTCGATTCAGTCCTTGAATATTTGAAAAATGTGGGAAATGAGAAATTACCCTAACCTGATTTTAAACTCGAATGATTCAAGTGTCTGATGAAGTTTAGATTGTTTCTTTTGGTTCGGGATTATAGTCAGAATTATAATCGGGTCATAACGTGCTTGGCTAAATGTTGATCTTGACTATTATTAATGAATAGTTTATAGATCCCACAGGGATCTAATGGTAACCAACAATATGGCTCTACCTGAACCGAACTGTTGAGTGTACGTAAGTGCTAGAAACATATTCTTCTTCCTTGATTAGATTTATTAAATGGTTATTAATTGTTGGAAATTGGATTTCATTCTAAACTTGGTTATAACAATGTTTTGGCCATCTCTGATTTATCTCTAAGTTGAAAAGGAGAGTTGGGAAAGGACTTTAAAAGAAAGAAAGTTTTATTGTTCTCTTCTTGAATGTGAATATACTCTTTCTTAGAATTAATTAAGGAACTCAAACAGAAAAGTTATGGGATGGCGAACTATTATATTAGGATGAAAGAAACATTAGGATGTGGGATCCTAACTGAAGACTCTTTTCTTTTTAAAGTAGTATTAAAATCTTGTTTTAGACTTACTTGTTTGTTATTCTATTTACAATGGAATTCAGTATTTATTGCCTTGCATAATTTTCATTGATTGAATATCTTGTAGAATGAAGTAGAGGATTGATTGATAGGAAAATTACAAGTGGCGCTTAATCCATTCCTTTTGTTTGAATTACTGTTGTATGAACTTGTTTGGATGGATACTTCAAATGGTTTAGTGTTTAAATAGAAGGTGATCAAATCATGATATATACGATTTCAGATTTTTCGGATGATTAGGTACTTATTAAATAGAATGTTTCCTTCTCACTTTCTTACAAGAAATGAGATGAATCATCCAAAATAGATTAAGTTGAAATTACTTCAGTACTTAAATTATGATATGAAATTGTATTATAATTGTTAGAAAGAAAACATAGAGTTATGTTATGATTTTGGATTGTGAAGGTAATTGTTGAAATCAATTATACTTTAAATTTTAGGGCAAGTAATATAAAATATTCTTTCTGTCCATTTGTTTTAACAGTGTACTATGGCTCTTTTATATTGACATCACTTTAAGCTTAGGAAGTATGAAGTAATTGTTGTCATTATAACAGGGTTGTTTAATTAAAACAATTAGTGGAATGTGATTGTTTTAAGGATTAGTGCTTATCATGCTCAGTTCATTGAACTGACCCATGCTAGCAATTTTTACAGATGGACTTCGTAAGTGGTAAAGGAAGGCAAAATCTTATTTGATGCATTGACTGCTCTAAGTTGGTTCTTATGAAGAATTATGATTTGATTTCTAGATTGTATTGTGAAAATAAAGTTATCTCTTTTTTTTTATGGCTATTGTCTTAAGGTATGCCCGATGTGCATAAGTTTTACTTGTATGGATTTGGAAATGAATGAAATAGTGAGAAATTTAGTTATAAGGATTGTGTAGCTTATCTTGTTTGGGATGATCTTCGTATTATCTATTTGAATGACTATGCATTCTTTCTTATTGATATTCAATGGAGCATAGATGAATTTCTTAAGTAACCCATGGCTCATTAAGTGGTTGAATACTACATTCTTGATTAGTGATTCATTATATCTTATGATGTGACTTAAAAGGTAATAAAAATCCTTGCAACATAAGGAACATTGAAGGTGGGTTAAACCCTAAAATGTAACTATAAGAAGAAGAGGACTTTCCTCTCTTGTAATGCACTAATTATAAAAAGGAATATATGATTATAAATCACTATGAATTACTAGTATTAAGTCTGATATGTTTCAGCCTAACAGGTTTTTACATTTCCTTCATTGGATAAGTTATTTTAAAATAATGAAACAGAAGCAGTTGCTGTCATGTTTTTGGATAAAAGTTTTTTAGGTCCCAACCGACAACCTGGAAGCAACCCTAAGTTAATTAAGATCTTTTGTAAAACGAAACCCTAAATGCAAGAAGGTAACTTAGAAGAGTGTTGGACTAGAGGTTGGGTGGGCTGCCAAATTATGTAGTCTTTTAGCCCAATTATAACTTAACGTAAGTAAATTCTTTGAGGCATGTACATATTGTCGAGGTTTTTCCGTAGGATGTTGACACACGTCAACTGCAAGGTTGTACCTTTGAGAAGAGTACGATCTTCTCAAGGATACAATAATGCAAATGACATGTGGCAACACCCTTTTGCATTGATCGTTAAGATTTACACACCTTGAACTTGATCAAGATTTCTCTCTGGGACCGATTAGTACCATAATCAAGTTATGAGGAAACCATTTGAGACTTAGGGTGCCTTGGCACACAGGGTTAACTTCGGTTGACCCAGTATGCCAATTTACCCTTAGTCTTTAAAAGTCTCTTCATGTCATGGCCTATGATGTTAATCTGAACTAGAGTGAAACCTTGGGTCAAGGGAACTAATAGAAGTCGGTATAAGACGTTCTATATAACAATAAAGTGTGGTGAATGACGTATTCCGATTGACAAGTATGCCATTAAGGAATAAGTAATACTGACAGTATTTTACAAATCTTTGGCCAAAGTATCGCAAGTGTCTGATTGTGTTGTCCTATGTCACCTAGTCTAAGGATCAGGATGCCGATGAATATTGGTAACAATTATTCAAATGGGTTCCTTGGATAGATCACTCAGAACTCGGAATAGGGTAAGAGGACCAAAATTATAAAGTATTCAATAGAATACTCCAAGCTCAATGTTACACATGAATAGATCAGTAGTTCACCGAGTCATGGAATGAATAGATCAGTGGTACACCGAGTCATTACAGCTGCATATGGTTATCTGTTATAAGAATAATTGTTGTTAGATGTGTGTTATAAATTATTTATTTAGAAAATAGAACACTTATCGTCCAAAAAATAAAATAAAATCCTTGTTCTAATGTCTTGAAATGGGAATGTTACAACATGTGATGATTCTAGTTTATATAATATATTTTTCTTATAGCTTTGATTGATATATTTCCATAAAGTGAAATATTTTAATGATAAGGTCTTAGGATTAGAATGGAATGAAATTATTTAGGATATCACTCTACAAATGAAGTTCTAAAAAGTTTTATCCCCTATCTATATGTATATGTTTTACTTAAATTGTTTGAATAAATCAATTTCAATAAAATCCCACTTGTATTTATTATATACCTAAGACTTTTGATAGTCGTGGTAGATAATGAACCTTAAGGGTTGGATGAGATATTTTTTTAAATGGGAAGAGAGACTAAAAATTGCAATCTATAGTAAGATTGATGATGAACTCGATACATGGTGGTGTGAACTATGTGAGTACAGATTGAATATATATGATATGAGGTGGAAATATGATTATATGCTTATGAGATCACATGAGCACAACTTGATCACCAGGGAAGAAAATTAACCTATATCTATGCAAGGAGTATTGGGATCAAGGGTAATTAAGATAAATACTTCCTAGTCTATTTCATTCATGAAAGGTACATTATGGCCATGTTGGAGAATTGAAAGGAGGTGTATAATCCTTTCAAGATATTCTTCTCCTAAAATGGTAATGTAGGAGATAGAGAAAATGATAAAGATGAGGCTATATCTAATAATGGAGATAAATAAAATCCCTAATAGGTGATATGGTCTCCTAATAAGGGGGAAAGAGGAAATGGGGGTGGTGCTGAAATGTTTTCATCTAGAACATGCAATTATTTGACAATTAAGGTTGGATAAATCGTGGAATGGAAGAACCCCTGCCTTAAATCAACAAGTATGTTGAGTTTAATAGTTTATGGCTCAAATGTAGTGGGAACACATAGGAATAATCCTACCATGGTGATAAATACTTGGACTTCCAAATCCGTCCAAGGTTTTAAGGGACTATCCAAAGTGTGGAACTTGATAGATATGACATGTAGTATGAGTGTAGGTTGAACTCGAGCTATTTGAATGTAATGGATTTAGAGGTATTCATGTGAAGGTTTATTCGCTAATTATGGAGCCATATGATATGTGTTGGATTTATTTCTGTGAAAGTAGATGCTTACTTTATTACATATTAGTGTGTTGTAATTTTGGGTTGGAGGTGTTTTGACATGGTAAAATTAGAGTTTCTTTCTTACAAGAGTGTAGTTTTGTTATTATATAATGTTTTTGTATCTACATTTATTTGGATGGGATAAATCAAGAATGAATTTAAAATATTACAAGAAATTAAATATAATTATCAAATAATTAGATTTTGAACAATGTCTACAATAAGAAACAAGAAACAAATGGATTTCCTACAAACCTTAAAGTTATATGCAAATGTAAAGTATTATTTTTAGTTTTTTAAGATGTAATGGGATATCAAGGTAATATAAATTACAACTTTAAATAACAATGTATTTAAATTAGTTAAATGACATAACAATGTGAACAAAAAAATATACAATTCCTTGAATGCAATATGCAATTTCAGACTTATATTAAATACATACAAACATAATATACAATAACCATTTTTTAATCTATCCTAATAATAATATTAATGATGGGACAAAGTATGGAAGCTAAATTAAAATGAGATGAATTAAAACTAAAACACGCATATTTTAAATCTAATCCCTAATGTGAAAACAATTCAAGTAGAGATTTATCTAAGCTAATACTCTTTTCATACAAAATTTGATAACTAATAATTTTTTGCTTAGGGGTAAATAAAAATATGAATTATTTAAACCCTAAGTAATATAGTTTATACCATCTAATGTAAATCTAGAGATTAATCTTACATGTGCGATTCACCTAGTGAAAAGATGATCTAAACCTAAAAAATGGATACAAAATATTGATGTAAATCTTGAAAACAAATCATTCCTTTTCTTAATATTATTTATTATTAAATAAAATAATTGTAGATCAATTTCCAATATTTTTAAAAATATATGGAAAATAATAAACAACATAAATTAGATCCAAAATTTTTCTGAGCATAAAAATGGCTAGAATACACTATGTTTCTTACACATTCAAAAGAGTTATCTCAAATGTACTTAAAGGACCATTATAGAAGTAGTAATAAAGTAGGGATAAGTTTAAATAGCATAGACAAATATGGGATAATAATAAGTTGTTGGTTGATCCAAATAACTTAGAATGACTAGTATAAGGTTCCTTATGTCCTCTTTATGGTAGTAGAATGAAATATGCTTGTGATTGATTTATATAGAAAGAAATATTCTTTTGGATTTGATTCTCTTTCTTTGAATCAAATGTTGTGGGAAGAAGCTCCAGAAATAATGAGTCTCTAAAAATACAAAATATAAGGGGGTTAGAATTGATCATAAAAAAATTCTAAAAAGAGAAGACATTGTTAAGAATTAATTGTTGTAAACATTATTAATTCAATATATTATTGTATGAGTCTGATAACTCATTAATAATAATATAATATAGATAAATATTGTTATAGAAGTTGTTAAAACAACTCCTATTATTAAGTCAGTTGTTACACTCGTAAATTGATTAAACAAGTTATTTGTTAATTGTATTTCCTAATTAATACAAAGTAGTTTATGCTATTATATTTCCTATATACAGAAAACCTTATTATTCCGACTATGTACAATATATGTTCTCTGAGATTTGATATCAGAGCAATGCTCATTCCAATCATGGAAGAATAATGAATTATTTAAGGGGAGTCATTTATTTATTCACCCATGTACATTATTTTTATCATCACCATTTTCGGGCCTCTGCACCTGAATAGTTTTGTAAGAAGATTTCTGGTGAAATGTTTTATGCACAGAAGGATTTGGCGAGGACCATCTGGATCAGAAAGTGATACATGCGGCCATGTCTTGTTGTGTTCTCTGTTATTTCATTTGACATCTCGCAGCATCCCTAGCATTGTGTGGCGGTCAGATTGGTTCTTGTTTTTTTCAAAAGACTGCACGTGGGTAGGAAGAGAAAGAGAATCTTGCATCATCATTCAACGTGTAACACTAATATTTTCTCGTGTTGAATTAATTCTTGCACAATGCATCGACAGTTCCCCCATGGTCTGATCCACTTCCAACTTCTCCATGCCATTTGAAGATGCACTACCAGAAAGGCTCCAGACACGTGTCTTCCACGTCTTGATCATATTGTAGAACTTAGCTCGTGAGCTTCGTCTGTACTTGTGACATTGATCTTATCAATCCCGTCATTCCAACTCCAGCTCCAGTGCCAAATCCAGTATCAATCAAGATATACTTCACATTTCTCAAACCTATCTTTATCACCAATTTACTAGCGTGTTTCCCATAGTCCATGCATTGGGATTGCAAGTTAAGTGAGTTGTCAAAGAATAGATAAGTTTAATAAGTAAATTCCATGCAAGCAGTACTATATTACTTTTATTTTTTTATGGTCTAGTCAAAATGGTTTTGTTAATTGTTGTCTTATTGTCAAGTCGGTCACTAATAAGTTTTTACTAATTTTAAGTAGTCTTCGTTTAACAGTCCTTTTATGTCTTTTAATATTTTGATTGGACGTGTTAATTTTTTGATGTATCTTTTTAAGTTGTCAAGTTTAATATAACAGTCGTAGTCAAATATTTTGGCCAATTATTGTAAAAGTTAAGTATCATAAAATTCATCAAAAGAGTCAAATAGGTGATTTTAGGATTGTTATTGTCCTCTTGTCATAGTTACTATCATGGATATTCCATTGGAAAAATTCAATGGACTCAATTTTCACACCTGGAAAGTAAAGATCTAGATCCAGTTGATGAAAAAAACTCTTTGGAGGATACTAGATGGAAAAGAACTAGCACCTTCAGATCCAACCAAATTGGTAGAATGGGAAACAAGGGATGATAAAGCCAAAGCCATTATTGTCCTTTCCCTTTCAGATTTTGAATTACATTATGTTGATCTAGATAAAACCTTGAAGGACATATGGGATACTCTGAGCAAATTATTTGGCTCAAAAGAAGTCAATGCAAATTTTTCCCTGAAACTTCACTTTTTCCAGCTCGAAATGAGTGATGGAGATACAATGTCTAGTCACATCAACAATTTAAGATATCTTCAGAGAAAACTTGCAGAAGTTAAAGCTCTAGTAGACGATAAGGATGCAAAAGCTATTCTACTGAATAGTTTACCACCCAAATACAGTAATATTTTTTTCGCTCTTGGTCATATGCCTTCCAACTCATTGGAAGATATGGTATCAACTCTTCCAATTGAATAAAAAAAGACTAAAGAAGATATAGAAGAGGAAATGGCAATGTATGTGAAAAAGAAATACAAAAAGTTCTCTAAAAAGAAGGACTTAGAATGTTTTTATTGCAAGAAAAAAGGAAATACATATAAATTTTGCACGGCTTGAGCCAAAGATCTTCTCAGTGGAAAATTGAAGCCAAATGAAGAAAATATAGTTGTATAAGAATCTTCTGAATCAGAAGATGAACAAGTGACTAATGAACCTGATTATAATTTTGAAGACTACTTGTATTGAGTTCAGATCACTGGAGGATGGAGGCATTGGAGGTTGGAGGTCATTAAGAAACCTCTAGTCATTTGCCAGTGACGATACCACATAGATGATTTGGTGGTATTTTTCAATTGGTTGTTTGAGTATGTTTCTATTTCCAGTGTTCCTGTTGTGTTGTGTGCTAAATAAACCGCTTTCCAGAATTTTTGGAGGAGTCATGTTTTTAGAATACTCACTTTTGGGGAGAAGGATAATATTTCAAGGTAGACTCAAAAAATGGTTATCCAATTAGTGTGAAGCTTGTGGATCTTGGAGATTCATAATTCAAGTGCTCAGGGAGGAAGGAAAGTCCCACAAGAACCCAAAGATGAAGGTATCATTCCTTCATAATTCGGCTTTGCACTATTCCTTTACGAGGGTAAAGAGATAATATATGGAGTTTGTACCTGGTCTAAGCAGTGATTTCAGGAGGTGGTTCAAATTCTTCAAATATGGTTCTTCATCGTGTTCACATTAAGGGGGTGAATATTGAGAATTAATAATGTTCACACCAAGGGGGTGAATGTTAGGAATTAATTGTTGTAAACATTATTAATTCATTATATTATTATATGAGTTTGATAACTCATTAATAATAATATAATATAGATAAATATTGTTATATGAGTTGTTAAAACAACTCGTATTATTAAGTTAGTTGTTACACCCGTAAATTGATTAAACGAGTTATTTGTTAATTGTGCTTCCTATTTAATAGGAAGTAGTTTAAGCAATTATATTGCCTACATAATAGCTATTTTATTTCATATTGAAATATACAGAGAAGCTTATTATTGTGACTATGTACAATATTTGTTCTCTGAGAGATATCAATCAATTATAATCTAAAATCTAGATCAAAGGTTTATAAAAGTTAAACAAGAGAAATTTCAGGATACAATGAGGATAAATATGTATATAAATTGAGAATTATGTACAAAAATCACATCCATATAACAAGGGAGAGAAGACATACAAAGCGGGATAAAATAACTAATATCTACAAGGGATCGTCAACAAGGGTGCCACAATGGTTAACGTGACTGTTGTAGCATAAGTTTAAACCGTCACATAATTTTTTCAATGTTTTTTTAATACATCTAGAAAAAGAGAGGAAGAAAAATCTTCCTGATACAAAGGATAGGCTAGAAATACCTATGTTGGAAAAAATGCAAAAAAAAAGAATAAACGAAGAGAAGTTTTTTGAACATTTTGAAAATTCTTATCATATTTAAGATGTACATATTTCCACCTTGTGGTATAATGTGAGATGTTTGATAAGTGCACATGGAAAGAAAAGAGGGAGGATAAGAATACCGTACCTTAGTTATATTCTATGATCACTCTCTTTGAATAGATGAAAGTGAATTAAGTCCAAATTATGTATGAAATTAGTGAATTTGAAAAAAATATTAAATAAGTAGACTTATTCTTTTCATAGGGTTGAGATACATTGTCTATTACCGACAAACTTCATCACATACACAAATGAAAACAACATATGATACAAAATAAATATTTAAAGGGAATATAACACATATTTTAGGAGCTACCCAGTACCTGAAAAGATGTAAAATTAGTAAATTCTCTTATAAGAGGATCAAAACACATAAGTATGACCATATATATATATATATATATATATATATATATATATATATATATATATATATATATATATATATGATATAAAGGTAATTTTTTGAATTCCAACAAGAGGCTATATACTCACATTTTGTCTAAATTTTGAAATCATTTGTGAATTCATGGATGGAGAATTTTGAGATTTAGGTGAATGATGAAAGTTCACTACATGGATATAGAATACGTAGAGGTGATAATGATTTGATGGTAGGATTTTATGGTAAGAGTGACAATAGCACATGGTGGAGTGGTAGGATAGGCCAGTTACATGTTTATAATTATTGTGGGAATAAGATTTATTCTCTTATCTAGTGTCTAGGTGGGGTAGAGTGTATTTTATTAATGTCAAAAATATTATTAGGATGATTAGGTTAGGAAAGGGTTAGATATTTTATGTTTTTATGGGATTTTTGGGTAGTTTTTATGATCATTATTTTTTGTTTGTGATCGTTAAAACATTGATTTTGTGAGGAAATTGTATTCATGAAATGTCACAATTTCTACTTGCATCATGCCTCTAATAATTTCATTATATACATGATTCTTAAGCAAGAAGACTAAACATTAAAACAACACTTATTTTAATATTGCAGTTCTTTTATCTTTCCCACACTCTTGTTATTTTCCTTTCTAGAATGACCATTTTATTTTTGGATACTAAACGACATGTGACCCAACCTTGTATTGATTATTACATCTTCTAAGCATCTTGACACTACCATCCATTAGGGAAAGGATAACCCTAGGTGCTACTTTTCCCTTTGGTATATTTTTTCCCTTTCCCTCATTTTCTTGATTTTGAATTACCACATCATTTGGTATATTTTCTAGAGTCTCTTTTATCACTTTGGGTTGGCTTTTCAGTAATTAATGAAGAAATTCAAACAAGGGAATCATATACATACATGACTTACTTACATTTATTAGGGATGGGACATTTAATCTATCACTCTTTGTCTACCATCTACTCCTTGGGAAAATAGTAATATTCAAAGACTACATTTGGGCTACATCATTCATAGCATAGGAAGAGACATTTTTGAATTCCATCTCACACTATCATCTTCTAGGAAAAGTAGTTGTAGCTTGTTATCTTGGAGCGAATGGCATAAGGGTAACCTATTTTCAAAGGACATAAATTTAAATCACACACACAAAAGAACTAAATATAGTCATAAATGTAGTGTACCACTTAGTGAAAATCACATTGGGGTGATCTCCGAGGTCTATCTAAATCAAGTATATGCATTATTTGTTTAACCTAATATGTGTTTGAGCTTTGTGCAGGTATATAGGGTTTATTTTGTAGGATCGCGAGTAACATAGTAACCCTATAATAGTTTTAATATGACAAATAAATAAAGGAATAATATATTTACTGAGACCATGAAAAGAGTAGACGTAGAGAACTTGCTAAGACACTAGCTCCCAAATTAGACAATAACACCTAAGCAGTCCTTCCCTCTTATTGGCGATCCTATCAAAAGAAGTATCAAATCTCAATTTCTCATACAAATCATGTGTAGTCCAAAGATATAGCTTTTCCTAGTAAATTTCTAGCCCATAATCATCCCATATCTCCCAATACAAGATAAGTCACTCGTATCTCCTATTTTGTATACTTAATTGTACTTTGCATACTAGATCTTGTTTGTTATTAATGTATTCATTTGATCTCATTCCTATGATAAATATATAAATTTATTTAAATAATTTGGTGAACCCAATCCTTACACACCCATATCAAGATCTTCCTATCTTTTATCATGATTAGCACATTTCAAGAGTTTACCAATGAAAATGTTAAAGACATAAATGTGTTGCTAGTCATCCTAATAATCTTGATCTCTTGCTCTCTTTTTATCAAGAATAATCCCAACATTTCTTTGCCTCTAGTTCTATAGATACCACCGTTATCCCCAGTATGTCTATCACATCTTCTATTCCACTTTCCTCCCCTCTTCTCATTGTGTGTGATTCCACTAGCAATATTCCTATATCTACACCACACACTTACCTTTCTTATCTTCTCATTTCTAACATCTAAACTAGCACTTATTTAGGAACCCATGCCTTAGAGTCTTTGTATCATGATTTACAAGATAAATTTTTTTAATTGCAACAAGCATCCTCTTTTTCTTCTCCATCCCTTCACTATCCACTTCTTCTTCATAGTCCTCTGACACCCAAGGATTTTTCCTATCTAGGTCCTCCAAATTTTGGCACACACAATTTTCTTCTCTTTGATGGCCATGGATATCCCCAAGAGAAACTTCTCTCATTTCATGTTCCATGCTTGGATTATGCTTGTGAAGCCACACTCTTGACTAAGTTGTTTCCTAAGAGCTTACAATACTAGACCTTACGATGGTATTACAATTTTCCTTTGCATTCCATTAGATAGTTTACTCCTCTTTCAAATATATATCTACCTCACGTTTCCATGAATATTGGCATAAATATATCATATGCACAAGTGACCAAAATGACAAAAGGAACTAACAAGCATCTTAGTTACTATATGTTGCATTCTAATACTAGTCTTTCTAAATTGAACAACATCCTGGTTGAATTTGAAATATAATATCCTTTTATCCAAATCCTATAACCTCATTTACAAGAGAGTGTACTCTTTGATTCTTTTCACTCTTTTGATCAGATATGTCATACTTTTAAAAGTGGAGTGTTCAAGTTACTTTCTCTAGGAAAACTTAATACAGTGTTAATATTTCATATGCTTCTACTAATAATTTCCAAACAAATGTACGTTAAATGGAAATCCTAGTGACTCTAAGCTTACTATTAATGTTATATCTCAACCTACAAAGCTACAACTATGACCTAAATGCCATACTTTTAATCCATTTCCATACCCACCACATATGTCATACCTCAACTCCTTGAAAGCAATCTGATTTCTCTTCCTCCTCCTCTTGAGCTAGATCCTAATAGGCCTCATAGAAACAAATTCGATGAACATGCACATTTTTTTTTTTAGGTAAATTTTTGAAAAGGCTCTAAGAGAATATAAAAGAAGAAATATATTCGATGAGAAATGACAAGGAACAAACAAAACAAAGTACAAAGACCATCTAAAACAATAAAGTAAACATCCTTCAAACAAGTGCCACCATTACCTCACTTTTTGAGATCATAGTTATGTACTTTCTTCTTATCAAGTAACCGCTTATCTTGACCATTTTTTATACCCACCACCATCTAATTTGAATCCTACGTAGCTAACGATAATGGGATAAAACTTTCTATTTCCATATTGGATTGAGCGTCACCTTTATCTACATAAACCACATGGTTTTTATCCTCTAAATCTAATTTTTTTGTTCCTCTATATTACTTAGAATGAATGTCTTGGTATTATTAAGAAATAATTAGTCCACAAAATAATATTCCTTCACTAAGATATCCTCATCTGACTTAAATGCCTCCAAAATATTCACCTCTCCACATACCCCCAGGGGTTAAGGAATAACATCCATCCACCAAGGAACTAATTCCACTTTTTTATGTTTCAAGACTTGACAATCTAAGGAAAGATATCCTAAATCAAGAAACAAATTGGCATATGAAAGGCATACCTTCATAGTCAATCATTTGGGTCCAGGATCTATCCTAAATGCAAAGAACAATGTTAGATGGGAGGGCTTGGGAGGTGTCCATTTTAATCAAAATCAGTGAAAACATTGAGTGGTACATGAGTTCAGTAGCTTCTTCAATAACTAGGGGCTTCCCAATGGCTAATAGACTAGATTCACACAAAACTCCGTAGAGGAATATGCAGGAATTAACATGCACATTGTTATTATCATAGATGCAATGGCCATTCTACTGATAAGTGTTTCAAGATTAGACATATCATTCAAGATCTGATTGACAATAATGACATTGATTTTCCTAAATCTAATGTTTCCATTCCAAAATCTAAGTAGTGACAGTGGAAATCTTAAAATATTTAAAGATCAGGTACCTAAGCTTGAAAAATGAGCTCCTCAATCCTCCTCAAATCATTATTATCATGTTGTTCCTCATCCTTCATCTTCATATCATCCTCTTATATTTCTTTTTGGTACTTTTTATCTTCCTTCACCTATCATTTCTTTCACTGATGTTGATTTTATGCTTCCTTTACATCACACAAAATACACATTGACACTTCTATTGGTTCTCAAGCTATCAAAAATGTTATGGTGCATCTTACATACAAGTGCAATGTATTTTCATTACCTTTATTGCAAGATATCATTTTTTATTATTTAAGATGACACATATGACCCTTACTTCTCATGGGAATTTCATTCTTCCCATCACTATTGGTCCTCTCACTTTCTCTATGCCTTTTACTATTGGCTTTATTATTGTGCATCAGACAATATCTTAGGACACCCTTACTTAGGGATGCCAAAGGCGTGCCATCAAAAGTTCACTTATGGCTTAATTTTGTACATGAGAGTCTAATTATCACTATTGAGGCATACCACTATGAAATCCTTTGGATTTTCCTACTCCTATTGCCACATTTTCAAATACTAGATATCATTAGTGCACCTACTTCTACAAATTCTCATGATGGCTACATGGATTTAACACATACTCCTATCGTATCTAGAGCTCTTACAATTCCTATTGTTACTATTATATATACACCTACATTTCCTCTACATGTAGCTTCTACTTCTCATTCAGGATAGATACATAAGTCTCATAGTCCACCTCACAAGGACATGTCTCATCATAGGACATAAGTTACCCATGGTACATGCAGGCCAATATCATGATATTATTCTTCAATTATATTCATCTGTGGAAATATATTCGTTGATCATGATCACATGCATACTTCCTTCACATTATCCCATGAGAGAATGTTTGTCAAAATTTAATAAGTTAATTAACCAAATTCCTACTGGTGATTGTCATATTGTATATAATAAAAATAGGTTTTTCATAAATGCTCAGTTGCTTGAAGTTAGATTCATATTACACATAACTTAACCAAATACATTCGATAATGATCAACAATATTCATCAAGAAAAACATCATTAGGTAAATCATTAATAAAGACCACCACAAATTCGTCAACAAATTCAATTCCATTTTCAAAGTGCTACCTCCTTATCTTCATTTTAGGACCCTAGTTCGTTTCATGAACCTATTTGCATGATTTAAGGATTGACCGAAGAAAAAATGAACTTGGAAATGTTTGGTTTGATTTACCAATCTTCTTCAATCGTGTGCAAAAAAGGGGGGGTTCAATAGTGGGGTCCACTTTTTGTTTTGAAAGGGGACTTGACCACCATGGTATTAGTGAAATTTTAACTTTTTAATTACACAATATTTTTTATCACATTACTTTTTGTGCTCTCATGTTAACACGTGGAAGATGAAAATCTCATCGATTTGGTGATTTTAGATAGGTCCACGTGGTGGGTCCTCAAGCCACCACAAGTCCTGCCACCTTACTTATTATCCTTGTCAAACGAGCTATTTCAATGGAAGACTATTCAAACAAACCATCTCACCTATCCACCTCATGAGGCGGACGACCAATAAATCGCAACTCACCAATTCCAAGGCAACCATTTCCAATGAAATCACGAGGGAGTTTTTCCTAAATGGAAAAATAAAACATGTACGTGGTCATAGCCATGAGATAAAAGGGTGGTTGAAGCCTATTTAAAGGATTAAATTAGTTCTAATCTTATACATGTGAGCTTTCAAACCCACTACATACCAAATATGGAGCTAAGAAGATGTGAATTCCTCACCTTCCATAAAAGGATAAGTGGCCTTACCAACCCACTAACCACTTGCACATGGTATATAAAGGAGACACTTGTATGTGAAGGGGGTCAAATTTTGGACTATGTATTTTATTGTAAAGGGAGATTTGTAAAGAATGGCAATTTAGGACATCATAATGACATTTTCAGATCTCAGAGTGAAATGGAGATTTTTCTAGAATTCATAGACGCTCTATTTGATGTATTTTTTTACCATTTCGGGGTATATTTGACAACTTTGTAAGTGGTTCAAGTGACACTTTGACGTAAAATGTTGGGAAAGTTATTGTGCACTTGCTACGGGAAGTTAGAATGACGTTAATAAGTTTTATTAGATTCTTCCAAAGGTCTTTGTGTATAATTTTGTAGGTATTTTGATTCATTATGGTATTGTAAGTTTTTAAATTGTACTTATAATCTATTTTTAATGGATCGATTTGAATGAACCTGAAGATGTAGGCATTTTTTACCGAACACTGTATCAATCTTGGTCTCTTTCCTTTGTTTTATTTTATTTTTCATTATTATTTCAGTTTATATCATATTTAAATTATCATTAAGATTTGATAATTAAATACAATAAATTGATCAAGAAGGCTATTTGAAGAGATTAAATATGAATTGGATGTTTAAGCTAAATAGTGGATTTGTATGAGTTTTTTATCACTAGCATTAAGTTTTGGTTTAGATTTTAAAATTTTACAATGAGGTTTTTAATCAGATCTCAAATTATTTAAATCACGAATTTGAGATATTAATCAAAATCCATTTTTAAACTATTGATGGGTAGGGTTTTTACTACAGTTTACAGATCATATATTTTGGTATCAGATTTTGTTGATTGATAGTTTATTGTTCTAGAATTATATACTTGGTTCAGTTTTGATTGGAAAGGTACAGGTGAACTATTGAAAAGTTGTCAAAATAAGATAATCTCAATAAGCTTAAGGCATACAACCACAATATCCAGGAAGACAATGCTCTCCTAAGATCGGCGTACTATTCCTTGGAAGAGGAATGTGAACATTTGAAAACCAAATTGAAATCCAAGCATGATCTCTTAGCATGGTTACAAATTGGTGGTGACAAGAAGGGGAAAAATAAATCCATTAAACAATCGGGACCTTCCTTTCCCACAAGTGCATGCAATGACTCTTAGATAAGCACTATATAAGTATATTTCCAATTCTTGAATCTTCCCATTTCAAATCAATTTGAAAATTATTTTTTTATATTAGAGGAATAGGTTCAAATTTACTATTTAAAATGGTATTTAATGGAAAAAAACATTGGAAAAAAGGCCAAGTAATTGTTAACCCCATTTAGGTAGAGTATAGGCATCATCGTACATGTTTGGGATTTGTCTTTGGTGCTCATAATGAAAAAGGTGAATACTCTAGGATAGTTGATACTACAAGGTAGAAGCCTCCACCACATTCCATGAAAGGTAAAAATAGTAATGGGAAAAAATTTAAAAGTTTTGATTATAAATATCACAAATATTCCAACTTTCCTTTTGATTATGGATTAGATACACAAAATGTTTGGTACGTTTATACATGTAGGTTTTTTGAATTTTCTAACTACTATGTAGCTAAGTGTTGGAAAAGGAAATCATTGTTGGGTAATATTTTGAAAGGCCATTCCCCTAAACATGGTTCAAAAATGGCAGTTAAGTTTCCTAAAAATGTGGACAAACGGAATTGTGCCCATTTTAATAGGAAAGGTAATGAGGTTGACAAGTGTTGGAAGCTTAATCCAAAAAAATAGTGGAGAGTTATTAGGATAGAAAGCATTTTGAAACCAATGATTTTTTATCAAACCCATGCAGATACCCAAGTATTTACTGGGGAATTAAACCACCTAAAAATTATAATCTAGTAAAGTGGTTTCCTAAGCAATTCCTTAGTTTCATGTTCACATAGATGTGATTAGTAATATGCTTGCAATTTTTCAAAGCAATTTTGTGGGATTTCATTGTATGTTGAAAGGAAATATTCCCATATTCATTTTCAGATTTGAATCTAATTTTTTTGGAGTCACCTATAGGGAAGAGCTGAGTGAAAGGTTTATCGTACTTAGAATTTCTTGTCACATTTATGGTTTGCACATTCCATTTTTATTTTGGCAGTAGTGTACGCAAGCTCAAAGTGGGCATATTTAGAATGTCTAATTTTAGATTTGAAATTTTAGAGTATTTGTTGTCTCTTTTTATTGTGAAAATGCATGGATTATTATAGACCCTATTGGGCACTATTTGTAAGTATAATAATAATACAAAAGTTTTTACCCATATGTAATAATTTCACATAATTTTCAGTCCCTTATTTATGGGCATTTATTTGTAACTATTACATATTGTTATAATTAGAGTATATTTTTATTATACTAGAAAATTGGTTTGCAACCTGCACCAGGTGATATTTTGCAATATTGGCAGTTTCACCATTTTGGATGTGACATTTGTGCAGACAAAATTACTTTCACTGGTAGTTTCAAGGATTTAGTTGACTCGCACCTCTTTATCGGCATTATGTCATTTGATTTCTGAATCATTTCCATGATATTTACAATGATATATTTTCATAATTGAAAGTTTCACAAGGGTTAGTAGACACCGCCTATGTTTGGAATTTGTTGATCTATTGCATACTAATCAATAAACGATATTTTTTAGTTTCATGAAATCAATGGACACTCTCCTATGTTTGGCATTTAGTCTTCATTTCATATTGATTAATTTCAATGATATTTTGCAAAGTATATTGGTAGTTTTGTAGGGTCATAATACACTACCTATTTTTGGTATTTGGTATTCATTTTGTTTCGATTAGGTAAATAACTTGATTTTTAAGGGATAAAAAACTTGTACAACCAAAATATAAGCATCAAGGCTCAAAAAGAGCCAACAAGGAGCAAGGACAATAAATTAACCATCAGACCACGGGGTTCATTAGCTAGGCAATATCATAGCACGTGGGTTCATATTGAGGTAATTAAAATTAATAAAAGTAAATTCAATATATCGGTAGACATGAGGGGGTGAAAGGGTTTAATTTATTCATATTCTGAATCAGGTATTGGGGGTAGGTTAGATAAGTGGGCCAAAGGAAAGCGAGTTTTAATTTTAATATAAAACTAAAACATTTGAACCCTAGTTTTTAGAACTAAATACCTTAACATTGCAATTTAATGAGTGTGGTCATAAATTTAAATTATAATCTCTTTTTGAATAAAGAAATCTCAATTAAGAGATTCTTAACCAAGAAATAATAAGATGGTATAAAACTAGGATTGAGTATGCTTTTCAACACAAGTGATATTATTTCACCATCTTAATTATTTGAAGAACTATTAATAAATGATTAAATATTTACATTTATAAGGTAATTTGTAATAGGTCTTGAATGGATTCAAACTATATTTTGAAAGAAAATGCATATTGAAAAAAATTAAGTGAGAAATATGATATATTTTCTGTTTAATATATTAGGGTAGAAATAAAAAGGGGTAAATAAAATTATCGTGGAAAAATGGGTAAGTAAGGTACATGGAAAAAATTAGGGGTATTTTCATTCTAATAATATAATGGGAGGGGGTATTGTCAATCGGATAACTAGAGGTAAAAACTAGAATTAAGGGTATTTTTTAATACCCTTTGAACTCATGTGCTATACCACACTTTTACTAAGTGAACCCCCCATGCATCAGACAACCCGAAACACATAAATGGAAGAAGACACACAAAAGAAACAAGGCCCCCCAAAGGAAGAAGGTTAAAGGCACTTGACCATCCTTTAAGACCAAACCTTTCTTCCATGGTCCTCCACCCTTTGAGATATAAGGATCATCTTAAGAGGAGAATTACAATTTGTCCCTTTCTTTTTTTTGGTTCACAACCACCCATCCTTCACCCTTATTTGGATCCGCATTCTCATCTGGATAGACTGGTAGAAGAATTTCAACAACATGCTTTTTGTGTTATGAATCAGCTTGGATTTAGGAGGATGAGGAAAAGTGGCCCCTCCTTCCTCTAAAATATACTCTGAATCACCCTTGGATTAGAAAACTTGCTTAGCCAGACTAGTGGAATTTTCCTCACAATTTTTCTCTTCAAGAAACTTGGAAATATCCTCTTGGATGACTGATTCATTTTCCATGTTACTATCCATAAGGAATTTGACAACTAGATGATCCGTATTAAAATCCTTCCACTAATAAACCCAACCCTTAATTTATTTTTTAACAATGTGACAATCAAATCCTAAATGACCTAGATCAAAACATGTTCTACATCTAAAATAAAATCCTTTGTAATCTAAATTTTGTGTTCCTATTGTATCATTGACTTTAAGCTCCATTGTATCCAGAAATTCCACATTCATATCTATATCCACCAATATTCGGCATATGTGGTGTGGTCAAAAAAATTTGTTTTGCGATCTACAACTATGAATTTTCCCAAAGCATTACACATAGCTCTGAACCTATCTACCCCCCAAAAGTGTAGAGGCAAATAAGGCGGTCTTATCCACACAAGTATGGTATTAAATGTTTTCGTTAAGGAGTTGAAATGGAGGAACCATGGATTCATCATAAGGATATGATACTTAAATTCCCATACTTCATAGTCATTTCATATTGATGTACTTTTACAGTTACAGTATTGGCCAATTCACATGTGTTCAATTAGACATTGCCTCTTTGGAAGGCACTTTGTGTCTTTTTAAAATATTCCATTTTGTGAGATATTTTTTGCATTTCAATATTTGGAAAATTTAACCACTATGATATATTCTAGTTTTTGTACTTTCGTGTCATACAGAGAGCCATTTAATAGCTTCAATGGGTTACTTTCCTTTTGGATACCAAAAGGATCTTATTAGGGAGGTGTGATTTGAAGGTCATTTTGGGCATCCCAAGATCTCCCTAAACTAATACAATATAGAATATTGTTCCAAGAACTTTCCAACACCTATTGGAATGCATAAAATGGACAGCATATGCTCATGTTGTCGCTGGTAAAAGTTTGGGTCAAAGTTGGTCAAGATGAAATGGAAATTCAAACATGACCATGGTTTATTTCCAGAACATATTTGCATGATTCAATGATTGGAAAAGGAAAAAAAAGGATTTGGATGTGTTTGGTTTGATTTTCCAGTCTTTTTCAAGAGTATACAAAAAAGAATGGGTTTCAACATTGGGGTCCACTTTTGTTTCAAAAGGGGACCCGACCATCATGGTATTAGTATTTATCCTATTATTTTGTTCCCTCTCATGATGACATGTTGTAGGTGAAGAGCTCATCGATTTGGTGATTCTATAGAGGCCCACATGGTGGGTCCTCTAGCCACCACGTGGCCTACCATCTAACTCACTATCCTTGCCAATTAAGTTATTTCAATGACAGATTATTCAAACAAACCAACTCACCTATCCACCTCATAGCGCTACAAATCCAACAACTCCCAAATCACCAACTCCCACGCAAGTGTTTCAAACAAGCTCTCGGGGGGGTGTTCCAAAATGTAAAAACAAAACATGGACATAGTCACATCCACGAGATAAAATGGTGGTTGAAGCCTATTTAAAGGCTCAAATTAGTTAGACTCCCGTGCATGTGGGATGTAAAACCCACTACATGCCAAATATGGAGCTAAGGAGATTCAAACTCCTCACGTGCCACAAAATGATAAGTTGCCTTACCAACCCACTAACCAATTTCAAGTGTTATATAAAGGAGACACTTGTATTTGAAGGGGGTTAAATTTCATATAGTGTATTTTATTGTAAAGGGAAGTTTGTATAGAATGGAAATTTAGGCCATCATAATGACATTTTTAGATCTCGGAGTAAACTAGAGATTTGTCCAGAATTTGGAGACACTTCATATGATGTATTTATTTTCCCGTTTTTGTGTTTATTTGACATCTTTTTAAGTGGTTAAAGTTTTATTTTTATGTAAAATGATGGGAAAGTGATCGTGCACTTGCTACGGGAAGTTTGGATGACATTGTTGAGTTTTATCATAGTCTTCTAGAGGAATATGGGTAGATTTTTTCAGGTATTTTAATTATTTATGGTATTTCAAGTTTATAAATTATACTTAAAATCTATTTTTAATGGATTGGTTTGAATGAACTCGGAGATATAGGCATTTTTTCCCGAACTCCGTAAACAATCTTTGTCTCTTGCCTCTATTTTATTTTGGTTCTCAATATTATTTAAGTTTATATCATATATAAACAGGGTTCATATTTAGACCCCCCTCCAAAAAAACTTATAATACTTTAGTGAATCTCAAAAATTCACTTTCGAAAAAATGGAAAGTATCCAAAAATACATTTCATTGCAAAGGTGATTCGATATGCCACATATTTTTGGGTTTTACATGGCTATTAGACGTGAGTTAGATAGATTTCCAATAGGATATATTAGATGGTTGTTAGGCGGCCATCTATCAACTTAACGTAGAGAGTCCTACTTTATACGTACCTAGTTTAGACATAAATCATTTATTTGACCATCTATAAATGATCAGATGTGTGACATATGGATTGGACAACCTAGGTTAGACGCTCATCCTATGCATAGTTAGTCAGACAGATGTCATTTTCTTGTCCATATTTACACCATAATACATGTGGCATATGGATTGTATGGTTGTCTCCTGTCTAGTTGTCTTTCTCTAGAACAGAAAAATGTCTTTTTCATGGTCATCTCTTCCAATCCTAGATGGTTGACGTTATTATGGTTAGATGCTCATCTCAAACAAATTTAGTCAAATGGACATCATTATCTTGTTCGTATCTACACGATTAGATGTGTGGCATATCCTAAACCATCCCTTTTTTTTATCATGAAGGTTTTCTATTGAATGACCATCTTAAGACACGTGTGAACTCCAATCTCTCCCCTTATAATTTTTCACCATGTGTCTTAACTGATAACCCTCAACCTATATATCACAATGAGTTTCATTTATTTACTTTTTCACAAAACTTCTACAGATCTATAGTGCTCTCACAATTCCAATTTTCTACAAAACCATCCCAACACCCACAATAACCAACATGCACAAACCTTTAGTTGACCCACACTCTGACCCGTCCCTCTTGTGTAGCTTTTCAACAAATATTTCAACAATGGCTAGTTCCACAGCCATTCCTATAATTGCCCCAAAAATATTATGTGCCCTCAAATCACTACACTAATGAAACTCAAAGAAATACATAAAGACTCGATGCGAAAAACACAATTCATGAGGCTTATCAACATGCCCCAATTTTAAAAAATGTTCATGTCCTTGATTACCTTATCAATGCTTACATCCATGAAGATGGAAGGTTTAACATCACTCTACCTGACCATATATTTCCATTTGGCGTGGAGCTCAAATACTTTGGATTGAAGATAAATCATGCCAGATCATCTCAGAAGCCAACAGAGGCACGAGTCAAAGGAAGTGACCTTTGAAATAGATTGTATTTCATATATTTATTGTAATCAAGTTATTATGTAAATTATGCCTCTCGGAAGACTTATGTGAGAGTTCCATTTTAAGATAAAGAGAGTTAGAATGAAATATGTTTATATGTACTAATGTAACGCATTTTTATATATGAATAAAGATTGAAGTTTTGGGATCAAATTATCTTACATGTTGTTATTTAATTTTATGTCCTTAGCATAGTGGGGGTGTATTTTCCGCATACATCCTTTACCTTGATCGATTCGCGCCTAAACCTCACAAGTCTATTGGGGTTTTAGGTCAATATTTGGTGTTTGATAAGGCAAGCAATATTAGCAAAGGATCTACAACAATTAGTAGATAGTTTAGGACCAAAATTTATAAAGGTTTTAGAAGAAGAAATATGGAAATAAGAGGAGACAAGGACATCGTTAATGATTAAAGAGAGAGGAAAAGAATAAGATGAAGTTAGTGTTATGAGAAACTTTTTAGAGGAATTTGGAGAGAAAGTAGAGATAGCGGATGAGGAGGAAGAAAAAGAAAATATATATAAACAAAATGAGGAAAGGATAGAAATGGTAGAAGAGAAGGATGAAGAAATAGATAGAGAAGAGGACCAGGATAGGAAAGAAAAGAAGAATAAGAAGAGAAGAAGTGATGAAGAGTTAGAGGTAGATCATAGATTAAGAAATATTAAAGATAGAAAAGTAGTTATCAAAAATGTTAGTTATGAAAAGACATAGAATAAAGAGATGCCCCCCAACTAACGCAGAAAACACAAAGGCGAATACCCCCAAAGAGAATTCCATTCCGTTTGCCTCTTGACACACCAATTGGAAATATATAGATAAAGGAAGAAGTTTGCAAGATATATGCAACGAATTGAGAGAAGAGAGTCAGTGAAGGAAATAAATAGTGAGAGAGTTTCAAGAATTGTTAGGAGAAATCTATTTTGATATTGAATTAAGTAGAGATAAGGGAAGGAGAAATAATCCGTCAACAATTCACAATCAAACAAAGAAAGTAAAACAAGTTCAGCAACAAACCATCATACCAACAAGACCAAGTACTCAGCCCAAAATGGCTTAGAAGATTAAGCTACCAATTTTTTACAAGGATTCAACTGATGCGTTAGAACATTTATTCTTATTAGACCACTACTAGAGGAAGAACAATATCACATCCGATGATGATAAGAAGGAAGATTTTTGTGTTCATTAAGGGATGATGCTTTGCGTTGGTATATGAAAATGATCTCCCAAGGACAGAAACCCTAGACTGACATTGTGTAAGAGTTCAAAACAGATTTCCATTTCCTGGAAGCCCCAACAGAAGGAGTAAGTAAGATGAGGGACCTGGTGCAAAATGAAGGAGATTCAATAAAGGATTTCAGCCAAAGATTCAAGAATGTTACTAGGAAGTTGGAAGAACCACTAATAGACAAACAAAAGATAGAATGGTTTACTTCAGGATTACTTCCTTACCTAAGAGCAAAGACTGGATTCACAACACTTCAAATCATGGGCAGAAGAAATTGAGTTGGCTATCAAATTAGAAGCACAACCCTAGAGAAGAGAAGGAGAAACATAAATGAAAACAGAGTTAGAAAGAGTACAGCTAGAACTAGCCAAGTTGAAACTACAACAAGAAATTCAAAGGACTGAAGGTTTAAGGAGTAATTCCCCACCAAAAAGTAACACGAGGCCAAAAATATGGTGCACAATTTGTTGCAATGAAGGACATAGCAGAGTTGAATGCCCATACACAGAGAATGCAAAAAGAGTAGCCGTGGCAAGAATACACTCAACACAAAGAGCATCCTCAAGTAATATACAACCATCTGAAAGAACGTGGTGTGGGATCTGTGAATTGTGAGATCAGCAAACTCAGGATACTTGTCCTCTATTATAATTCTCACCACCTACAAATTAATTGATGTAGTGTACCGCATGTGGGTCTTACAATCATTATCACCATACATTCCCTTTGGTTGATGCATTGGATGATTTAAAGGATTACGTTGCTAGGAGAGTTATGGCTCTAAGGTAGAGTACAACACCTACACAACCATCTCAACAAATGATAACTACACCAAAATACCCAAATCAACAAGGTGGCTAGTCTGTAGTTTGGAGGTGGATACCAGGAAACAATTACAACCCAAATTACCAAGGTTACAATGATGGGGGTTTCCACGGAGGGTACCGCAGTAGATTTCGAGGAGGATATAGAGGATGGTATAGAGGAAGATATGAAAACTATCAAAGAGGTAAAGGTTACCAAGGATGTCAAGGATATAATTAGGGTGGTTACCACAGAGGATACAATCAAGGAGTCGGATACCAAGACAGATGGCCAATGAATTTCTATAAATGTGGGTAAGATGGACACCTTGCAAGAAATTTTACAGAACCTTATCCATGCATATTTGTCCATAAGAAGGGACATGATGCATTCCACTATCCAGAAGCCACACAATTCTATAGAACCAGATCAACAAGATCAGAAGAACTAGCTATAAAACACTCATAGGAAGGTACAACACTTAATCGAATTCCCTAGGATGAAGCTACCATAGAAAAAGATAAGGCCACAAGGACCGCTACTGAAGGAGCCACTACTTCAGGGACTAATAATTTAGGAGGAAGAACCACAGAAGAGGATAAAAGAGAATAAATAAGAGAAAGCTATCAGAGAATATGGGCAACAAAAGTGGGGAAAATTATTGAAGAAATGCGATACAGGGTAGTTTTCACCACTAGAAGAGTCACTATGACTGAAGTACTCCCAAATATAAATAAAATAATAAGTTTTCCCTAAGAAAAAAATTCTTCATATGAAGAGGAGTGGAATCCCAAATAAATTAGACTAGGACTACACTTAAAAGAAGTTGAGAAGAGTAGAGCACTTGGTAAAATAAGCACAAGCAAATGAAGAAAGAGAAAATAATTGTTTTAATGAAGAAGAAGTGATTACACGAAGGAATTGGCAAGGATGACCATCAATCAGGGTTTAGTAGAAAAACTCAAATAGTTCAGCAAATATTGGAATAAGGAGGAAAGGATGCATCATGCCCATCGAATTGAAAGAGGACCCACTAGGAAAAGAAATGCATTCCACATGTAATGAACATGGTGCAAGTCCACCATTTATCTAGATGTGGATATTTTTGACACTACCATCACTAAGGTCTTATTATATCTTAGTATAGATGTTAACATGATGTCCAAAACCACATGGGAAATGCTTGGAAAACCCACTCTAGATCCCGTGAGGTATTTTATTAGATTGGCGAGATGGATCCTCTAGACAACCTATAAGAGTGTTGAAGAATGTCGAGGTGAATTTTATGGGAATCAAGAAATTGGTAAACTTTGAGGTAGTGGAGAATGTTGTTGAAAACCCTTCTTATAATGTCATCCTAGTATTAGAATGGTTTGTAGATTGCAATGACACTTTGAGCTCTGAAGAAGAAGAAGTAACTTTACACTCAGATGGGATATGTGTTCATGTACCCTTACATACTGGGATGAGCACCGCGTGGAAAGAGGAGGTATGGCCTAATATTTAAGAGCATGATTTTGATGAGATACAAGGAGTATATGCACTAAACATATTTTCTAGCATTGACAAAGAATTTGAGCCCAACTCAAATGGAAAGATTTCACCAAATCAAAGGAAACCACAAAATGGCTAGATCATGTGGTGGAAGCCTGGATTCATGGGTTCTCATAATCAATCACGTAGAAATTATATTTAGCAAGGAGAATACTGCCACATCTCATCACATGGTAAAATAACTACGATACTGTGGGCAACATTTTTACACCCACTAAAGACTACTTTTATGAAGAAGAAGAATATTATTCCACTCAAGAAGAAGAAGAAGAAGATGAAAGTTTTATACCAGCCCAAGAGAGTTTTTCCATGGAAGAAGAAAAGATAAAGGACCTCCCAATAAAATGAGTATACAAATTAAGTAGAGGAGCATCTCATCAAACACTACCAAAATATTCAGGCTTTGGAGATATAGAAGGATACATAAAGATTATGGAGAGAATCTTTCCAAATGAAAGTAAGGATAGAATCACTAGATGATACCTTGACCATAAATGTCATGAGTTGGTGGGAAGTGCATAAAGAAAATATATCTCAATGGAAATCAGTAACTATCTTACTCAAATATAGATTTGTGGAAAGTGAAGGATATTACGCCGCGATCCCCATATATACTGGAGAAATAGATCCACAAAAATACGTTCAAGTATGTGCACAAACATTGGAAGATATGCGGAGAGACTTCTCCTCTCTTATGGACTCAATTATTTGTATGGACCCTTAGGCCCATACCATGGTCATGGTATACACACCAAGAGGTTAGGCAGGAAACAAAATATTGGGACTAGATTGTGAAAGACTTCAGCCATACTTTTTTATTTTGTGACATAAACTTGAATATTTTGAGGGCGTTACAGAATATTAGAACATTCTTGTTTTTAACTTTGGAATAATCAATAAGACAATAATCTGAAGATACAAAGAATCCAGAAGAGGAAATTATAAAACCATAAAAAATACCAATAGAAATAAAAGAGCTGGCAAGATGCTACAATCTAGAGAAACAAGATAAGGAAGAAAAAGTAGAGAACTTTAGATACAAAGTCATAAAATCATTTAACAAAGTATTGGAGAAATTTTTAACAAATATCTACTCACTTCAAACTATTGATTGGGATTTGAAGATTCCCCCTGCTCTATGGGCATACCGCACCACATATAAGATGCCAATAAAGTATTCACCTTTCGAATGGTTTATGGGTTGTATGCCAGCGCCATATTCCCACATAGAGTTCATTCTTCCAAGTTTGTGGATTGTGGCAGCATTCAGAATGAAAAAGAAAATTCCCTTCATGAGAGGTTGATAAATCTAGAGAAGTTAGATGAGAAAATATTTATCATTGCTTATAACCAAACACAAGAGAAGTGAAGACAAAAAGCATGGCATGACCACCATATTAAGAAGAAACAGTTTGACATTGGGGATCAAGTGCTATTATATGATAGTAAATACAATCATCCAGGGAAATTGAAAGTTAGATGGCTGGGACCATATCTTATCAAAGAAATACTATCTTCAAGAGTAGTGAAATTATAGACCTTGTAATTCTAAGAGCTACCAGGATATGTGAATGGCGCAAGGTTAAAGACATATATGACTTAGCAATTTAATAAAACTTAAAAGAGAGAGAGATCAAAAATACCAAATACTTGAAAACCAAAGAACTCAACAGGTAGGTCAAGGGGTAGAATGAAAACCTGTAAGGGCACCTCTACCCTTAGAAAAATAATAACAAAAATAAAAATAAAAGAAGAATACCACCTATTTGAAAATCAGAAATTTAGCAAATAGGTCAAGGGGTAGGATGAAAACCCACAAGGGCATCTCTACCCTGAAGAAGGAGGATAATAAATCTAAGTTGTGCACATAACATATCCACATGAAAATGGAAAGGAAAATATGTGGAAGAAGCATACCCACGAGAATAAAGGGAGAAAGGTAAAATCCTCAAAAATAAAAGAAAACAACAAAACCATGAAATAAAGAAGGAGAAAACGAAACCAAAGATAAGGAACACAATGACGCTACACAATACACGATGCCGTGAAACAAAAAAAAGGAAACCATGACACTAAGGAGGAGAAAATCAGTAGTCCAAATAAACAAAGGAACAAGTTGTGACACAAACAAAAATCCACCGAATGTAGGAAATTAGAAAAATACGAAAAATACGCGGAGTCACACTGCACCAACGAAGAAGAAATTTTTCACGTAAGAAGAAATAAATATGGTAGTTGGAACAACAATAGTATAAAAGGCATCTAAGGGAACCAAACTAAGTCATAAAAAGATCAAAGAAACATCGAGAACAAGTGCGACAAACAAAACTAGGGAAAATTACGAAAGATAAATGGATGTTCCAATTAAGATCACATAGGCAGATCTTCCCAAGCTGAAATTTCTTATGCACTTGATGAATTCATACAGTAGAAAACATGAGGGTTCCTTCTCACACATTCCATTCAAAATTTCACATGCGAGAGATCTACAGAAATACATACACTCACAAATTCTGAATATGATCACACAACACTCAAGGTAGAGAGATCATTGTTTTTAGAAGAAGATCCAAATACAAAGGCACTGGTATACAAGAATAATGTTGAAGTTATCAAGGAATTAAAATTGACGCTTGGATTCACATACCCTACTTTCCTTGGGAATATTTCATACTTTGAGTTCTATTGAGCAGGCTCCACAATCAGATGTTATACTTAGATGAACCATATCAGATTAATACAGAGGTGATACCTAGGTTAACTAGATTATGGGATAAAGGGTGTTCATCAATTACTAAAAATAAGATGGCACTAAAAGAAACAAATCAAGTGATGGGCATCACAAAATCAAAATGGGGAGTACGAATATCAGATATTTCCAATCACACATTAAGGTATGTCGCTAAAGCTATATGTCTCAAAATTTATCACACCAATAGAGAGGATGGTGCCCATGGGCTTAGTGCATATATTTCCCTAGATATGGTTCAATTTCATTTAGATTATAACCTTGTGGAACTATTAGCGGTAGAATTCCATGTAAATACTAGGAGGATAAAATAGGGGAAGCATTTTTTTGCTATGGGTCATTGTTTATATGCTTGGCTATGTACTTCACCAAAAACATACCTCATACAACAAACGCAATAGAGTGGCATAAATATAAACCTATCATGGAACAAATTTAGGAACATATGGCTACTTTGGATGCAGTAACTCAGATCACATCATTGTTAGGCTAGATAAAAAGGGTTAAACAAATCATTAGTGACAAATCTAGGATATTTGAGAAAGTTGTTGCAAAATACGAAAAAGGAGGTGTATTTTATTGCCAACATCGACTATACATTCATTTTGCCTATAGTTCCACACACACAACACATACCTCCATTACCCTATGAGGCATCAAATGAACTAGTGGCTACCTCTGTAGAAGAAATTCAAAGTCTGCCTGTTGATTCTACCAAAGCCAAGTTACCAAATTTTGATGAGGTAATTAAAGAGACATTTGAAGAATATCGACAAAAATTCTCCACACAAGCGGATAAGGAAGAATCAAGAAAATCCCTTCCTAAGACATACAAATGGAAGAAATCCCCTAGCATCACAAAACCCATCACAAAAAGACAAAAATATCTAGCAGAAAAAGCTAAGTTGAAAGAAGTTGTGGCCAACCAAGAGAAATAAGAAATAGAGTTTAAAGAAATAGAAGTTACTTCTGACTTAGAGGAAGAAAAATATTACACTCCATCACCTCCACATCCAGTAGGACCCTTCAGCACCATCAATTTCAGAAGACGTGAAACCGGTAGAAGAAAGAGGGATTAGTCAGCAAGTTTATATCTACTATCAGAAATGTTTAACTACTGGAAAAATTTCACAACTTTCCTAAGAATATACCACAAGTACAGGCAGGGAACAAATGGATATTACATAAGCCATAGTATATTATCTAGAGAAACATGCATTCATACTCAAAGATATAAGTCACTTGCTTACACCATCATTGGAAGAAGAAATACATGACCAAATAGAGATAGAGAAAACACACCACTTGGCCGCACTTCAACAAGAATAAACCACTCTTAAGACAAAGAAATCCACACCAAAATCATAGTACAATGCATAAAGGAAGTGGATGAGATAATTCACCTGTTGGTGAAACAAAAGAAGGAGAGAGAAGATCAGAAAAAGGAAAATGAATCAAGATTAGAAACAAAAGAGGCAAACACAAGAAAAAGAAAAAGAAGAGTTGGATAAGAAACAAAGGAAGAAGACATTAGTAAGTAGAAAGTGGAGAAGGAGAGAAAGGTAGAAGAAGAGAGAAAAGTTAAAATTGAGTTAGAAGAAAAGAAGAAGAGAATAGAACAAGAAAAGAACAAGAAAGACTAAGAAGAAAATAAAAGAAATAATAAGAAGAAAAGAAAAATAAATACCAAGAAGAAAAGAAAAAAAGAAAGAAGAAGAAGAAAATAAAAAGAAAGAAGAAGAAGAAAAGAAAAAGAAAGGAGAAGCAGAAAATATGGAGAAATAAGAAGAAGAAAAGAGGAATAAAGAAGAAGAAGAAAATAAAAATAAAGAAGAAGAAGAAAATAATACGAAAGAAGTAGAAAAGAAAAATAAAGAAGAGGCATAGAAGAAGAATAAAGATGAAAAGAGAAGTATAAGCAATCAATATAAGAGAAGAAGAAAGCACCAACAGAAAAGAAGCAGAAGGAAGAGGAAGAAAAGAAAGTAAAAGTAGAGAAAGAGTGGAAAAAACAAGAAGAAGAAGAGAAGGAAGAAAAGGAGAAGGAAGAATAGGAATTACAACTATCATCCTCTAACCTATTCACCACACAAGCACCATGAGACTCACTAGTTAGAATCAAGTAGGCTCTACAAAAGAGGAAACAATAGTAATCTTTTCAATTGCAATAATGAGTTATTGAGAAAACCGCTGGAAGGATTTAAAGTCCATTTAGATAAAATAACTTCTCTACAAAAAACTAGTTGCAGTCATGTGTTAGAGAAGAGTGTTACTCAAGACTGGATGCAAAGGTGTGTAGAATTAGAGGAGGTAATGAAAAAGGTTCTCACTAGAATTCAAAAAATAAGCCACAGATCAAGATTGATACTTCATTTTCAGTTGAAACATCTACAGAATACGTGGTAGGAGAAATCTTGAAAGAACGCTGCATAAACTTGGAGGCATAAAAAGAAACAATCCACAAAGCTGCCATCAGAGAATACCAAGAAGATGCCAAGAAACCTCACATAGATGAGAACCAGAGAAAAAAAAACTAAATTTCAAACAGCGGTGAAGAAATTTGAGACAGAACTGAATAATGCCATAGTATACTACACATACATTATTGGATGGCCAAGCATGACTGTAGAAGATAAGCGAGAAGATGGAAAACATTGAATAGGAAATACATAATATTTCCACAACATATGACATTGGAAATGATAAGGATGGCACACAAAGGAGAAAATTAGCAGAACTTACAAAGAAATATCAAAATCGATAGAGGCTAAGGAAAGAAAATATCTACGACATGTAAGCATGTAGCACTACACTGGATAAATCCTTGATGTGGATGCAGAAAGAAACTACACTTGCCCAAGATCAATGGAAGAAACTACAAGCACATCCCACTCCATCAGAATTGGTGTCATTGATTCAAGAGAATACACAACTACAGGAATGGATTAATCAGGTGAATACTCATTTAACTTCATGGTTAAACTATGAAAATAATATCATTCCCCAAATTTCAAAGTACATACCGCAGAGTACACCTTAGAAGATAAAAGGTTAAGGCATCCCATAAAACCAAGTCAGGCGATTCAAACAAGGGAACCCTTCCCTATGCCAAACATCTAAGTTCCTAGGGAGTTTGATGTTTTTATACCTTTGCGTCCCATAAATCCAGCCCGGTGATTTGAGCACGCAAACCCTTCCCTACACTAGCCTAAGTCTTGCTGGTAGATACCCATTTGATCTAAATTTTGGAAAGAAATTTTTAAAGGAAGGTGTACAATTCATCATCAGTTGTTGTCTTGAGGATGAGACAAAGTTTAAGAGGGGGATAATGTTGGCAGGAGTTTAGACATAAGTCATGGAATGCTAGAAATTTATGCGAAGTGATAAAACAAGTGCAAGTAAAGAAAATAGCCGCGAGATACTATAGGAAAGCGTAGAATTAATTAAATTTGTGCATAAAGGAAAGAATCATAAAAGACCACAAAGCCATAATATGCTAAGTAAATCCATGAAATACTAAGAAAAGCTATAGAGGACTGGAAGAAGCCAAGAAGATGACATAATGTTGTAGATTGAAGATAAATCATGCTAGTTCATGTTAGAATCCGAAAAGGCATGAGTCAAAGGAAGTGACCTTTAAAATAGATTTTATTTTGTATATTTATTATAATCAAGGTATTATGTAAATTATGCCTCTCGGAAGACTTATGTGACAATGCCATTTTGATATAAAGAGAGTTAGAATGAAAGAGATGTATATGTACTGATGTAATGAATTTTGATATATGAATAAAGATTAAAGTTTCAAGATTAATTTATCTTGCATGATGTTATTTACTTTTCTATCCTTAGCATAGTGGTGGTGTATTTCCCATGTACATCCTTAACCTTGATCTATCGAGCCTAAACCTCACAAGTCTGTTGGGGTTTTAGGTCAACATTTCTTAATATCGAGTTGACTATCCCTAGATGTAACTTTTCTCTTATGTTGTTGTAGCTATAGTTAATCAATCGAAAAGAGGTATTGTTATACAAGGTGTTACACATAATTTCTTTCTTGCAATGATATCGCTCTTTTAAATCCAGCATTGTGTTGTAGGGTAGATCCGCCGACATTCTGCATTAGGCATTTCAATATTTATTGTGGACATTTGCCAAGGAAATAATTTGATTGGTACACTTATTTTTCCAATCAAATTAAAGCATATGTCAACAATACTTGTTCCAATATCAATGCATCTTGTAGACACCCATAATTTAGCTCTAGTAATTTAAATACTTAAATTGCACTAACTATACCCTTTCCAATACTTCATTTTCAATACTTAAGGAACTTGAATTGGATGGTCTAACCATTGAGGAGCGATGGATGGAGAACGCGATGTAGGGAGCATAAGTGTTGTGTTCGCTATTATAGCTACTGAGATATGTCTTCTTTCTCGAAAAATCTGATCGCAAAGGGTTGTTGACCGACTTGAATCGATAATGAAAATATGCACATACATCTGATCTCTGCTACGTAAAAGGGATCCACACCTTTAGCTTGGAATATGATTCTCAAGCAGCTTGATAAGAACATGGGACCACAACTACTAAAAAGGGGCAGTTCACGTGCGAAGGATAAAGAAGGTGTGACCCACCTTAGTGTCCCAGATGAATGTCTACATCAGGCTTTGGGTAAAGCGAATATTTCACTTGTTGGTAAGTTTCTCGGATCTAGACCTAATATTGATGTTATTAGAAAATGGGCTATTAGAAAGTGGAAACCAAAGGGAGATCTGAACATTACCACCTTGTCACGAGGATTTTTTTTGGCTAAATTTAATCAACAGATTGACTTGGAATCGGTGCTTCTGGGAGGACCATGGTGTTTGGGAAACATGGGTCTTTTCTTGAAAAGATGGTATCCAAGGTTTGATCCCAACACTGAGAATATACATACCATACCATTTGGTGCAGACTTCCTAGTCTACCCCTTCAATTTTGGGATGATGAAATATTGCTAAATTTTGTTAAATCTATTGGATCTCCGATTGGGCTAGATGGACCAACGAGGAGCAGATCTAGACTAGCCTTTGCTCAATTTTGTATTTCTTCTTAAATGGAAAAGAACTACTAGAACACATCATTTTACAGTCAAAGTATGGTACTTGGCAGCAAAATATTGAATATGAAACCTTTCATTTGAGATGCAATAAATGTCATTGCATAGGACACTTCACCAGAAGATATCCAAACAAAGAGACATCTCAAGGAAATATTATGGGAAAAAATGATATGCTTGATGAAGTCCTAAAAATAAACAAGAAATGAGGAAAGAGAATGAGATCAGGATCCCTATAAAGGGCTTGGAAAAAAATAGGGAACCAGGGCAATTGAAGGGATTTCTTTAAACCAACCAAATATGAGATACAAGAAAGGTAGAAAGGGGTTTTGAACTCTAATAAAGAAACATCTGGTTTGTAGGAAACTATGGCACCCTAAAACTCCAGCACTAAGATTTGCGGTAGTACCCCTAATCATAAAAGAAGATATAGCAATACAAACACAAGTAAAGGTGGTTATGGAGGTTAACGAAGAGACTGGTACTATAAAATGTAATCTTATATCTAATGATTGGGATAATGAATACAGATCTGATTCAGGGAAAAAAGGGACAAAGATTGATCCTCTTGATCCTCTATATATCATTGAGGAAGAACTGAATGGGGAAAAATAATATCAAGAAAGAGACTTCCCCATGAGGGAAAATTTTTCTCTAATAGAAAACCTATCGCCTAAAGATGGGAACCCTCTTTCAAGCAACAAACCAGCAACTTCTCATCCTCCTAAGATTCAAGAAAATGGATAAAAAGAGGAGGGGGAAGTTACGCCACTCAAGATGAACACAATATTTGATGGAGATTTTGATTTAACCAGTGGCTTTATGGAGGTTAGCTCTAGGAAAAAGAAAATAATGAAGGGCTTTGAGAAGATCCCTCGATACGCTATATAATGATAAACAAAAAAGAAAATTGATAATTGGGGAGCTTCAACATATAGAACAACTAGATCATCTACTAGAAGGCTAGTAGATTTTGGAAGTAGATCTAAAAGAGGAAGACTTTCAAATAAGGAGCTCAAAAAAGAGAACAGAGGAAGATATTGTAGATGGAACTCAAAGCCAATTGAGCCATCAAGAAAACTCATCCCCCATATCACTTAGATGAAGATCATTTCCTGGAATATAAGAGGGCTAAATGGGAATTCTAAACAAAGAATTCTCAAATATTTAAGAGTCTCAAGTAGACCTAGTATTTTTCCTTACAGAAACCAAAATGAATTCTAAGGTCCTTGAAAATTGTAAAATGAATTTCAAGGATAACTTAGAAACTATTGCTATTGATTCTCAGGGAGCTTCAGGAGGCCTAGCCACTATATGGGATACAAATATTTTTACTGGTATGATTATTTCTGACACCAATAACCATCTTGCTATTAAATTCCATACTATTGATAATAATTTTACTTGGATCCTTTCAAACATTTATGCACCTAATACTATAAATGGGAGAAGGAAAATTTGGAATGATCTTAAGGTCTTTAGAAGTCAGCATAAAAATGACAACTAGCTTATTATGGGAGACTTCAACTCTCCTTTAAATCTTGGGGAAAAGTAAGGGGGTAATTCTACTTTTTCCATCGGCATGGATGAATTTGTTGATTTCGTTGCTGATTTAAATCTCATGGATGTGGATCTTCAGGGTAATCAATTTACTTGGTCAAATAGAAGACTGGGCAGTGACATGATTTAGGTCAGACTAGATAGAGCTCTTATCTCTTCTAATTGGATCTTGCACCAGGATTTTCATCTAACCTCTCTTCCTAGAATTGGATCAGATCATAATCCCATTGTCCTTAATCTGTTCAATTGGGCCAAACCTACACGGAGCTCTTTCAAATTCGAAAAGATGTGGATGGAGCATGATGATATCTTTGATAAGATCAAATAATGGTGGAAATGGGATGGTGGAGGAACTGCTCAATTTAGACTTATTCGAAATTAAAAAATGTCAAAAAATAGGTGAAATTTTGGAACAAAGAAGTTTTTGGGAATATATTTGTTAAAAAAAGGAGTTAAAGAAAAAAATCAAGGAGCTGGAAAATAAAATTACTGCTAAGGGTAGGTCCTTGGAGGATAAATTAGCTGAGAAAAATATTCTTTCAGAGATACACGGTTTGCAGTAGACAAGAATCCTTCTGGAGACTCAAATCTAGGGTGATCTGGCTGAAATGAGGGAGACAGAAACACAAAAAAATCATATGACCACTATGAAACATAGAGCCTACAATAGGATCTTGGAAGTTTCAAAAGGTAATGGCAATATTATCAAAGATCCTAAGGCCATAAAGGAGGAAGCTCTCATATTTTATGAAAATTTACTAAAAGAGAATAGTGTTGAAAATGAAGAGGCCACCTCTTTCTTGTTAGAGGACATTCTGAATGACAGAATTGATGAGAAAAGATTCAAAAACCTTTCCAAAACTGCAACTTTGGAGGAATTGCAAAAAGATGTATTTACTCTTGAAGGGGATAAGACTCCAAGACCTAATGGTTTTTCTGCTAACTTATTTCAGAATTATTTGGAAATATGTTCAGATGATCTTCTTAGGGTAGTGAATGAGTTCTACAGAACTAGCGATTTATTGAAAGAACTGAATAACACCCACATTGTGCTTGCCCCTAAAAAAATGGGTGCTAAATATTTTAAGGACTTCCATCCCATTAGCCTGGTAAATGTTATCTATAGAATCTTTACTAAAATTATTGCTACTCGGCTCCAGACTATTCTTAATGATCTAATTTCAAAGCAACAGAGTGGGTTCATAAAAGGAAGGATAATTCAAGATGGGGTGATTATGGTGCATGAGGTCATTCACTCTATGGATAATAGTAAAAAAGAAAGCATGGTCATGAAACTTGATATGAATAAAGCTTTTGAAAAAGTCTTGGTATTTTCTGGACAATGTTTTGGAAAAATTTGGTTTTCAAAATAAATTTAGAAGAATCATTAAGGCCTACATTTCTACTACTAGATTCTCTATGGTGGTTAATGGTGAGCCGGTGGGTTTTTTTCTAGCAGTGGGGGTTTAAGATAGGGGACCCTATATCCCCATTTCTCTTCATTCTAATGGCAGATAACCTCAGCAGATCCATTTCCAAAGCAGTTAAAGAAGGACTTCTTAAAGGAACTAAGCCTACTTCTACAAACCAAATAGCTTCACACCAGCAATTTACGATGACACAATTCTTCTGTTGATGGCCTCTATACTTGAAGCTAAGGCTATTAAGTATATTATGAAAATCTATGAGGCTGCTTTTGGGAAAGAGATAAATTTTGATAAGAGTTCCATTTTCTTCTTTAACACTCCTATAGATAGAAAAAAAAATTGCTAAAATTATGGGGTGCAAAATTAACTCCTTACCCACTACTTATCTGGGTCTCCCTCTTGGTACAAAAAAATTCTATAAAGTATGGATTTATTTGCTGGAAAGATTCCAAAAGAAAATGGCTAGTTGGAAAGGGCCATTCTATCCAGTGTTGGAAAATGTTTTCTTATTAAAAGCACTCTCCAAAATATTCCTATCTACATTATGTCTCTTTATAATATTCCCTCTATCTTCAGGGATAAAATTGAAAGGATCCAGAAACACTTCTTATGGTAGGGAATGGAGGAAAAGTTCAGATATCACTTGGTGGCTTGGGATCAAGTTTTTACTCCTAAAAGAATTGGTGGGCTTGGCATAAAGGATATAAAAAAATGAATGTGGCCTTAATTGCAAAAATGGGCTAGAGAATTCTCTCGGAGGAACAACCTTGGATTGATTTAATTAAGGCTAAGTATCTTGTTCAACAAACATTTATTTCTTTCCTTCATGATGAACAACTCCCTTAAGGTTCCATTTTCTGGAATAACTTGATTCAAATCAGAAATTTCATCAAACAAGGTAGTAAATGGAAAGTGGGAAATGAAAGGATATTAAATTTTGGGAAGATAACTAGTCTAATTCAAGCCTAAATGATAGATTTGGTGCAGTCAAAAACATTCTAGAGCAAAATATGGAACAAAATTCCAATGATTACATGGAAATGGATGGTAATAGAAAGAGATGGAAGCACCTTATAGTGGAAAGGACAGATCTAAGCCCCATAATCTCCTCCCTACATGAATAGCTGGACATCATTCCCCTGAACCAAATTGAAGCTAAGGATGAACTAGTCTAGAACAACTCAAGTGATGGAGAGTATACTTGTGAAATCTGGTTATAATTCTTATTTTGAAAACATTCATAGTGATTTCAAATGGAGCAGGATTTGGATGACATAACTAACCCCTAAAATCAATTTTTTCTTTTGGCTTGTCCTCAGAGGAATAATTCTCACAAATGAAAACCTAATTAAGAGAGGATTTATAATGCCAAAAGTGTTGCTTATGCAAAAAAGAGGTTGAGGACATCAAGCATCTCTTGGTTCACTCTGAATATGCTTCAATGATCTAGAGTTATGCTTTCTCTAAGTTCAATATTTATTGGATAGTGCCAAAGGATTTTCTCCAATTTTAGATCCAGTGGGATCCTCCTTTTAAGCATTGTGTTGTCAAAGGATTTGGAAACTAGTTATGCCCCATGTTATCTAGAGGATTTGGAAAGATAGAAATGACATCATTTTTAGAAATAATAACCAGTATTGCAAGAAAAGATTTGGTAAGATTTCTAATGCTATTAAAGACGATATAGAGAGATTCAAACCTCCCAAGAATAAGAAGTATCCTAAAGATGAAGAATTTATTCTTTCCAACTGGAAGATTGGTGATGTAAATGTGTAAAAATGGAGAACTCCAAACATTGATAGGTCGGCAATCCATTGGATCCCCCTCAAATTTTTGGTACAAACTTAACTTTGATGGAGCCTCCAAGGGAAACCCAAGGGAAGCTACTGGTGGAGGGGTTATTTGGGATCATAAAGGCTACTTAGTTGTTGCTTATACTAGTAAAATGGGTAATCAGACTAATCATTATGCAGAAGCCCGACAACTGACTCTTTGGGGGCTGAGGCTTGCTAAGGATTATAACATCCAAAACATCATTGTGGAAGGGGACTCCTTAAATATTATCAATCATCTTAATAAGATTCATCCCCCTAGTTGGACTATCAAATATTTCATTGAGGAATCCATTAATATCTGCCACACTTTCAAAAATATCAAAATTGAGCATACTTATAGGGAGGGAAACAAGGTGGTGGACTCCTTGGCTAATTATGGCACCAACAACAATATCACCTATTGGGATGATGAGAAATGCACCCCCAAGGAGGTACAAAATGGTATTAATAAAGATAAACATGGACACTTACACATTGTGTAGGATCTATAATGAGATTGTGTGGGCTTCAAAGTATAAGACAAATCGCACATGTGAGAAAAGTAATACTAATCACGGTCATAAAAGTTTCACATGATTCTCAAACTTGTGGCTGGATTTTCCAAAATCAGGTTAGTCATATCATAAACAGAGCTTCTAAGGGTGGTTTTAAGCAGGGAATCACAAAAATTGCAAAGAGAAGAAGATGGGGGGTGCTCTGTGCCAATTAGAACCTAGCTACGATCCCGTGGAAGGACAACCTGGAGCTTTGGAATCTTCTAAAAAGGGGGTGTTTCCAACTTCATCAAAAAAATCTAGGGCCATGACCAAAACATTTTAGTGCATTTTTCCATGGATTGGAAGGATAGGAAGGTAAAGTATGGGGACATCATGTGTTGATAAATGAGGAGTTGATTGCTGAGGTGACTTGGTCTCGATTTGGATGGTTACCGGTTCTTTAGAAAATGGGTCAAAAAAACTTCAGAAGAAAAGAAGTTATCTGAAGAAGGGGAGGAGATCATCTTTATTGTGGTGGGCATTAAGGTAAGCTCCATTCTAAAACCCTACGATGATGTTACTAAAATGATGGTTCGATTCATTTCCCTGGAAGGGTGGTATGTCACTATTCCTACCAAGCACTTGGTCTTCCTCAACCACTTTAGGAGAAAATTTGTAGTTTTTTTCCCACATTACCTTTTGAATTCACTTGAACATTCCATTCTCAAATTCCAGAAACATACCAGGGCCATCCCCTTCACCAGGGTCTCATCCTCATCCTACAAAAAACTATGCCTCTCCAAATTCCCATCCATTCCTCCATCCCCCGACCCACACATTTTCATCCACTCTGATCCCTCTAACAACCCAGCCAACTCTCCAAGGCCAGGGGTCACCAAATCTAAGAACCCCAAATTTGACAAAGGGGCCTCTCCTCCCTCTGCCTGTGTTCTAAGAAGCAACAAAGAAATGGAAGTTGTTCAAAATCTTTTACACATTAGTAATGTTGGTCAGGATAGTACCTTGCAGTATGAGAGGGATAATACTCCTCTCAAACTGGACTTATTGGAAAAAGAGGTTGAGAATATCAAGAAAGAGCTGCATCATTTAACCAAGCAGAAGGGGAAAAGAAAGTTAAGTGATGATACGAGATATTGCAATTGATCAGACTGAGGATATCTACAAAAATTGAACTCTTTGGACAACATATTGGGGAGGGCAAGGACATGCATGACCATAATATGGCCATTTTCAATGCCATTTGCAAGTTTAGGAGAATCAGGTCAGAAAAATTTCTATGTTGAGTGAGATCCCTGAAGCCATTTGGGGGACTGAGAAGGAAAGAAACCAGGCTATCTCAAACTTGAATGTGAATGATCCAATGCACACTACCACTCTAGTGTTGTTCACTTCTTTGCACATAATAAAAACAAGGATTGAAAGGGCCTCCAAGAAATAACACCCCTTGGTCTGGCTGGTGGCATTTTAGTTGTTGCTCTACTTCGGATAATATGTTGTTTTTTGGCTTCTTAATTGTAGTTGTTTCTATGTTTTGTTCTTTCCTAGTAGCTACTGTTTGGGTTACTGTTGGTCTTTATATTTTATCTAGATTTTGATCCTTTTTTGATGTTTTTTCATGTTATATCTGGCTGTTGATCCTTCATTGTAACTGGGTATAGTCCCATTAAAACTATTTTCCAATAATAATAAAAAATTATACCCTTTCCCACAAATTGATGACATATCGGCAATATCACACATTTTCTCTTCTATCATCATTAATTAACTACATTACCCTAGTTAATTGACCCTACTATCCATCAAATATGACAATTAATGACATTCTGTTAATTAAACTCCTTTCTACTTGAGTTAACTAATTATTCTTAATTAATTAAGTTTCCTCTTCTATTAGATAAATAAATCATCATTTATTCAATCTAAAACCTTCTTATTCCCTAAATCATACTAATTGTTCTTCTAAAAAATTCTATAAAGCTTGCTCACATATTAATTGATCACTTTGGTTAATTAATAAATCCCTTCAAACCCCATGAGCCACTAAAGGATAAATAAAACTCTCCTAAGGTTGACTCAATCCCCTTTCAACCATGATCATCCCCAACTAACTCAACCTTGTTATTATCCCACATATAAAGGGATGAAGAGATTCTTTTATCCACTGGTTTATATAAGGATCCTTCTTGTTACCTTTCTACTTACACCTAAATGAGCGTAGAGCCTATATTATAGCCATTTTATCATCTTAGAGAATTCTTCCATTATAGGAGCTAGATATCTTCATTTCTTGCATTCATCCATTAAAGTTTGAAGTCATATGGAGATATGTCAAATGGCCTTGTAGTCATGGATTGAAAAGACTCCATTCTTGAAACCTTGGGATTCAAACATACAATCAACCCTTTTGATTGATAAGGACCTAAATAGATTCATTCCATTGATTATCATTCAATAGAGATAGAGATTAATTTCTTAGCATATTAGTTTAGATGTTTATTCATGTTCTAATGCAAAGATGTTGGTAGATTAGTCTTTTTTAAGCTCTAAGCATGATGGTGCATAGATTTTAGTTTAGATTTGTTTTAGAACTACTAGGTGTTAGTTCTAATTCTCTTTGCATATCTAACAAATTATTGCACACATTTGGCATGCTCGGTGGGACGGATCCTTCGTCCCTTAGCATTATGGTTCAAATTTTATTGTTATTTCAATTTTTGGCTAACCCTTGATATGCATATATGTGAAATAATGTTGAATTTATTATGATTTTTGCTAACTTTACATGTGTTGAGTCTTGCTTATGGATCTAATTTAGATGGGTTCTTGTCATTTTTGAGCTAAATTTCCAAAAAATTGATCTTTTTGAGATTTATTACGTCATTTTCTATGTTTTGATGTCACTTCTAGGTACATACGTACACAAAAATGATAGATTCGCATACATGTCCAAACACAGCGTATACATCCAAATGTTAGTGTATACATCTAGAGTCTAGTGTATGCATCATTCTGTCAGGTTACATGATATCCTATCCTCTGTGTTTTTTGGCTTTCTATCTGCTAGTGCATATGCATGATCTTGAGCATACATGTTCATGATTTGGATTACCCATCTGGTACTTCTTCTATTTGACCCATTTTAACTCTGTGAACGTACATGTCCAAATTCTATCGTATACATCTCACTACCAGCATACATGACTTTTTATCTTCTATTTTTTCCATCCTTTCTGTCTATTAGCGTATGTGTTTAGACCCTAGCATACATGCCTATACCCAAGCGTACCTATCTGCTACTATTATTTTTTTGACCATTTTTTCTATGAGTGTATACATCCAAAGGTTAGCATACACAACTCTCTAGCCACATACCCATTAGCTCACTCTCAATTTCCATAGAGGGCCGTACATGTCTTGAAGGAGGCGTACACACTAAGTGTTTAGCATACACATCACAGTTCAGATTTGAGATTCACTTTAAAATTTACAAAACCATTTTTTCTAGATTTATTGACTCCTTGTAGGTTTTAATTGAATATTAACTTCTTGTTTTATAGGGTTTATTTGTATGTCTTTTCTAATTTGAATTGTTTAAAGGGTTAAATGAAAATTGCATGCTTAATCATGAGATTAAAGTCACGTATGCTCTTCCCTTGCACCTTCTAGGTGATCTTGGGAATCAAAAATATTTCTATAATTCTTTTTGCTTTGAAAAACATTTGAAAAGAATGTCAAATTTGGTTAAAATGAATTAATTTTTCATTTTTGATTTTTTACTTGGAATTTACGTCGCGTATGCTCTTCTCTTGCGTCCTAGGACGATCTTGAGAATCATAAATGACGTTCATCCTCTTTATGTGTATGGAAAACTACTAAATCCATCATGCAGGACCTAAACACTTGTCAAAGAATGAAGGATCGAGAAAAAACAAAACTACTTATACAATTTCCCTGCAGGTTGCCAAACAGTGTTCAACTAAACCACATTAAGTATAAAAGATAAACAAATAAACCACAACCAAAAGACTATATTTATAGGTGCATATAAGGGTATGCCCTATCTGCTTAACTAGGAAATAATCCCTTTGGCATAAGCCTTAAGCTACAACAATGGGAATGGTCCTAAGAACCCCAAAGTAGTCCAAGTAAGAGGAAACCTTATGGACGAAATAGGAAGTGCTCCGCACAGCTACTTGACTAGTGATACATGTGAGAATTAGCGTCAAATTTAAATATATCGTGACCCCAGTCAAAGCACATAATGGACACATTTATTTCCCACTATGCTTGAAGGGGGTAAAGTAAAGTCAGGATACTCCATGGAAAACCTTGGGAAACCAAGCTCGCATCTAGATAACTTTAGATACCTAGTTGAGTGAACCACCTAGGAAGTTATCTTGTCCAGAGCCAACTTTGACCATATCCAAACCATTTTGAGTTGAGATCCATCGCAAAGGGAGAACTTTCTCATAATGGAAACCTTGTTTTTCAAACAAGAGGAGATTCAATTAAAGTTCAAATGGTGAGGCATTCATCACTGAGATTGTGAAGTATTACTTTTCCTTATTTTTTCACTCGCCCTAAGGTGAGGAAAACTCTACTGAAGTGACGCCAAACTCTATTCAACCCCAATTTATCTACTTCCTTCACTTTTTTTTGACACTTTGTTGATCAAAAGAATAGTGATTATGTTTTTTTTTCCAATTGATTGTATTCACCACTTTTGTGTCCATTTACACTCATCCATATTTGTGACTGATTTGTTAAATGTCTAAAGTGTGCGGAGACATTTTCATGTCATTGGTAGCCTTTATGATCTTGATACCCAAGTCAACATGGTCAATCGTAGTTAGGCTTGATTCATCATCTTGATTCTCCTTTGAAATTTTATCTTGCTCGTATCGTATCGCAACAATTTTGATACTTACGTCTTGTTTCTTTAAAACTTGGCCTAAGTGTCTAGATTGTAATTTTACGCTTGTATTGATGCACCAAAATTAGCAGGAAGTTGACAAGGTCATAACTTGAGCTCCGGTGTCTGTTTGAGTCCGTTGTTTTTTGAAACCACATGTTTTTATGAGACAAATGCACTAGAAACCTTACCTATCATTTGGGAATATTTCAACACATTTTCGGGCCCTAAATCTGCCATCTTGAGGACAAAAATTAGGATTTAAGTTGTAGTTCGGTTTTTCCTATTTTTGGGCAGTAGTTAATTTTAGGCTATTGGTTTTTTCATATTTTTCCTATCTTGAGTTAGAAACTTGGCAATTCTTATAATTTAGGAATGTAGAAGATGCATGGAAATTTTTGTGCCTGTACAAATAAGCATACAAACTTACTAAGAATAGCTGGTTCTAGTAAGCTCGTTAAAAATTGTAAATTCTACCACCTAGATTAGATTTAGTCAAAGTTAGTTAGGGTTTGCATGGAAACTTGAGTTGGGAGTTGTTTTCCTATTTAGGAAACATTGTAATTGATTATTGAATAATGAAGAAGGAGATCTATTTTCTTTTGGAGTTCATGTTATTTGTAGTATATCAAGTTTGTTTAGAATTTGGCTACATTATCTGGTATCAGAGTTGGTTCGAGTCTTTAAAAAAATGGCAGGAAGAGGAGACGGTATTTCCCAGATGAATAGAAATATGCAAGATATGCAGAGGAAAGTTATTGCACTTGCTGCAATGATAACCCAAAGAGGAAATCAAGGTAGAGATGACACAGATGATGAAGAAGTTTGTTAAGAGGAGGAAACACAAATTCCGCCATTAGCTTTTGAAGAAAGGATGTTTCGAGCATTAGAAAGAAATAATGATGGGATAAGAGTTGATGTTTCAGAGTATGGTGGTAGTATAAAACAAGAGGAGTTGATAGATTGGTTGACTAGCATGGGGAAATTTTTTTAGTGGAAGGCCATGTCAGAAGAAAAGAAGGTAAAGTTTACATGCACAAAATTGAAAGGTCATGCTATGTTATGGTGGGATCATCTACAGAAAGAGTGGTCAAGAAAGGGGAAAGAAATAATTAAGACACGGAGTAAGATGGAGAAGAAGCTGAAAGATAAATTTCTCCCAGTGCATTATGCCCAATCCCTTTATAGGAGGTTTCAAAATCTCAGATAGAACTTACAAATAGTGCAAGAATACACATATGAGTTCTAAAATTTGTCCATCCATGTAGAGAATGAAGAAACTGAGGAACAAATGGCTGCAAGGTATGTAAATGGATTAAAATTTTCTATTCAAGATGAGATAAGTATGCATAGGATTAAGAGCATGGAGGATGCCTATCAATTAGCCTTAAAGGCTAAGGAAAAATAAAATCGTCAAAGTTTTAGGAGATCACCTAGAATTAATAGGGGGCCTCATCTTCCTTTTGGGGATGAGATGGTTTTAGCCAAGGTAGGGGAGAATCATCTCATGGATTGGAAAAGAAAGAATATATGAGAAAAGATTTCTATAATCAACAAAGAGGTAGAGGATTTTCTAGGGGCAGAGGATATGTTGGTGATAGAGGATGGGAGGCTCCATAAAGACCATTTGTTTGTTACAGATGTGGTGAAGAGGGGCATCAAGATTTGGAATGCCTTCATTATTATACACATGAAAAAAGGAAAGGATATGCTCCAAGAGTAAATATTTTTGAAGTCTGAACAAGTAGAAGATGAACATGACCTATGAATTCCACCCGGATGTTGGAGAAAATCTTATGATCCAGAGGATGATGATTTCTCCAAGAAAGGGAATCAAGGGGGTTACATGGCTGCGTACAAATGTTTTCGAACAAGATGCACTTTAGGAGGAAAGGTATGTAATGTTTTTATTGATGTTGGTAGTTTTGAGAACATGGTTTCAAATGAGATGGTTAATAAATTGGGTCTTCATTATGAGAAGAATCATAAACCTTACCGTATTGCATGGTTTAAGAAGGGTAATGAAGTTATTGTTGATAATAGATGTTTAACAATTTTTTCTATTGGGAATAGTTACAAGGATGAGATTTTGTGTGATGTTATTCCTATCGATGCATGTCACATGATGCTAGGAAGACCATGGAAATTTGATAGAAAGTATAATACTTATACTTTCTGGAAGGATGGAACAAAATAGTTTTTCTACCTCTTAAAGAAGAAGGGAAGGGTGAAAATATGCTTTCTGCAAAGGAATTTGTGAAGAAGGAAAAGGCAACTGGTTTGTGTTATGCACTAGTAACAAATAAGGATGAACCTGCAAGTGCACAAATACTAGTAGAAACATCAAAATTAATAGAAGAATTATCTGATCTTATTCCTGATGAGCTAATAGATGGATTACCACCCAAAACAGTATTCAACACCATATTGATTTGATTCTAGGGTCTTCACTCCCAAATCAATCGGCTTATAGGATAAGCCTAACATTGCATGCATAGTACACAACATGACTCCTGTCGAACAATACATAGATCATAAAGAGCTAGTAGCAGCATTTTTAGATGGCACAAAATGAAAAAGCAATAACTATAAATATTTTGTATATATACGTCTCGTTAAAAATCACTACACTTGATTGTAATATGATGTCCATATATATGAAGACATGTATTTTTGTATAATCCAACTTCTTTTGCTTTACATGTCACTTTATATACATGTAATTTTTACTTCAAAATTGATTTAGGCATTCTCTTGTTGTTAAAGGGAAAAAAAACAACAAAATGTTCTTAGAAAATTCAAGCATTTCAGAAAATAAAATATCTTACAAAACAAATAAAAGAATAAATTTAAGACATGTAACTATTAAATCTATTTAAGCTAACTATAGATTTATAGATAACTGCAACAAAAAAAAACTATGGTGGAAGAATTTTATGGGAAGAATTATCTTGAATCTAAAACATCCTTAAATTATAATAATTCCTCCACACTATAGTTCTTAACCCGCTACCCCAAAACCCTAGGCATTAAAAAGCTCGAAAGATTAGGCAATGAAGGAAAATGTTATGAGTCTTTAGTTAGCATCAATGGAAAAAAGTGAGCAAAACCTCATCTACTACTTAATCATAGGGATAAGTTTTACAAATTGTTTCTCTTTCCCATTTTGGATTTTTTAAAATAAGCTCCATCCAAATAAACTTACACTGGTTATTATTATTTGAAGTATGATTACAAAAAATGTAAAATTCCTTATAGAATCTAACGTCCATGTTTTTCTATTGTAGGTATTGCCTTAGCACACCAAAAAAATGAAAAATGCTCAGCGCCACCTACACTACAACCAAAACAAACAAGCTATAAATGTAAAACGCCGCCAAACATACACAGTTCACAAAGACACCCTCAACATAGCCCGCCGCAACAAACAACAACCAAAATTTATTCCCTTACCTCAACTTACCCCTTTACACGAAAGCCCCACTTTATCCCCTTTCAACACCACTCAACACACATTCTAAGCCCTCATAGAATCTCTCCTTCTTGGTGAAGCTTGTTCAATTTGCAAGGAACGCTACCCAAGAATGCAATCAAGACTAACCCCAAATGGAATTAGTTTTCGTAGGTGCTCTTACGAAAAAAAGGGACATCACTTTTCTTCATGGAATAATATGGACCCCAACCCTCAACCCATAGAGCTATCAATTTTAACCCAAGTAGAGGAAATGTTGATAGCTAAAGTAGCCCCATTATTACAAGTCACCAATGCCCGTGGAGGCCAATACATGTACACCAGCCACACCATTAGTTTCCCTAAGACATTACATCCATATTACAATTCTTTCCCCACCACCCCGAAAACCCTAGACATTTTAATATTTAAAAGATTAGTCTTGGAAGGAAAATCTTATGAGTGTTTTGTTACAGCAGAGCCCATATCCAAAATGCACTTTCCTACAAAAGCCAACATGACCCATACTACGGTGACGTCATCATAGATGAAACCGCCCTTTCAATTTTACCAATACCTACAACTAACATCTTTAATAGCCTACCTGATATACTTGAGCAAACCAATTCACCAAATCCCCCAACAACCGACACAAATGACACCGAACCCTCTTAGGTGGACGCAACCCTCAGAACATCATTTTTTCAAAGCCTCCCCTACCGATACAGAGATTGCCCAAATTAGGGCCTGCGCCTACCAACATCAAACCCATATCCATCATCAATTAAATGGTCCCAAATCAGTTCAAAACCCATCCATGAATACACAACTGAGGGGTTATTCTTAATGGCCTTCCCAACTCTATTCCCATCGGGCTCAGCTATGTTTCTACAAGCTCACAAATCGAAATTGAAATGCATGAATATGTTCTCCATCCGCCGCATTACCATGACAACCGATTTGGAATCCATCCTTGTTTTCATTATTTTCTACTCAATCTTATGATGCGCCATAGAAGTCAACCCACTTCTACTATTTTCATAAAACAACAGATTGAAGACAACACGCCCACAACAATAGAACACCTCCACACATTGTTAGAAACCCTACCAGATGAACAAATAGCCAACCACCTCATGCGGTTTGCCTCCCACCTAAGAGGCACCCATTCTTTTTGGACACAATCCAAGAATGAACTTAACGACATGATTTCCCAAACATGCATGAACACCAACCTTATTTCTTACCCTAAGCGCTACTAATACTAAATGGCCGACTTGCAACGCCTCTTGCCAAGATCTTATGCCCCACACCTTCTCTTTCCCAAAAATGGAGAAACCATAACATCATTACATATCCGCACTTGATAAAGAACATATATGGCTGTGAGGTTTGCAATATTCCGTGAAGAAATCTTAGAAAAACATCTACACACAAAATACTTCTGGTACAGGTAACGTAATGTATCTTTTAAAGTTGAGGTTACAACTATTGTGGACTCTTTTTCCTGACATGTTTCATACTAACACTTAATATACCAGTTTGAATGGCAACACAGAGGCTCCACACATATTCATGGTTTTATATGGCTCACTGACACTCCAAATATGGACACCCTAGACTGGCAAACCCTAGTGCCATACAAGTTGCAAAATCATTCTTCAACAGCTAGGTCACAACTTGGAACCCACTTCAAAGCTTTCAAGCTGCTTCTCACATGCCCCATGCAACAATAGATGATCCATGTTTGCTACATTCATCAAAAATACTACTTGCACCTACCGACAATGACTATATAGCTTTAGTCAACCAGGTTCAATGCCACACCAAATGTACTACAACTACGTGCTTACAAAGGAAAGGCAACCAATTACAATGTAGGTACAAATTCCCATGGCCAATACAAGCTAAGTTGACATTATGCCTAGACACACAAGGACATGTAGTTTATACTCTAGCTCGTAATGATGACAAGTTAAATATCCACAAGAAAGATATGCTAACTATTTGGTGGGTCAACATCAACTACTATCCCATGGTTTCACATCATGCCGTTCTGAAATATATAGTAAAATATGCATCCAAAGCTGAGCACAAGTCAAAAACATACCACCATATGCTTGTCGAATCTCAACAAGCACATAACTTTGAAAAATGTCAAAGACAAAGATATATAGAAGCTCCTTTCTCAAAAAATAATTACCACTGTGATATAGGCACACAAGAAACTTACCACATGTTGCCGTAATTTCCACTTACCGTATGCAGCTGAGTTTTCATGACACTATCCATGGGGAAAATCATCTATAGGAAAATTTCAAAGCCCAATTCCCCGGAGAAATTGACGACACCATTTATGGATGCCTACATAATCCGGCCTCTTGCCCTAGATAACTACTATTTTATAGAATCCACTCGTTCATGGGCCTATGAAAAGTGTAGGAAAGTGCATCCATGGAAAGAATTCCAAAAACATGCTATTGTTAGAGTGTTTCCCCGAATAATCACCATACCAAATTATTAGCTCACCTTCATACAACACATATTGCTTCACTAACTCCTCTTGTACAAATATTTTGATGTATTCCATCCGACATTGGCACATCCCTTAAACACTCCAACTTTAGTAGGATGCATTCTCTCCAACCTACTGGGCATGGCACGTACATCGTAACCCCCACCAAAAAGTAAGTAGCCCAACCACTAGATCTAAGAGCGATTGTGATGTGCCTATCACAA